>KL647294.1:2090305-2166162 GCA_000727475.1 Sarcocystis neurona | reverse complement strand
TACTATATATATATATATATATATATATACAGAGAGATACAGAGAGAAAGAGAGAGATCTACGTATGTATATATATATATATATATACGTGTATGTGTGCATGCAGGCGCATGTATATTTGCTAGTAGTGACAAGAAGAAGCAGGCAGCTGATCGTCAGGGAAGAACTTTTGTGTACGGTGGAAGACCGCACAAGACGAGGATATAAATGTGGACACCCCCCACACCTATCCGCGGTGCTGTTTCAAACAGTGGGAAGCAAAGCGACGTCACACACCACGAGGACCCCCCGTTCTGAGGTGTCTTACCAGCTTTGAGGTGTACGTACACCCACACGATAAGCAGCAGAGTACCCCTCGCCGACGTCTGCACCCGTTTCTACTTCTCACCGCGCCCACACGGAACGTGCGCAGCAGAACCACATACATATTCTCTTCACGCCCCACGATTCGGTGCTACTTGCCTACATATGTCTATAAATATACATATACATATATATATATATGTATACGTGTATATGTGTGTCCACATATATATATGTGTGTATGTATCGATAGACATATAGATCGACCCAAAAGTGGATACATATGCGTTGGTGTGGGGCTGCGTGCACAGAGGTGTGGTCGAATTCAAAGAGAGACGGAGACGGAGACGGGAAGAAGAGATGTCTCCGCCCCACAGCCGTCTGCAAATTGCCGTGTGGCGTGTGAGGGCCACGAGGCACTGGCGCGTCCTCCGCCTTCTCCTGCTGCTGACTTCCCCCCAGCACCCCCCAAGAAATTCGTCGTTTCGCCCCCACTTGGACACTCTGGCAGGAGAAGAAGTCTCTTCCTCGCATGACAGCAGCAGACTGGCAAGCACTCGAGAGTTGTTCTCCAGCCGGGCAGAAAAGGAAGTCTCCTCGCATGATGACTCGTCGCACTGAAGAGTACACAAGAAGCTGCTTTTTCTACCCGCTGTCGCGGCAGCAGTGTCGCGTCCGCGACGACGACGTGTCGGCGGGGTGTACGTACAGTCGGTGGACGTATGTACTTTTCTCGTTTTTCTCGAGGGTCACGAATGGCGTCGAGGAAGCCAAGCAAGTCGAAGGGCATATATTCGAAGATCATCCACACAGTTCCCCGGTGCTGCTTGTCTGTTAGTCGCGCTGTTCACAAAAGTACAACCGCGGCCGGCAGAGACCGCAGCCACCCCACATGCGCACAAACGCTGCAGCCGCGTCTCCGCACAGGAAAAGGAGGAGGAAGAGGCGAGGAGAAGGAGAAGAAGGAGGAGCAGCAGCAGCGACAAGACGCGACGGACGAAGAGCGGCAGCAGCAGTGGAAGAAGAAAAAGCAGCAGCAGCACGCCGGCCGACCGCTGCCGCCGCAGTCGCACCGCGAAGCAGCAGATCCATCCGCATGCAGCAGCAGGGACACACCAGGAAAGGCATGTGTCCCAGCAAATGCGGAAGAAGAACAACACGCAGCAGCAGCAGAGTCGTGCCTGTCTGTGTCAGCAGAGGTAGCAACAGCAGCACGACGGGTATATCGCCGGTCAGTAAAGCAGGACAGCACTATACGCAGCAGCAGCAACAACAGCAGCAGCAACAGCAGCAAAGACGGGGCAGCAGCCCCGCGCGCAGCAACACGGCCGCAGAAAAGAAGGAGCACGAGTCGCCGCAGCAGCAACAGCGGCAGAAGGAGCGCAGCATCACAGACGCGTAGCTCCACAGAGCAGCAGCAGCAGATGCAAGCCCAGCCACGCAGCAGCAGGAACTGCATTACAGCAGTGGCAATAGCAGCATAGCAGCAGGAGTAGCAGCGTACCAGCACGAATAGCAGTGCAACAGCAGGGAAAGCAGCGCAGCAGCAGGAATAGCACCACAGTAGCAACACTAGCAGCGCGGCAGCAGGGAACGCCGCGCGGCGGCAGGAGGGGCCGCGCAGCGGTCGCTGCAGCATAGAACGCGCATCGGCAGAAAGAGGCAGCAGTTGCACCGGCGATAGCAGCAGGAAGTCAGACAACTTCCCGCGGCACAGAGGGAAATACAGCAAGACTGGCAGCAGCAGCAGCAGCAAGGCCAAGTAGTACAGACAACAGCAGCAGCGGTAGAATCAGCAGAAGAGACGACACTGCAGCAGCAGCCCCACATCAGCAGCAGCAGTGACACGCTGCGCCTTCCGTCTACGCCCTAAATAGACGCATGCGCACAAACCCATACACGTACATCCACACGGCCAACCCGACATATATGTTGCGACGCGCACGTATTAATAAATACGTATGTAGACATACATATATATATATATATATGTACAGTCTAGATGTATATATGTGTGCGTGTATGTGTAGATATGTGTATACTGATGTGCATGTGTCACAAGGTCAACCCGACGTAAATATTAACAGATAAATATGTATGAACACATATATATACATATATATATGTTTGTAGATATGCGCGTACAGATGTATATGTATAACAGGAAATGTATTTACGTGTACGCACAGATATATATACACGGTATATACGGATGTACGTATGTACATACGTAGTGAGGTACGTGTGTCGTGTATTTATATGTACAAATATATGTGTATTTGTAGGTTTGTATGTACACAAATACATACATATATAAATGTGTATGTATATCAATATGTATGTATATGTGTGTATGTACACATATACGTATGTATATATATATATAATAAGTATTTGTGTAGGTATTTTGAATATATACGTGTGAAGACTTACAATGACAGGCATCTACGCATATGCGTATGCCTCTCTCTACTAGAGCAAGTATGAAGACGCATAACGCATATACACATATATGTATATACACATATATATGCATATATACACATGTTTGCTATATACAAGTATACAGAGATGGACGCATATAAATCTACGTATATATATATATATATATTCTCGCACAAACTGGCGTCTTGTGTATACGTGTGTAGTCATACGTCTATATACTCGCATACACTGGCATCTCGTGTATATATATACGTGTAAAGATACGTATATATGTGTATACTCGCATACGTTCGCGTCTCATATATATATATATATAATGACGTAGGTACATCACTTTTCTTGTGTGTGAACAGCACGTGATTCACGTGTGCACGCACTTACGGACCCCGGTTTACGTGTACAGTTGAGTAGGCAGAAGTGTATACGGACGTCCTTGATTTACATATTTATATAGTGATATGCAGATATTGAAGAACCCCCGCATGCTTGTAGCTGGCCGCTTGTCTGCACGTGTCTCTCTCTCTATATATACGAATATATATATTCGTATATATTCGTCCTTCTTCTGGACGGACGCTGAGGCGCGGCGTCCTGAGTGCTTTCGTTTTTTTGCAGAGAAGATGGAACTTACGCTTGGACGGGACGACGTCTAGCAGCTGCATGACGTGTGGGGTCCCTGCAGCAAAAGAGCCCGAAACCAGCAGCAACAGCGGCACACTTCTTGCGCGCTGAAGCAGCACAGCAGCAAAAGGGGGAGACTGAGCAGCTGCGCAGCAGACCGAAGGGGAGAGGGCACGTGGCAGGGGCAGCAACAGCCGCGACAGAGGCAGCACGAGCGGAAGCAGCAGAGAAAAACGACAACCGCACCAACCATTAGAAAGCAGCAGCAGGAATTGCAAGAGGAAGCAGCAGCAGCAGCAGGAGAAGAGCTGCAGCAGCAGCAGCCGCAGGAGAGGAGCTGCAGCAGCTGCGCCGCAGCGACAGCGGCAGATATGATGGGCTGCGGCGGTGGTGGAAGCAGCAGCAGCAGCCCAAAAAATCGGCCATAGCGAAGGCGAGGAGGAGGTGCCCTAGAAGAGCGGCGAACCAGCCGAAGAGAAGAAGAAGTAGCAGCAGGAGAGGAACGAGCAGCAGCAGCAGCAGGAGAGGACGTAACAGAAGAAGGACCGGAGGAAGCAGCAGCAGCAGCAGGAGAGGAAGGAACAGCAGGAGGAGAGGGGAAGGAGCAGCAGGAGGAGAGGGGAAGGAGCAGCAGGAGGTCAGGATACTCCCTGCAGCAGGACGAGACGAAGCAGTAGCAAGAGGTGAGGAAGCCGCAAGAGAAGAGGAAGCAGCAGCAGGAGAGGAAGTAGCAGCAGCAGCAGAGGAAGTACAGACAGGAGGAGAGGAAGCAGCAGCATCAGGAGAGGAAGGAACGGCAGCAGGAGAGGAAGTAACAGCAGCACGAGGAGAGCGGAAGTAGTAGCAGCAGTAGGTGCGGAAGGAGCAGCAGGAGGACGAGAGGACGCAGCAGCAGGACGAGGGGAAGCAGCAGCAGGACGCGAGGAAATAACAGCAGCAGAAGTAGCTACAGCAGCAGGATAGGAAGTAGCTGCAGCAGGGGAGGAAGCAGCGGCAGGAAGAACCGTTCTCGATCCACGCAACAGCAAAAGAAGAGGAAGAGGACTTCTTGAAATTTGTCTACCACAAGCGTCTGTCTACGGCAGTGTCTGCCACATATATGGAGAGAGACAGAGGGAGAGCAGAGAGAATCTAGCTTCTCTACAGGACACTACCCAGCTACGTATCTATAAAAGGCAGGCCTCGGCATTCCTGTGCACGTACACAAATTCGTGTCTGCTATCATATACGTGGAAACGACTCCAGGAGAAGACGCAGGCGTCTCTATATATCACCCCACATATATATGTATATATGTACGTACACCTGTACCTGGACTTGCCTGACATGCGGCTAGAAGTGCACACACTCCTGTTTCTTCGTTTCCTCTATATAAATAGACATTTTTCTGTCTCCCTACATATACACATATATATATATATATATATGTATTTCTCTCTCTCTCTGCCGCTGTGTATAAACTTATAGACAAATACGTCCTCTCCCAGGGACCGGCCGATGCTTTTCATGTGTCTGTCTCTGCGTGACTTGTACGTAAAAACGTTTTATATCGCAGTCTGCCAGTTGTCGCCCTCTCTCGCTGTCTCTCTCTCTGCGCCGTGTCCCGTCTCGTCTCTCTTCTCCAGCAGTCCGCCGGCCACACGTCTTCCACTCCCGCAGCAGGCGTCCATCTACGATATTCTTTTCTCTCACACATGCTGCTGGGATATGACCAAAACCTCCCCTCTCCCCTATTTCTCCCTTTTCTTCCTCCTTCTTCCTTGTCCCTCTCCCGTGCCCCTTCCCTCTGCGGCTGCTGCTCGCTGTCTCTCGTCTCGACGACGCACGGCTGCGCGCGCGTTGCTGCCTTGTTGGGCGCTGGGTTCCTCCGTTCAACGCGTTGATAATATTTATGACGGCTGCTGCTGCTCTCGCCTCACCGGCTAGTTCTCGAAGAAGAGAAATTTCTCGTATCGCCGTCTTGGGGAAGCCCTCTCGCTCCTCTCCCGCGCCGCCTCCTGCTGCTGCTGCCGCTGGGTGCCCTGCCTGCTGCTGTTGCTGCTGCTGCGGCACGGCCCCCCCTCCTCCGCCTCCCCCTCCCGGCAGCGCGTGTTTCTGCTGCTGCTGATGCGGATGCAGCAAAATTTTCATTTTCTTCATCGCCACGTGCCGCCCGCGGCGCAGGTCCTCTGCGAGCCACACGTCTCCGTACGCTCCCTGGCCAACCTGCTGCAATTTTAGAACTGCACAGGGCAGACGACAGCGAAAGACAGAAAGAGAAGAATAAGCCAGAGGACCTTAAGAAGGAAACAGCAGTCGAAGCAAAAGAAGAAGCAGCAGTAGCAGCAGCCAAGAAGCCGGGGAGCAAGAGAAATTCCTACACAAATATATACAGATATACTCGCGTCGCGCATCGGTCGCGTGCGCACGCGCCGTCTCCTCGAACGCCGAGGCGTCTCTTCCCCGTGCGTCTCCCTCCTTTTTTCGAAAATTCAAAGTCCCATAATATCCAACGGGAAGACTCTTCCTTTTCAGAAAAAAAGAACAAAACTTCATCCCTACCTGTAGGGAACGTACGCTCCCAATATGTATACACCCACACATATACGTCGACACACAGACATATGTGCTGTGATACGTACACACACACACACATAATTACAAATATAACATTTAGTACACACACATATATCCGTGTATATATATATGTGTAACGTACATCCCAAACATGCAGTACATATATATATATATGCACACATATAGTAGATATATATGTGTCTACAGGAATGTGCAATATACAGAAGAAACAGATGAAAAGGTCAGTACTACGTGTGTCACGTCCTTTTACAAAGTGCGCGGGTAGAGGAAGAGAGAAAAAGAGGTCGTTTCTGTAGGGGGTCACATCTACCCTCTACGAATATACACGTAGAAAGGCACACAGAGAGGAGGGGAGGATAAGAGGACACACCGCATGCGCCCTACATATACAAAGAGACTCGAACATACACACATACACACAAAAGCATACAAGCATACAAACACATATAATATGTGCACGTATATACATCCAACACAAATACAGAAGAGAAGTGTGTGCTATTCATATATATATATATATGTAGCACGCAGTATCGATATATATATATACGTCTGTACAGCAGTCTTTCGCTTTCTGTGTGTGTTTGTTCGGTGCTTCCCTTCTCTCTCTCTCTCTCTGCCTACATACGCAGTGATGCCGATGTATGGACGTGGGTGTGTTGTGTCTCTCATAGAGGAGCATTAAGTACATATATTGGTCAACACAGAAGATATCTCCACGTACGCACAAGACATCCATAACAGATACAGGGGAGGACTATTTTATATATCTACCCTATATATAGGGAAGAGTGAGTGATATTCTATATGTACATAGAACATGCAGTATATACATATATGTGTGTGTGTAACTTTGTCTCTCTCTGAAAGTATACACGTAACATGCTATACATATATATGGAGAGAGTCGTAGTATTTTATATATGAACATACAATATACATATATATACACATGAGATGAGACGTAATATATCATATACGTGAAACATGCAGTCTATCTATACATATATATATATATATGTGATTCTCTCTCTCTCTCTCCCTGAGAGTATAGGGAGATACAGACACACACACACAGAGATGTATAATATATGCAGGAAACATACAGACATACAGAGAGATAATATATTACATATCTAATATGGAGTATGTCTATCTATCTATCTATACATAGATATATATATATATATATGTAACTGGCTGTCTCATATATGTATATGATAGGTGAGTAAGTAGGGACGGGAAAGTGCCTACGTGGACGGTAAATAGAGAAAGACGTTTGCCTCTCCTGGTCGGCGGAAGTACCACTAAGACATGGCCTCGCCTTATCATATACAACAAGCGTACAACACATAAACGTATTCATCCTATATATATATATATATGTATAAGTACACATGTATATACGTCTCTTTGATAAAGAGTACACACATGTATATACCAGTAGATATATATGTATGGATACAGACGTGTAACAACAATATATACATAGCTGTACACACATACAGCACAAGCACCAACACATATATATATATATATATGCAGGCACAGAGAAACACATAATACGAGCCCTAACATATATATCTACATAGGGAGAGAAAGCGACTGAACGGGAGAGACACACACACACAGGGAGACACCAATATATATATATATATATATATATATTTCTACACGTGTATATATGTATAGATGAATATGTATATATATGTGCCTTTCTTTCTCTCTCTTCCTCTCTAATTTGTCTCTCAATATATCTCTGTGTTGACTGATCTTCGCAGGTACGTGCTGTGGGTAGATATAGATAGTCACACATATGTGTGAGAGACCAAGCTTATATACTTAACGATATATAGCAACTTTTTGAGGGGAAAGAGCAGCAGAGGAGGCCACTTATCAACTTTGTGGAAATGTCTGAGATAAGCTGCGTAATAGAAGAGAAATGGAAGAGAAGAAAAGTCCCCGCCAAAGACAAGCACGTTTAAAAAAAAGAAATGTAGAGAAGTCTCCTTGAAGAAAACTGCGTTAAAGTGAAGAAATACAAAAAAAGAGCCTTCTTCAAGGAAAACTGCCCTACAGTGGTGCAGCGCCAATTTCTCCGTAGGACACACTCTCGACTGTACGCCTTCTGTCTCTGCCTCTTCCTCCTGCAGGTGCCTCTGCTGCTGTTGTTGCTCTTCTTCTTCTTCCTGCTGCTGCTGCGCCGCCGGCCGCTGCGCCTCCAGCCGCCGCAAGATCTCCTTTCCACCGGTGTCACCGGCAGCAGCAGAATCGACAGCAGGAGCACCTGCAGCAGCACCAGCACAAGCAGCAGCAACAGCACCAGCAGCAGCACCACCAGCACCAGCTCCAGCAGCACCAGGAGCAGCAGCACCAGGGGCAGCAGCACCAGGGGCAGCAGCACCAGGAGCAGCAGCACCAGCAGCGGCAGCAGCAACACGAACGGGAGGAGCAGCAGAAGGTTGTTCTCCGTCCGCGCCGCATCCCCTTCGTGTACCCTCCTCCTCCGCCGCTGCCGCCGATGTGTTGCTGCTGCTGCTGGTTAGGAGACGTGCCTTGGCTGTGAGTGACTGCATGCGCTTTGCAGCAGCAGGAGAGAGAGGCATTCGTGCGGCTTTCCATAGTCCTGTCCACAGGCCACATCGCCGCAGCAGCAGCAGCACTGCTGCTTCATCTTCGAGTAAACGAGATAAATAAGCGTGTCCACCTTCTTCTTCCTTCTGCAGCCGCTCCACTTGGCTACTTTGCAGGCACCAGAAGCGCTCCTGCTTCCCCTCTTCCTCCTGCCGCTGCTGCTGCTCTTGCTGTTTCTGCTGCTGTTGCTCTTGCTGTTTCTGCTGGTGCTCTTGCTGATTCTGGTGCTGCTCTTGCTGTATCTGTTGCTGTTCGTGCTGTTTCTGCTGCCGCCTTTGGTGCTGGAAGTGTTTCAGTATGGCCAGTCGAATTTCTTGTAGCTGCTGGCGTAGCAGCAGCAGAAGCTGCTGCAGCAAGTGCAGGGGAGGAGGGGGAGCACTATCGCTCTTCTTCTTCGTCTTTCTCTCCTGTTGCTGCTGCTGCTGCTGTCCTGCTGCTGCTGCAGCGGTGAGACTGCAGGAGGAAAGCAGCGACGCTTCCAGAGGCTCGAGCTGCTGCAGCGGCACGACCGTCTCAGTAGAAGCAGCTGCCGCAGCAGCAGCAGCAGAACGGCAGCAGCACTCGTGGAGCTGCTGCAGCAGCCGGTGGCGTCGCGCTTCACTCAGGAACGCCTCGCCTGCCGCTGCTGCTTCTTCTTCGTCGACTTTCTCGTCTTCTTCGATACGCTTCGCACAACTTGCTGTCCGTGCCACCACGGCCTCTTCAACTGACAGTCTTGCTGCTTCCCTTTCTCTTCTCTCTCTCTCGCTCGCTTCTACAGTCGCTAAGCCTACTGCCTCTATACTTGCTGGCGGTGCTGCTGCTGGCGGTGCGGAGCCTGCTGCTGCTTCGACTGAACGGTCTCCCTCCGCTGCTGCTGCAGCCGCTGCTGCTCCTCCTTCTCCTCCTCCTTCTCCATGTCCTCCACCTTCTCCACATGCTGCTGCTGCTGCGAATGAGTCTAGTCCGCGTGCTGGTGCTGATGCCTCTCCCCGAGTTGCTGCGACGCCGTCAGGAGAACGAGCGAGGTGAGAGGGGGGAGGAATAAAAAGTGGCTGCAGGATATGCCGCAGCGTCTGCTGCAGCAGCTCCGTTATCGCAGCCGCAGCACCGTCGGTTGACAGCGGCATGCTGCTGCTCCTGCTGCTGAGAAGACCCGCCTCACATGCTTTCCCTTCCCTTGCTACGAAAAAGTCTTCGCCAACTCCCAGCGCTCCTGTGCCGCACTTCCTGCTTGTACTGCCGCTACTGCGACTCTTGCTGCCCCGCAGCCACTGCTGCTGCGTCTCCTGATGCGGCTGCAAGTCCTCCTGCTGCTGCGACTGCTATTGCTGCTGCTGCAGTTCCTGCTGCTGCTGCTTGAGAGCTCAAACGCTGGCAGCAGTCCGCCGTACACACCTGACTTGTACCTGTTCCTTATTTTGCTTTTCGGCACTCTTGAGCGACGTGAAGATGGACGGGAAACAGCCATAAACATCCGCCTATTTCTCTGTCTGTTTATGACAAAAAGAGAGGGAGAGCTTGTTCTGCCTGGTCCTGCTGCAGCAGCAGTAGCAGCAGGAACAGAAGCAGGAAGAATATTAAGACAGCAGGCGCAGGAGTTCTCGGCAGGTGCACGGCAACGTCTTCACGTCGCCCAACATACATCAACGGATACTTTCGTTAAGAAAGTGGCAGAAAAATTGTCTTCGCAGCGAAAAGGGCAGGTGGTGATGGTGGTGGTGCTCCGGGGGGGGTGGGACTTCTCAGCTGCGGTGGGGAGCTGCTGAGACGACCGGCCCGGGGCCAGGCAGAAGGAAGAGAAAGTCGCGCAGGGAGAAAAAGCAAGGGAAGACAGCGACAGAAGAAGGGCGAGCAGCACGAGAAGAAAAAGACGACGGACCAGGAGGAGGATATGAAAGGGAACCGGCGAAAAAGAGAGGAGAGCAGGCGCAGAGAAGGATAGGGACATCCGCAGAGCGGAAGCGGGAGAAGCAGCCACTGCCTCGTCTCTGCAGCAGCAGTGCTGTTGGTCGTCTGCCTCGCAGCAGCAACAGCAGCAAACGTGTGCAAGGACCAGAAAAAAAGAAGTCTGGTGGTAATACGGCTGCTCGTGAGGACTCTACAACTACCACGCCTACTAGGAGGTGTAGTAGCTCTTCTTTACTACATGTAGAAGTAGTAGCAGTAGTAGTACTATAGTAGTAGTAGCAGTATAGTAGTAGTAATAGTAGTAGTAGTAGTACGTGTAGCAGCAGTAGCAGAATAGTAGTAGTAGTATAGTAGTAATAGTAGTAGTAGTCGTATAGAAGTAGTTGTTGTTGTAGTAGTACTAGTAGTAGTATAGTAGTAGTAGTAGCAGTAGTAGTAGTAGTACAGTAGTAGTAGTAGTACAGTAGCAGTAGTAGTAGTAGTAGTATAGTAGTAGTAGTAATAGTAGTGGTACAGTAGTATTAGTACTAGTGTAGCCACATAGTAGTCGTATTATTATTAGTAGTAGTATAGTAGTACTATGAGTAGAGGTATATCGGTAGAGAAGTATTATTAGCAGTAGCTGAAGTGTAGTAGTGACAGTACCAGTAATAGGACTAGCAAAGAAGGAGGAGGGGGCGGGGGACTAGGAGCCGCAGTTATAGTAGCAATTGTAGTAGTAGTAGTATTGCAGGACGGGCAGGAGGCGCAGGACGAGCAATTCTTGAAGAAGGCGCAGTAGTAGTATGCTACTAGCAGCACTACACGGAGGAGAAGAAGAGGTCGTAAACGAAGAAGAGGAGAACAGGTGGAGAGGACGGGTTTTCCTTGCGGAGAGAGAAGGTGAGAATCGCGGGAGGAAAGCGAATCTGCGGCAGAAGGAAGTCGGCAGCAGCAGAGACACGGACAGCCAGCAGCGCTGGCAGCAGCAATACAGAGGGCAGGGGATGAGCGAGCCGCAGCAGGTGTTGCTGCAGAGGTTCGACAGGAGCGCACGGCAGACTGCTGCTGCCTTGCTGCTGCTGTTGCTAACAGTCGGGCGAGGAAGAAACACGTCCTGCTGCTCTGCTGCCGCGAAGTACACCACAGGACGGGTGCGTGTGGCCGGCTGCTAGGGAAAAGCTGCTTCTTGCTGCAGAGGTCAGGCGACGCGGGCGAGACTCTCGCGCAGCTGCGGAGAAAGTGTAACAAGAAAAGAAGAAGCGCGGTGTGCTGCTCCGTAGGGCGTTCCTGCCGCTCTTCCTGCACTGCGTCGGTGCTGCAGCAGCATGCTGCTGGTCGGGCGCTTCCCGCTCCAGCAGCGTCCTGCTCCTGCTGCAGCTTCTCTGCGCAGCCGCTGCTGCTGCGGCGGCGAGAAATGCGGGGGACAATGGCGGGTCTGCGGAGCAGACAGAGAAGCAGGAGGAGCGGCAGCAGCAGCAAAACTTGCTTCAGACAGGCAGCAGCTACGCAGAGGCAGTTTCCTCAGCAGAAGCAGCAAAATCGCAGCAGCACACACGGCGGACCCGCACAGAGCTGCCGCCGCGCCGCGATGCGGAAAAGTAACTTGCAGCAGCCGCTGCCACCAGTCGATACGCAGGAAGCAGCACGTGCTGCAGCACAGCCAAGCAGACCTCCTACGCAGCTGGGCTGCAGCAGAAAAAATATTTCCACGCAAGTGCGCAAAGAAGTGGGTGACAATGACGGTTTCCTGGCACTTCAAGGAGAGCAGCGGCACCGCCACCCGCTCCAGGATTTAAAGCAGGAGAAAATGCGAGTAGTAGTAATGGTAGTAGAAGTTGAAGAAGTGGAAAAAAGAAGTGAAGATAGGCGCGCGTGCTCTCTCTATTTCCTAGGCAGGGCCAAGGTCGAGCTGTGGCGCTCCTGGTGGCTGCTCCTGCCGCCGCTGCAGCACTGCGGAGGGAGCAGGAAAAGGTCAGGGATGAAATGCTGCCGAACGAGACAAGAAGCGCCCCAGGCAGCACCTGGCAAAGACTGCGTTCTACATCCTATTAAAAACTGCGCGCCTGCAGCAGGAAGCTCACATGCGCGTAGGAGCGGTACTGCTGCTGCCGCTGCGGCACTGCTGCTGGTACTACTCTCGTGCAGTACTCGCGCATGTGCTGCTGTTGCAGCCGTTTGCATGCGAACTCTGCTGCTGCACACGCCCCCTGCGGCAGGACCATACGCATACATACATATATACATACATATATATAGATCGGCCCGTTCGTAGGAATTTGCATCGGTAACGCGAGTGTGGTCTGCTCAATCTACGTCTTTGCCTTTCTTATGTATGTTTCCGCATGGCACATTTACTGCAGATATACGTAGACGCATATGCTAGTGTCTATGTCTGTACATACAACAGATACATACATATATCGTATGGACTCACCCACGTGTAGGCATTTGTACATACGATATATGTATATATATGTACGTGTACTGAATGTACTCAGACACCTATAGCTAGATTGTGCATACACACGTGTCTATAGTGGGCATATACGTAGACGTGTGCGGACTTAATATCCATAGATAGATAGATGCAGAGAGATATGCAAATGTTGTCACGCGGGAGAAGGTGCAGGCGCGGAGGCTGGAGTACAGCAGAGACTCTGTCGCCGGAAGATGCAGCGACGCCGTGAAAGGCTACACACCTGTGACAGCAGCAGTAGCGTGGGACCTCGCAGCTGCAGCAGGAGCTGGTGATGGAGGAGCAACAGGAGCAGGTGACGGAGGAGCAGTAGAAGTAGCAGTTCGCGGACAGCACCAGCAGCACGTGAGCACAGCAACATGAGCGTCAGTACGAGAATTAAAGTGGCAGCAGCAGGAGGAGCAGTTCAACTTCAGCAGCGCCGGCAGCAGCAGCCCTGCAGCAGCAGCGTCGGTAAGAGAAGCAAAGGAGCGCTGCAGCAGCAGTTCAGCATCAGTTGCATCAGCAGCAACAGCACAGCACCGTTAGTAAGAGAAGCAAAAGAGCAACAGTAGCAGCAGTTCAGCAGCAGCAAGATCTGCAGCAGCAGCAGCACAGCAGACGCAGGAGCGCCAGTAAGCGAATTCGAATGGCCACAGTAGCAGCAGTTCACCATCAGCAGCATCGCCAGCAGCAGTAGCGTCAGTAAGAGAAGTGAAATAGTGGCAGCACCGGTCCAACTTCAGCAGCACCGGCAGCAGCAGTCCAGCGGTAGCAGCGTCAGTAAGAGACGTAAAGTAACAGCAGCAGCAGTTCAACATCAGCAGCATCGGCGGCAGCACAGCAGCACCAACCCAGCAATTCCTGAGTTGCCGAGAGGACTGCAGCAGGACTCAAAGTAGCAGTGACAAGGCAGCACGAGGCTTTTTTCGATGAAAGAGCCGCAACGGCTGCAACAGACACATATCTGCAGGGAAGTTGCGGCAGTGGCGTCAGCAGTGGATTCTTCCCAACAGAACTCTGTGCGTTCCACCAGCAGCAGCAGCAGCCAACCCGCAGCAATACGGAAAGAGACAGCGACATGTGTTGATCAACACAATCGAAGCTTTGCATGTGTCAACACCACCAGCAGCGATTCATGTGGAAAGAGGATGCAGCAGAATACCGCTGGACTGAAAGATTATTGAACGAGCTTTCTGCGCGCCACATACTCTGCCGCCTTCTCTGCACTTGCTCACCGTCATCGCCCACTTGAATTACAGTCAGCAGCGCTTCCGTGTGTAACGTATCACTATTTTTCGTGCATTGCTTCTGGTGCTTGCCATGCACTGCCTACTTGCTCCGAACGGTCACACGTTTGTCAGCTCATCAGCTGCTGATGGGAAATTCTGCACACAGCACCTCACCGGCCACGTCCTTTATTCAGAACTGCGTCTTTTCCTCAACATGTGTAAGTGATTGAATTTTCGTGTAGCAATGGTGGCCCACTCAAACAATAGTCGATATATATATATATATAGACAGAGACATACATATGCGCACATCTGTGCAAATATCTCCGCCCTCTACACGTCAGCACATACGTGCACACCCACATACGTGTACAAATCTCATCGACTTCTATTTTCACACTCAAATAATAGTCGCTCTACTTATATATATATATATATATATATATGGATACGCACATACGTTTGCAAGATTCTGCGCCCTTTGCAGCTACGACGACCTATAAGATACGCACGTAGACGTACAAAATATCTTAACCCTCTGTCCAGCGACGGTCCAACGAAGCTAGCGTGCTGTAAGCGTGATTTCCTCCACGGCAGAAAACATGTTTTCACACTGGCCCCACAATAAATAGATCGCATAAATGGGTTTGCGCGCCTTCGTACCAAGTGTGCCGGTACGCGGGCACATTACTGACTGTATAAACATCTCAGCGGGAAAGTGTACGTGTACAAGTAGAGAAATCTTTGGATGAAGGTGCATCACCACGCACATACATGCAGATATATAAATGTACGCAAGATTGGTACATAGACGCATAAATGGTGTAATCATACGTATTCGTGTACTACACTTGCGTATATGCAGGTAGGAATGTGTGCAGAGATACCCACATGTGTTTTATACTGGCGAAAGCGCAAACATATCCATAAACACGTACGCACGTATTCACGTGGTTCTCCACGCACAAGAGCATTTGTAGTGTGTATACGTGTGTGTGTGTACGTTGCCGCCTTCATCTATCTGTCCGCTTCTGTGTACGACAATATCTCGGAAGAACCAAATCAGCGAAGTTACCGTAGAAGAGAAATGCCTCCAGCGGCAGGACTTTCTAAGCTGTTCTGAAAAACGCGCTTCCACGTACACATTTTATGCACATACACACACACAAACATACGAACATATATATATATATATAGATATAGATATACATATAGATATAGATAGATAGATACACAAGCGGAGCTGACAGCCATACGGCTTAGGCTACTGGGTATACGTACTCCTGAATATACGCTTGGATACACATATAAAACTTACGCGTGTAGACGGAGGACCCATACAGTTTTTGTTGCATGGCGTGTGTGGACATGTTACTCGTACTGTTATTCTCTTGCGCGCTCCATCCATAGAGATTTAGGCAAAGATCAAAGGACAGGCATGCCGCCGTGTGTATTGTCACCAGAAAAATGGGTGAAGGCCCGGCCACACACGGAGAGCATTTCTCGACCTGTGCCACAGGCGCCTGTAGAACTTCTGGCTATATTACGTTTTTGCGTACGTTGGGGCACAGAGACATACACAGACGTACACACCTACATGTAGTGGAATGCACAGGATGATACATGGCGTTATACACGTCCGTACGTAATAGCTGTGTATTCTACGTCTTGCACGCCAACACAGGCGACCAGCTCCGGCTGGGGACCCGCTGTATGCCAAGAACAACTTTGTATCCTTCGTTGTGCGACGGACTCGGGGAAGATGAACACACGTTCATATATTTCTCTGTGGGTGGGTCTTGTATGATGACTGGCACGGAAGGAGAGAGACACGCAAGAAAAAACATACGCGTCCCTTGCCTACAGCTGCAAAGTGTGTATAGACGTATATACGTGGGTGCGTGAACATGTGCGTACAGTCACGAATACGGTTGGCATGCGGACGTCTCTCTCCCTGTGTGTATATATATATATATAGCCGCAATTACACATGTGTACGCGAATCTTATACGTTTGCATGTATACATATATATATATATATACACTTATATTGTATCTGTGTGTGTATATATATACACACACAGTTGGAGTCTACGCAGATGTCTGTGCTCCACAGAATAGAGGAGTGTACGGTGCATCCATGGTAGATCCGCAGAAGCTCGCCGACTGATTGCACCACCTTACTCCATTCTTTGTCGACTTCTCTGAAAGGTTGACGTCTAACGCTGTTGCTACGTGGCCGGCTCTGCTGCTGCCACGAGTAATATCGTGCTGCTCCTCCTGCCGTTTCTTCTTCTATTCTTGTGTGGATTTACTGAAAGTGTGACTTCTACTGTTGTTGCTATGTGGCAGGCACGCTCTGCTGCTGCCACGAGGGGTACCGTGCTGCGCTTCCTCCTGCTTCTCTTTCTCCTACTCCTGGGTAGAGGCGGTGTGGAAGCTGCTGCTGCAGCTCCTGCCGCATCTGCTCCTGCCGCAGCTGCCTGCGCTCCTGCTTTTTCACCGCGTGTCTACGTCCTGCTGGTGTTCTGGAGCAGAAAAAAGAGCCTCTCATCCTGCAGGAGCAGGCAGCCGTAGAGCGGCAGTAGCAACAGAGGCAGCAAGCAGCGGCCACCGCCCCGGCATTCAAGCATCGGAACAAGAAGCACATGCAGCAGAAGGGGTGCCTCCGGCCTAATAGCAGCAGGAGCAGCAACATTGGGCAGAACAAGACGATGAGTGAAGTCGTAAGGGTAGGACGCGCCATCTGTGGGGAACCAGCAGCAATAGCAACCCTAGCACAAGGACACACGGAGACGGGTCGATCTGAGGACAGCAGCGACAGCAGCAGCCTCGTGAACCCTCGGACCAGCAGCAGCAGCAGCACTAAGATCAGCAAGACAAGTGGCAGCAGAAGTAGCAATGAAGGTCGTCGGACCCAACAGCTTCGCAGCAGTTTCGCAACAGCAACGCACTCCCTGAAAACGTTCTTCTACACAAAGATACACGGCATCACCGCATCAAGCCTTGCGCTTCTGTTCGCCTCCGTGTCTGCACGCTCTTGTGTGTCTTTATTCCCTCCGCCTCCACCTCCTCCAGTCTCACTCCCCCACACACCCGGCGGCGTTTTTCGCTGCCTCATCCTCGCCTGCCGCAGAGATGCTGCTACTGCGGCGCTTGTACTGCCGTGCTGCTGCGGCTGCCAAGCGAGAGCTGCCACACGCTTACACACACCTCCAGGAGCAATGCTACACTCCTGCAGCTGCTACTATCTGTTGCAGTGCGCCTGAGAACGCTTCTCCTCTTCCTAAACCACGCACATTCGTTTCTGCCGCTGCTGTGCTGCTGCGGGTCCTCCGCCTCCTCCTCCTTTTCCCCCTCCTGCCTCTCGCCCTCCCGGCACCCCTTGTGCTTACCTGCCGTCGCCGCTGTCGCTGTTGCCGGTGCTGCTGCTAGTTTTGCTGTTGCTGCTGCTGCTACTCGGTGTTCGTGTGGGTGTGGTGCCTGCTCGGATTGGAGTGGGGAGCCGAAAAACAGCACTACCTCCTCGTTGCCGCGTGAGGTTGCTGTGCTGGTGGTGCTGCTTCTCTGGCGCTGCGGCTGCTTCTCTTTTTCCACGCCGCCTGCTGCTGAGGCGCGCACCTCTTGGGGGCTGCAGCAGTAGTGGCAGCCGCAAGGAGCAATGCAGCGGACAGCTGTGAGACGTTATTCCCCTCCTGTCATTGCCTTAAAGCACACGCACACACACCCACACACACACACGTGCTTGGGGTTTCGGCTGGTTCTCTGGTGGGTTGTTTGCGTGCCCAGGAGCTGCTGAAATCCTCGCAAAAAAAGCAGCACTAATTTTTTCCCCTGTCTCGTCTCCTTTGTGCTGCTGCTGGGCCCCTCTTCCCAAGTCCTTCGCCGCGTCCTCGCACGGGCTCGTCTTCCTCCCGGCCCACCCTCCCCCGTGCGGCTGCTGCCGCCGCACCTCGCCAGCCGGCCTCGTACAAAGGTGGCGACCTTCTCTTTTCTTGCAGAGCTCTCCTCCTCAACAGATTTGTTGCGCACTTTTTTTCTCCTTGGCAAACTTGACTGCCTCTGGCTCTTCCCTCTTGCCCTTCTTCTTAACTGTGCCTCAGACGTCTTCAACGTCGCACGCGGTGTTCTCATGTGCACCACCAATAACGGCAGCACCAAATATAACTGCTGACTTCGCGACTTCGCTCCTTCTGTCTTCTTGTCACACATATTCTTCTGCCTCCGCGGTTTTCTGGTGGGTATTTTCTACTCCTTGGCTGTGTCTTCTGCACTTCTGGCGCTGCTGCTTCTGTCTTCCTACCCTCCTCCCCTCCGCTCCTCTCAACTTTTTTGGCGCTCAAGTCACGCTGTGTCTGTGTTGCTCTTTCCTTTTTTAACATCCCATTTTGCCTCCTAATATCCTCCCCCCGTACTTCACATTCCCTTCCCTCTTCTCTCTCCTGCTAGTCCTCGTGCTGAAAGCTCGCGTGAACGACTACGAGCTCGTTTTCCGCTCCCTCTCTGCTGCCGCTCATCGCGCGCGGCCGCTGCACTTCCCTTCTTGTGTCCACCTGCTCTCTTGCAGTCCTTCCTTTCGAACCTCTTCCCCTTTTCCTCCTCGTTCTCTTTCTTTGCATCCACCATGAGCTTTCTGTCCGGTGCCGCAGCAGCAGCTGCAACTCTCACGAGAAGTGGGTTCCCTGCAGCCGCGGCAAAAAATGGCGCCGCTATGCTGCTGGTGCTGCTGCTCCTCGGAAACAGCAGCGTACAGCCGGCATCAGCAGGACTCTACTCTTCCTCGAGTCCCGTAAAAGTTATGAATGCGCAGGAATTCAGAAATGACGTTGTGAATAGCCACGATCTTCACATCGTCGAATTTTTTGCTGACTGGTAAGGCGCCGCCGGCTGTGGAACGATTACAGAGGAAACGCATGAACGTATAGAAATACGGAATTCAAACGTAATTCCCTTTTCCTGTCTCAGAACCCAGGGGGCATTCTCATGCCTACAGACATGAGATTACGTAGGAGTGAACAGCACTGAGCCAAATGCCCCAGGAAAATCTTCCTCCTTATGCACATATAAGTATACGCATATACGCGGATATCCATCTGTCTGTCTTGCCCCTCCTGACTATATATATATATATGTGTGCACGTACATACAGATACGCACATACGTACACAAAAATACCCATATCCATATGCATATACAAATGTATATGTAACTCTCCGTATATGGTGCACATACAGGGAGAAAAATATCCACATCTACCGTACACACATACTTATCTCTTTTGCTCTGCGTATGAGAAAACCAACACGAAGAGGCACCGGTAACGACGCACGCCTATGCGTATGTGCGTCTTTCGATTTCTCTGCGCCTCGATATCTGCTTCCCTCTCTCTACACACACACCTTAGGAAATTACACGCGTCACGTGGCGACTTCTTGTGCCCACTGCGGACTCTTTGAGTGTGCTGCTGTAAACATCATCCAGTTAGCTGCGTCTGCTTCATTACCGCTTTCTCTTTGTCCGTCTCTCCTGCACTCCTGCTTTATAGTCCGGTGTAGGTACACCACAATGTTGACACCATTCTACATATGTGCACGCACATATACATATATATATACATATGTATGTGCACAAACCGCGCGAACAGTGTATGTGTGTGTATAGGTTTGATGGGGTGTACATACACCTTCGGGTATACATCCATCTCCTGTGTCTCTGCATACATATGTCTGTATACAGGTACTGAGAATGTACGTGTACGTGTGTGGATGTCTGATCGGGTGTATATACACCTCAGTGTGTCAACTCGCGTATGGTCACTCATATCTGCGCGTGGCTACCTGAACACAAGACTGGGAATTACCTATGTGTTTGTGTGTACCTGATCCGGTGTACGTACACCTCAACGCGGAGGTCTCGGTGTGGCGCATCTGCAAAGTACGTATTCGTATATACGTTTGTAGATATTTTCACGTGTGTATTTTCCGGCACGTGCGTGTCTGTCTGTGTGCGTGTGTGTGTGTGTCTACGCATGTTTATGCGGCCGCGGCAGTATATATTTGCCCGCGGATGATACGTGTGTGCACGCGTGTATGTGTGTGTGTGTGTAGCGCAGAGACGCAGCTAGTCAGATCAGTTTCTTCTTTGCTGTCTTCCCGTCTTAAGAGAGAAGGAGATTACCTGCTATGTGCCTCACGTGAAGTATCACGTCGTAATCCCTGCGTCATTATGGAGAAAGTCCCACGTACAAAAAAGTCTACTTATATCTCTGTAGACATATCTACGTCTTCCACGTACAACGGGAGAAAAATAGCTTCAAATTCTTGCCTCTAACCGACCTCACGCCTCTGCTCCGTCTGCAGTCGCAGGCGGACACGTGGACAAATCTTCACAAACGTATTTATCTCCACCGCCTTTTCTCTTGCTGCGTGGGTGGTAGAGGAGGAGAGCACGAGCCCCTCTGCGCGCACTGTTCTGCCCGTATATGTAGAATCGGTAGACCTGGCCACATATAGATAATCGATACAAATGGCCACATACAAATATGTGTATTCTATATAAGTGGCCACACACGTACATATAATCCACACATGTAGCCATACATACATACATATATTTCTGTACTCGTCCCCATAGACACATATACATATATAATCAATATACGTGGCCACATACGTATATATGTATATGTATAATGTGTGTGCGTGACCACACATATATTACCTATATACGTGACCACACATATGTACATATAATCTATGTTTGTGTCCACACGTTTACATACGGAAAAGGGAAACTTTTGCGCAGACTATCGACGCAGGGTCTCTCAAAAGGTTTGAAGCCAGCGTGCTGGTCTCCATGCACATGCACCGCCACCAGATATATATATACTGTATCTCTGCAGGTGGCGACACATAGATATGTCTATAATCTATTTACGTAAGCACACACGTTATCAAGGTAAGACTGCCCTCTGTACGTTCTACGATTTAGACTACGAATCTACGCGTACGCGTACACACCTACCCACATATGTAAGACACACAGACGTAGGTTGTGAAGTCTACACTTTGACGTAGGGGGGCCCTCTGCGCCTGGTGCACTGCCGTGGACGTAGACGTCTGTATATGTGTGTAGATATATATACATATTTGTATGTTTCGCCGGCGCATTTGTATGCAGACCAGCAGGTTGGCTTCATAGCGTTTGAGAGACCCTCCGTCGTCAGTTATAACCTGCGCAGAAGTTCCCTTTTTCGTAGAGGGAACGTCTTAAGCGCGGGGTCTTCTGCTGTCCTCCAACTCGCACACGTGCGTAGTAGTTCTTCTGCTCGTCTTGCTGCGCAGCTGTATACGTACACATCTACTACCTTGTGTTTCCGTTGTATATTCCTGGGTGACTACGTGAAGCAACATATCTTCTCTTTTTTCTCTATCCTTCTCGATGAATCTCTCCTGAAGAACTGTGCACGCAGAGCTCTTCTTGGCCCTCCTTTTCTCTGCTGTTGGCCATGCCTGCCCGTGTGTTTCTCCGTCCCTCTCCCCCGTCCCCTTCCCCCCCGCTCAGGGGGCTGCAGGTCCACATCTTCGGAACTTTTCTGCCTGCCACGGCCTAGAGGCTGGGCTACTTTGTCTTCGTCTACGTGTTCTCTTTGTGTCCTCGTCGAATCGCTGTCTCTGTGTGTGTGTGTGTGTGGCTTTGCTGTTTTCTTCTCTTCTGCTGCTCGATTTGCTGCCTTTTCTTCGCCGCGTTCTGCAGGTGCGGGCACTGCCAGCAGTTCGCTCCGGAATACGAGAAGGCAGCAAAAGCGCTGCGAGGAATGGTCAAGTTTGTTGCTGTGTCTGACCAGTCCGCGATGGGAGAGTACGACGTTAAAGGATTCCCCACCGTCAAGGCATTCGTTGGGAAAGGTAGTCGTCGCTACTCCCCCCATTTTCCTCAGAAGTGTGTGCAGGCAGCAGCGTGTGACAGCCAAACTTCTGACCCGCAGACAGGGCGGTGTACGTACACCCCGAGTGCTGCTGCTACGGACAAAGAGCGGGACGCGGGCGTGTGCTGCTGCGTGGTTCTGCTAGTCAGTTCAACAAACAACCGCAGAGAGTAATTGGCCGCACTTCCTCCTGCGCAGGGAAGAAATGTGCAGTCGACTTGCAGAAATTTCTCGCTTTCTCTCGCTTCTGTTTTTTGGTGGGCGCCTCTTCCGTCCTTCGGTTCGTTTTCTCACGACACACACACACACATTCACACAGAGACAAAGGAGACGGTTCGGGTACCTCCGTCGGTCTGTCGCCGTCCCGTTTTTTTTTTCTTCTGTCTTATCTGTGTGTCTCTGTATGTTGCATGCAATTCTTGCTTTTCTTCTCTCTTCGGTGACTTCCCTTTTCTCCCTCTGTGGCTGTCTCGCGTGTAGGATGGCCTTCTTCTCTGCTGCGCCGTCCTTCCGCCTCTCTCTGTCCCTCTGTATGTGTTGCGTCCGTCTCCCCGGCAGCAGGTATGGGAGGTGGGGTTGTGCGTGGCCTGCGCGAAGAGTCCGCAGCCGTAGACTTTGCGTTCTTCCATGTAAACGAGAGAAGAAAGTAGTCGCCGGGGTCCTTTTCTTGGTTGGTGTGCTGCCGTGAACGAGGGAGGGAAGTCCCCGCCCCGCGCACAGCTGCTCATCTCCGCGACTGGAGACGCTGCTGGCTGTACGGGGGTGTACTTCCGCCTGCCAGCCGGCTGCCGCGGGCGTATCTCAAGTGCATTTCTTTTCAAGATTGATTTCTTGTGAGAGGCCGGGGGAGGTGGGAGATGGGCACTTTTATGAAAGCTTTCGGTTTCGTCTTTTGTGGGGGGGCTGGTGCGGGTCTCTTGGCGGACAGCAACGTGCGCGCGGACTTGCTGGTGTTGCTGCAGGGGGGAAGACTCCCAAGACGTTCGACTACAACCAGCAGCGCACTGCGGCCGCCCTCGTCGATTTCGCCCTGCAGCATTTGGGGAAACTCGCGAAGGCCAGACTGGCGGGTAACTTTCTTCTCCGTCAAAAAGAAGAAGTGTCTCTTGCTCTGCGTGCCGACTCTCCTCTCATCGTGGATATCTGCATTTCTCTCCTTTCTCATGTCTACGAATATAGACGAGACTTCTGTATATAGACGTGTGCACATATATGTGTGTATGTACATGTATGTACATGGATGTATGTGTGTATATGTATATGTATGTGTATGTGTATGTATGTGCATGTGTATGTGTTTATGGATATATGTAGGCATGTATATATGAGTATACGTGTATGTGTGTATCTGTACGTATACGTATGTATGTATATATGTGTACGTACGTACGCGTATATATATGGTTGTGGGAGGGGTAAGTATGTCTCTCTGAATATACGCCGACTTCTACAGAGTATTTCCACACACGCGTGTGTCTACGCCTAACATATTCCTCTGCACGCAGGAGGAGGGCAGTGCATCTTCTGCAACTTGCTGAAGAAGATTTTCTTCGTGTTTTCTTCTTTTCCTCCGGCAGGACTCTTTTTCTGCTGCCTCTGTACATCCGTCCTTCTCCATCACTGTCGCTACGAAAATGACCCCCCCACCTTCTTCTTCGCCCCCCTCTGCGCATATTTCAGAAGCACATCTTCACATATGTGTCGACGCACATATATCAGTAGTATATGGATATAAATGTTGCAGATGGGTGAGAAGAAACGGAGAGGGGCAGAGACGGGAATTTGTTTCCTTCGTGCTTCTGCCCGCCTCTCTATTGGCGCACGTCTTGAAGAGAAAGGGAAGAAAAAGAGGAGCAAAAGAAAAAGATGGAAGCGAAAAAGAAGAAGAAGAAAAGAAGGGAGAAAGGGAGTGCACGTGTGGGCCTCTTTCTGCCAGTCGGTAGGTGAATGCGTGTACACACGTGCTCCTGTCATTCTACACCTGTATATGGCAGACGCATGCGCATGCCTCTACACACCTATATATATGTTTATAAATATTTGTTTGTAGGCGCATTGTGTGGGAATGGATGTCTTTGAAGCGGCTTCTCGCGTCTCTCAGAAAAGAAAGAATATGTGTACACACACATATATACATCTGCATGTATGCATGCGTCTTATATGAGACACCCTTCGAAGTGGCTCCTCCCGTCTCTCAGAAAAAAAAAGAGAAAACGACACGCGCGTCCCCGTCTTCGCACATGGGCGTGTTTGTTCGTTTCTTGCTGTTTCTCCTTCTTCCACCACACTGTCCGTTCCTGTCTCGTCGGGTGTCGTCTCTGTACATACGTGCGTGAAAATGTGTCTCCGAGCGCATCCACACACATGTATACGTCTGTATGTGCTGCTGTATCTTCTGCGGGCCTGCGGCAAGTTTTTTCGTTTGTTGGCTCGTGCTTCTTCTTGCGGCGGGGGTGGAGACTTCCGACATGAAAGAGAGCGACTTGCTGGTGTGCGCAGGGAAAATTGACGCGGGGGAGGACACGAAGAGCAGCAGCAGCAGCAACGCAGGAAGCAGCGAGAAGAAGAAGAAGGACGCGCCTTCCGACGTTGTGGTCCTCACCGACGACAACTTCAACAAAACTGTCATGCAGGACCCCGACAATGTCTGGTAAATTCCTGTTTCTTCCTATTCTCTCCCTTCTCTGCCTTCTGTTTCTCTGTCTTCTTTTCGCTTTCCCCTTCTTTTCCTCGTCCACTCGTCTCCTCTCCTCTACGCTGTGAGGCCAATTTCCCGACGTCCGCCGCCACTCTCTTTTCTGTCGCTGTGTTGTCTTTCTTCCGAGGGAACTTTCTCCGCTCTTCTTCGCGCTTCCGCTTCGTCTTCCCCTTCCTCTTCTTCTCCGTCTTCCGTGGAAAGTCATTCTCCACTACAGAGAAGAAAAGGGAGTGTTCCGTCGCCTTTATACGAAGGAGCTGCATCCTCTCCTCCTGTGTACCTCTCGCCCTCTGCCTCGCTGAGACAGAGACGCGTTCCTTTGTTGTGCGCGGTCCAACTTGCCAAGAACTCCTTTCTTCTCTTTTTCGAAAGACGCGCTGCTTCGTGCTTCCTGTGTGTGGCAGCACCTCCTGCCTGCTGGACTGGCATTCTGCGGGCCACTTTCTGTCTCTTGCTGGAGCCTTTTCTTCCTTGCACACAGAGTCTCTCCTCTGTCTCCCTCGCATAAGGTAGTCCTGTCTTCTGCAAGATCTTCGTCGTGAGCGAGGTCCGGTCGAGCGGCTGCATATGAACAGCAAACTTCCCTCTGGCTGGTTGTTTCCAGCAGCCCGTTCTCGCGTTTTACGACAAGAAGAAGATTCGAAGGAAAACGCGTTCCGCACACGTTGCCTTCCTCTATCTGCGTCTTGCCCTCGTTTTCCCCACTTTCGTGTCCCGGGCGGTTTTCTTCTTCTTCTCCTTTCCCGCTTTCGCCTCTCTCTTCGAGAGCGCGCTCTCCACCTGCCGAACCTGTCCGTGGGTGCCTCATATATGTGTCTCCCCGTGCCCAGTCTTAGAGAAGGAGCTTCTGCTGCTGCTCTTCTTGCCAAGACACAGAGAGACATCCTCTTCCCCCCCCCAAACGTGTCTTCTTTCCGTCCTTCTCTCTCTGTGTGTGGAGGAGAGCTGTTTTGTCTCGGCCTCGGCTCTGCAGATATAGGGAGACGCCTGTGTCGCTCGTCCGTCTTCATATTTCTGCGGCTGCCCGTGGCTTCCGTTTCGCTGGGGCTGTGTTTCCTCTTCTCTTCCACGTCGAAGCTCGTGGCGGGCCTGCGTTCTTCCTCGCACACACTAAAAGAAGCCGCCGCGGCCACTTGTTGTGTCTCTGCAGAACTCCACAACCCCACACACGCGTCTGCTCGTTGACCTTCGCCGCCCACCCTCCACCACCCCGGCTTGCTGTTTCGCCTTTCCGCGGGTCTTCTCTTGTCCTCCTTTATTTCTCGCTTTGTGTCTCCGTCTCCATCTTTCTCTTGACAGGTTCGTCGAGTTCTACGCGCCGTGGTGCGGCCACTGCAAGTCGCTGGCGCCAACGTGGGAAGAACTCGCCACCGCGCTGAAGGGGAAAGTTCGGGTCGGGAAAGTCGACGCCACCGCTGAGAAAATCCTTGCCAGCACTTACCAAATTCAGGTATATTCCTTTCTGTCTGTCGCTCTCTCGCTCTCGCTGTCTCTCTTCGAATTCTCCGTTTCTCTTCACTTGGCACGGCACATTCGTTTCCCTCTCTGTCTGATTTGGCCCGACTTTCCTCTTCGTTTTTGCGACGCCTCTGTGCATCAAATCAGCTGCGCATGCAGACGTGAGCAGAGACACAAAAGGACACCGCGTCTCAACTCTTTCACCAGCTGCTGCTGCAGCAGTCTTGCTTCGCAGTCTATTATCACACAACAAGACACATCTATATCTGCAGATGGATTCATATATAAGTGTGTACATATATATACATATATATGTATGTGAATACATACAGAAAGAAATGGACCAACATACGTATATATATATATGTATGGGTACATATGTTTGTATATGTGTGTATGTGAACACACGTATAGAGAGGGCCGAAACATATATGTATGTCTGTATGTTTAAATCTATATGTGTATGTGTGTGTATATATATAGGTGCGTCAGTATGTATGTATGTATGTGCATTTATGTATCTGTATGTATGTGTGTGCGTCTATTTGTATAAACATGTGGACGTACACAAACCTCTAGGGAACTTGGCCGGACATGCTTCGATATATATATATATGTATATATATGTGTATATATTTATTTGCTGTCTCCCCCCTCTGTGTGTTTGTGTCGTCCTGCGAACTTTTGTCTGCGGGTGCGTCTCTATTATTTCTTGGTGTGTCTGTGTCTGCCGACGCATACATTTTTGCCAGCGACGGGTACTTGTTGTGGAGAGGAAGAAGTTTTTCACGTGCTTCTGAGCTGCGTCTTTTTATCTGCACAAACGTCTTCTCGGCTCCTGCTGCTTCACTTCTGCTGCTGCTGCTGCATGTGATACAACTTGGCGACTCGCCTGAAGCAGCCCCTTTCAATATATTTGTCTTCCCAGCAGCCAGGAAGGAATTCTGACGGCCTCCTTTTCCCCCTCCTCCTCCTCTTGCCGCTGCTGTTCACGTCCTCCGCAGCCGACTTCTGCTCCCGGCCTCTGTATACGTCGTCGAATCTCTAAGCGTCTCCACGTTGTCGATAACTATATATACCTGCACAGACATACATGCATATATAAGTGTGGTGTGTGTATATATGTATATACATACATATATATATGTATGTGTGGATGTCTATTGAACAGAGTCCTGCTGCAAAACTGCCTCTGTCACATATAAACATACATATATATATGTACGTAAGTGTGTGTTAAACAGAGTCCACACATATATATACATGTATGTGCGAGTGCGTATTAAGCAGAGCCCTGCTGCAAAACTGCCTCTGCCTTATACATATATACGTGCATATACATATATGTGAGTGTGTATTGAACAGAGTCCTGCTGCAAGGGCGTCTGTCTCGCGATGACGCTGAGTTTGCTTCTTTGGCTCTCCCTCTCTGTCGTGTTACGGTGCTGCGACAATTTTGTTTTCCCGCCGTGCATATACATATATATATATGTGTGTGTACATATATATATATATATATATATACATGTATACACCCCCATATACATATACACACGTACACATATGTGTGCATGCGATTTTAATGGCTGCGTCAGTTTTGTTTCTGTGTGAACACAGGGCTTCCCTACGTTGAAACTTTTCCCCCTTGGAGAGAAGAGCGCGGCCCTGGTGAAGACGTACGAAGGGCCTCGAAGTCTCGAGGCCTTGACTAATTACACCATGGAGTTTTTCAGGTAATCTTCCACTTTCCACCTTCTCAAGCGGGTGTAGAGAGGTGCTGCGACTCTCTTCTCTCCCCACGTTTGCTGCCCTCATACATCTGCCGAGAGAAAGAGGACGGGCACGTCCATACAGACACAGACACAAACCGCACGCGAAGCAGGAAGATCTACTGTGGACGGGGTGCGCAGCAGCTTCTGTTCTTTTGACAAGCTGAGAGAGAAGTACCAATTTCTTCGTCTCTATCTATGTGCGTGTAGATGTACGGAGTTGCCTTCCTTTATATGTAGGCGGTGGTGTGTCCGTCTCAGTAACTTACGTGAATATATACGTTGCTGTGCGGACATGTGGCTGTATAGGTAGATTTGTATTTGTATTGATAGATATATATATACATATACGCGCGCACATACATATCCACATCTATACGCACAAGCACATCTGCGTATATACATGTACGTGTACATCTCTACGTATATCTTTCCGTATCTATACACTTACGTGTGAGTATATACATACATATATATACATATACGCATACATATGCTAGTTGCGACATATATATATAAGACGCAACATCTACCTCTGCATCTATGTATACGCACCTACAGCGACACTTACACGCATGTGTCATATATATATATATGTGTATGTATATATATATATATATGCAACAGACTTACATAACGGTATGTATGTGCATATCTCCATTTACGTGTGCATATCTACAGTTACATCTACGTACATGTGTATATTATACAAGAGCTTGTTAAAGACGGACAAGCGTACACGTAGACGCAGCGGAATACTGCGACGTCTCTACCTATTTATATATATGAATATAGAGAAACAGACATCAATAGAGAGAGTGTGAGAGAAGTATATATGCCTAATACATATGTGGTTGAAGAGGAGAGCTACGTGCGCATACACATATATATATATATATTCATACATTTGTGTAGAGGGGCAAGCACATGTGTAGACACGTGAGTCATCAAGTACATTTGTCTACATATACAAATGTATGTAAATATGAACCATATATATATATATATACGGGTATGTGTCTACTGTATCTGTAAGTAAGCGTGTACATATATATATATGTACAGAGAGATATATAAATGTATGTGTATATGTATATGTAAGGATATGTACCTATAGGAGAACATGGGTGTACACGCTATCTCCGAAGATAGTGTGGCATACGTATGGGTAGACGTGAATATGTGTGAATGTGTGAGTGCGCCTAGTAACTTTGTACAGTGATGTAGGACCGAAAAGGAAGTGTTTCTATTCGATTTTCACTTCTGGAGGACTTTCCGTTGTGCTCTCCTGCTGTCTGTGTCTGCTGCGTTTCCTGCCGCGGCCACTTTGCTGCGTCTTTCCCATCTTCCCGTCCTCCTGCTGTCCTCTTCTCCGTTCTTCTTTTATTTCTGCTCCTCCTCGCTGCGGGTGCCCTTCGTGCAGTTTCCCTGTGGCTGCTGCTGGGCTGACGGCTGCTGCTGTGATGGCTGCAGCGCGAAGGTGCAGGCGGAGCAGCTGCTGAGCGAGGACCAGCTGCAAGAGAGCTGCGGGAAGCGTCTTTGCCTGATATCGTTTCTCCCACACATTCTCGATAGTTCCGTCGAGAAGAGGAAGGAATATTTAGATATTTTGAATCAAATTACGCGGGCCTCGTTTCACATGCCGATCACTTTCCTATGGAGCCAGGGTGAGGACCTCTTGCACAGCGTCTATTTCTTTGCAAGCGCAAAAGTGCCTCTCCTGCGCGACTCGCTGTAAAAGCCCCTCCTCGGCTGCTGCTGCACCTCCCCTGCCGTACTCTCTGCCGCTGCTGCTGATGCTTCTTCAGTATTGCCTCCTCGGTGCGCCGCCCTTCTTTCTTCTGCTTCGAAAACTGCTGCTGCTCTCTCTGCCGCGGCTGCTGCTGCTGCACGCCACCCTCTCTTCTTGCTGCTGCTGGGGTGCTCCTTCGGAGGTCTTCCTCCGACGACGGCGCTGCATCCCGGCGCCGCCGCTGCTGCTGTCGTTACCGTGCTGCCCATCTTTTCTGCTGTTTTCCACTTGTGAAACACGCACGTATTCCTCTCCCACTTTATTTGTCTCGGGGTACATTTCTTCGATTTCCTTGTCTCAAAACTCCTACAACAGACGCATGGGTGCACCTCTCTCACTCTACGTGTGTATATACGTGGGGATATATAGATATATAGTTTCCATATCTCGGTGTAGGTAGACGTGCATGCGTATACGTACATACGTAGTCTGTGTGTCTGTAGTAAGAGTATATCTGTATATACATATATATATATATGTGTGTAGTGTATAGTGTGTATACAGGTTTATACTACGTGTCTACATATGTCTATGTACCTATATGTGTGTCTGCAGAGTATAGTTCTCTATCTGGATATATATAGTCTGTATCTGTTCCTGTACATTACGTGTTTATACGTGTGTATATATATACACGTAAATATAGTCTATACACGTGCAGAGCCATATACATGTACATATACATATGTAGATGTATATATATATAGGTGTACACGTAGAGATATATGTGTCTACGTGCATTAGAAGTATGCGCGTGTATATGTAAATACATAGTCCATATATGTGTATGTGTGTATGTATATAGTGTATATATATCTGTGTATGTGTATTAGCTGTGTATATGTGTGTACACATATATATGTATATATAGTGTGTCTGTCTGTATGCACGTGTATACCTTTATATACACACAAATACATATATGTATATATATGTATATACAGGGAGTCTGCGTCTGTTCTGTCTGTGTATATAGCTGTATATGCATATATATATATACGAGTGCCTAGACGAGATGGCGGGGAAGTGTGTGGAGTATGATGTGTGGTTCTGTTTCTTCTTTGCCGATGAATATTTTCATATGAAGCGCCAACGAGTGCCCCATTTCCTCGTGACCGCCACCACACCCGCACCTGTACGTCTGTAGACATCTCTAGGTATGTATGTATAACTGCTACTACACAGACGTCTATATACATACATGTACGGGTTAGCTATACATATGTATACATGTACGTAGATTTGGGTCTGTGTGTACAGGTATACATATATATGCGTGGGATATTTGTTACTAAATATTCATATAATACACGTCTACATGACGTACAGTGTATGGGTCTGGGTATGCATGTGGTTGTTACCTGGCTAGCTACGCATATATAGATATGGATCTGTGTGTATGTGTATAGATGTGTGTATGTATATATATTCACTATTGAATACAATTACATACAATGTACAATACAGGGATTCACGTGTATGTGTCTACACACGTATATAATGTGATTTTGTGTCTATTATGTATTGGTGTGATGCACAAATGTATGTAGGGTAGAAGGTGCAGGAGTGGCCGTAAATGTAGAGTGTCTGAGGACGACGATTTCTTGGAAATGCCAAATTTTCGAACTTTTACAGGAGACTAGTGAAGAAGCAGGACGGGAACAGCCTGCAAAGTGGGCGATCGATAATGAGGACAGTGCCGTGTTAACTTGTGTGACTGCATGCGCGCTTCTTTATATGTGTGAGTGTGTGTATATGTGTGTCTCTGTACACATGCGGATACACACATATATATGTATGTGAGGATTTCTTCTCTTCTGTTCACATTTTTGCTTTTCCTCCCCCTTCTTGTCCCTTGGCTGTGTTGTAGGACGCCCGTCTTCCCTCTCGATTGCTTCTGTTTGATCTCCTTTTCCGTGATATGATAGACGCATGCGTTTTTCCTTCCCACCGCAGCGCGTTTCCCGTCTCTTGTGTGTTATATACGTGACCCGGCTTCCCCGTTTTCGTCACCTTCTCTCTGTGTCGCGCTCTATCTGTTGATGAAAACGCCTTCTGCTTCAGGAGGGGACCAGTTCGAACTTGAGGAGCAGCTTAGTCTCGCCTTCGGGTATCCTGCGGTCGTTGCTGTTCATCTGGCGAAAGGCAAATACGCCGTTCACAGAGGAGACTTCAGCCGGGCAAGTCGCTCTTTCTCTGTCTATCTGTGTGTATATGTACGTGCTTGTGTAGCAGTCCACCAAATACTTGTAGATATATGTCTCTCGTCTCCCGCCTTCCCCTACTCCTTTTTTCCGATATATGTGTATGTGCATATGTGTTGGTATTTAAATATAGATGTGTGTGGTTCTCATTATTTGACTCTCTGTGTGTGTCTCTCTCTGTCTCATAGAGGTCTATATATGTGGATGTCTGTTAAGTAACTGTCTTACCAGAGGGAAGAGAAAATAACTTCTTACTTCGAAACGCATGCACAAATAAGTCGATCAAAGTGTAAAACATGCTTGTAAACATGCTTCTCTCTCTACACACATATATATGGCTCTATACGTATACATACATATATATATATCTACGTGTACATACACATATGTGTCCACGTATATGACTCTGCACGTGTCTATATGTATATATGGCCCTGTGCGTGTACGCATATATATATTATACATATACGTATATATATGTAAGTGGCTTTATACGTGTATATATATATGTGCACATAGATGTATACACATGCAATATGTATCGTAGATCGTATCTCTCTGAAGAGATGCATGCGTGTGTGTGTGCAAGGCCATCTTGCGGTAAGACGTATATTGACACGTGCCACGCGTGAGTTTCCCTTTTGATTATTTGTATATATGTAGATATATCTGTGTGTCTCCGCAGGGATGAGTGTCTAAGTTCGTGTATTTCTGTTGCGTCGCTTTCCTCTTTTTCTTTCTCTCTGTTCTTGTCCACGTACGTACGTCTGTAGACAAACGAAGAGGAAGACGGGGGATATTTATTTGCCGAGTTCGTCATCGTAAATTCTCTGCGACTTCCTATTTGCCCTGGGGGGTGCTCTACACACGTGTGTTAGTCACAGAGATATAGAGAGGAGCAGACAGCAAAAGAAGATAATGGAGAAGGACGAGAACAGGCACGGAATAGAGAAAGAGAGAGATATGTGCGCGCGTGTATATATATATATGTATGTATATGTGCCATGGTGCGGATTCTGTTGGGCTTGCAGTCTATGAATAAATACGTGTATATGTATCTCTCTATGGGAGACAATTTTTACGTCTGTACGACAACTTACATGTGATACATATCTATCTCTATACATACACGTATACATATAGATATATATATATATATATGTATATGCAAGGGCGAAGGTATGTGAAGGTTAGAAAGAATATGGACACAAGGATATATATATAGAGAGAGAGAGGAAAGATGGTGAAAGTGGAATTATATGTGCATGTGCGCATATATATATATATGTATATATATATGTGAATGAATATATATATATATATGTATCTGTATATGTCTCTATATATATGTATGTGTGTGATGTATAAGAATCATGCGTATATATTTGTGTAGGAGGTACAGAGACGCTTACATACAAGTATTTATTGGGAAATTGAATCAAGATAGATTTGCTGGTACCCCCATAGAGTGAACGTATGTCCTTGTCAAAATTTATATATATCCATAATGTAGTGTTGAAAACGGTATAGAGCCTAGTGACTCCAGTAAAGCATATTGAATATACGTATATGTATATGTGTACATTGTGAATATGCTGCAGGAGAGCATCAGCACGTTTTTGACGCAGCTGCTGGCAGGCAAAGCGCCAGTGTCTGACCTGCCGAAGCAGCTGAAGAAATTGCAGACGGTCGAGGCGTGGATCGAGGAAGACGGCAAAGAGTCGAAGAAGGCGGACGACGAAGAGGAGAAGGAAGAGGAAGGTGAAGCGAAGGGAGAGAAGAAAGAAGAGGAGAAAAACGAAGAGAAGAAGCGCGAGAAGAAGAAGGAAGAGAAGAAGAAGTCGAAGAAAGGAAAGACCTCCTCCTCGTCCTCGGAGAAAGACGAGCTCTGAGCGCGTTGCCCTGCTTTTCCAGGTGCTTCAGATGCGCGGGCAAAGCAAAGTGCAACAAAAGCAGCGAGAGGAAAACGGAAGGATAGAGAGGGGGGGACAAACAAACGGGTGGCGAGTGGAAGACCAAGAAAGCAGTGGAGGCGCGGGAAGTGTGGGAAATACTTCGAAGGATGTGCGTGTGCCTCAGCACCCGCACAGCAGCAGCAGCAGCAAGTGGGGCGCAGCAGGAGCAGCGCTGGCGAAGGGGAAGAGGAGAACAGAGAGAATGAGGGAGAGGGAGAGACAGCAGGCTCTGCAGGAAACGAAGGCTGAAAAAGGGAAAACCAAAGTCGCGCGATATTCTTCCTCTCTTCTTTTTCTTCGGAAACGTGCCGCCGAAAAAAAAAAGTTCCCCGATGCTCCTGCATCGCAATGTCTCTCCACACATACATACGACAATCATGCACACGCCGCCTAACGTGAGAGCAGACACCTCTACAGTCTTTCCGTACCCCACACATATATGTGTATCCCGGTGTATAAAATATATGTAAGTTATATGTATACATATATTTGCTGATATGTATGCATGTGAATACATGTGTGTGTGTGTGTGTACACGTGGAAAGTACGACGCTTTACAGACAGCCGTTGGGCCTGTAGGAGTTCCACACCTGACCTACATACATGTGTATATAATTGAATATACATGTTGTCCTATATGTGCGTGTATATATATGTATATATATATGCACTTGTACACATATACCCGTGTGTGTGTATATACCTAAATATGGATACGTATGGATACGTATGTATACGTATGAAGTACGACAATCTGCAGACAGTAAGAGGGACTGGATTGTCATCCTCCATACTTCCGTACATATTTGTGTAGGTGGACGAGAGAATATATATACATGTATATGTATGTAAACTTATCTCGACGTGTCTACATATGTATGTATGTGTTGACGTCTGTCTACGTCTGTATATATATATATATAGGTGGATATGTATATGCTGTGTATGTGTGGAGTAGTACGACAATGTGCGTAGAGTAGTGTAAGGTTTGTATTAGTAATCATTTGTTGTGCGTGAAGACACATCCCCGTGTATTTAGTAGGTGGCACTTTGAAGAGAAAACGAGCTCTTCTTCGTCCTGTTTCTCCCTCTGCGCGTGTCCGGCTTCGGCGTTCTCCGTCACCGTTTGATGCGCGTCTTCCTGCGAGCGGCCGCACGTGTTTTTGCTCTGGTCACTCGCGTAAGACGTGACGCAGGCGTGGGGGATGTATGCGCCAGTGGATAGCGGCAGGAGAAACTCGCTCTCTTTCACCAAGCCTCGGCTGTCACACACGTCCCGAGTAGACCACGCAGAAAAGTATTTGTCTAGATATGTAAAAGCGGCACGCACGCGTGTATACATAGATGCAAGTGTTTGATATATGTACCGGTGAGTGTGTATGCTATGGAGAGGAAGAGGGCGAGGGAGGAAAAAGAACGACAAGAGTTCGTCAACGTGAAGGAAGATCTTCCGGCGTCTCGTCTTCCGAAAGACGAGGGGAGCAGGAACGGCAGCAGCAGCAAGGGCAGTTTCTGCTGCTACAAGCGTGCTTTGCTGCTTTAAGAAGAAACAGTTTCTGCAGCAAGACCACCGGCGAGCTTCTTCCTCTCTTGGAAGACAGGCAGAAATAAACGCAGTCTTCATATGGATAGGTGCAAAAGAGACGCAGGAAGTGTCGAAAACTACCAGCCTGTACGCCCGTTAAAAACATGCACAGACGTGCGTGACACGCATATATGCGTATATAGATATCTGCCTATATATATATGTATATATTTGTACAAGACGCGTAAAGATATGAGAGAGGAAAAATCGGCAGCAGTCCCACACGACGATGTTGTTCTCGCGGGTGGCGCTGTACACGCATGCATCTTTATGTATGTGTCGCTCTACTCATATACACAGAGGGAACTGGCGAAAGCTGCAGCAGCCTCGCAGCAGCAGCTCCGGTTCTTCCACTTACACGTACGGACGCGCACATATAGATCTCTAGGGCAGAGATAATAGTGTACTTCTGGTGCATGTGTAAGGCGAAACACATCTGCACCTTTCTTCAGTAAAAGCGATAAAGCCAGAAGCAAGTCTCCCTACGCGGCTGCAGTTCTCTCTAACACGTAATTTGACGTATGAATACGTCGTCAGTATGCCGATCTGCAGAGAGAGAGACGGCGACATTTAGACGCACACAAGTGTTGTTTCCCCTTGTTATTCACACGTAGGTGTATCTGTTTCTATAGACTGGTGAGTTTTAAACAGCGTTTGTGGTCACCCAGCAGCAGCAGCAGCGCTGCCACCTCGATGCTTCTGGGTGCGGGAAATTATGTATCTATGCACATATATACATGTATGTAATTGTTTGTAGGTTTACGTACATACAGAAGAGGCAATGACAGCAGGCGCACCTACATACACGCGCGTGCACGTGGACGCTTTCAGAGACCCCGTCCCAGCAGGAACAGCGGCTTACTTCTTTCGTACACGTAGAAACAGGCGCGTATTTAGGCGTAAATACAGAAGCAGCAGCGGGAGCCCAGGCACACTAGTTACTCACTTAGCTGCGATCGAGAACTTCAATGAGAAAGATTTGCTGCGACGACAGCATCAAGCGTAGCAGCAGCCTTGTACGCACTGCCCCATGCTCTCAACGAAACAAAAACAGAACGTCAGCGGCAGTGGCACTACTATTTGCTCATCGTGCTGCTGACGGGACGAGCGTTGCAAGTAGTAATAGCGAGCGGAAGGATACGGGTATCTGCGTATACATATATATATATATATATATGTATACATACATATGTTAGTATTTGTGCATATGAATTTGCCGAAGGGAAGGATCGACAGTGTATGACTACACACCTGTAGACACACATACATACATGGGGAGACATTCGTACATATATATGTATGTGCCGACGGAAAGGAGTATAGGACCTTTAAAATAATATTTCATGTATGTGCGCACACGTGCGGGGTGTGAAGAGTTGTACATCTGTACATAGATGTACGTGTAGCTTTTTCTGGTTAAGGAAAGGCTGAAAGAAACACTGCGTTTCAGGAGTGTAGGTGTGTGCGCAAATCTGACCCACCGATTTGTACGTGTATAGATAGGTCCCAGCGGATTCTCGTGTGGATATACATACACATCTTCGTATGTTGATACATAGACACGTGTGTGTATCCCCTCACCCGTTTAAATCTGTACACATTTATATTCACCCGTATGTAGATCCCGCCCTCTACAATGCAGGCATGCGTAGATATTACCGTACGTGAACAGCGTGTAAGCGCACATGCAGATACATCATTCTTGTGTTTGCCAATAGAATGCTAACTAGAGACAAACCGACAGCTGCCTGATGCATTTGGGAGAGGCGCGCTTGAGTGCGTGTGGAGACGAACATCTTGGACTGTCTCTTTATAACACATGACTACCTGTACAAACGTGCATGCGTCATGCGGTCACTGGCTCTCTATCGTGTGGACGTACACGTCCGGCTTGTACCTCGGTGTGTGCCTGCTAAAACCTTTGAGGAGAAGCTAGGAGAATTTTCGCCAGTTTCCCTACTGAGTGGCTTACTAAGAAGTTTATCCCCTTTCCCATTAAGAGTTCATCTGAATCTGGGCGTGCGCAGGCAAACAGCATCCAGTCTTTCACGTGTCCACCTGCAGCCGTGAATCTGTGTACGTAGAGACGTACGTACGCCTATAAATATGCATGTGTTTATATGCTACGTACAAATGTCCATATAGTGTTATTCAGGAACCAAGAGCTCACCAATTTACGCAATCACCTACAGATGTATATAAAATGCAATTCTGTGTGCCCGTGAACGCTTATTAGCAGCCAGGCACCCATCAGTTCACTTATACACCTATACATTTATATTTGTATATCTATGTGCACGTGTCCGTCTGTGTAAGTAAAGATATCTATACGCAGTGGGTATACGCAGAGGTAAGTGTACGTGCATATATCCTCTTATCATGCGCACGCTATGAACAAAGCTCCTTCGACGCTCTGTACGCATAAGCCAGCAGGTTTATCATGCGTGTATCGTTATGCAGCTGAATATATACCTACAAATATCTCTACCCGCATATACATACATGTATAAACATGTACAAACAAACCAGTAGATGCACATGTATATATATATACACTCATACGTGTGTGTACGTATAAATACGTGTACGTACTTAACAAAACATGCATATATACATTCGTGTATATGGACGTCTCCCTATGTACACACGTATTTATATGCATCGATGTATACAAGTGTGTAGGTGGATAGATACACATACACGTACACCTTCTGATATGTAGACGCCCGTGAATATGTATAGCCATGACACTCGTGTATATTTCCGTCCACCTAGAAGTTTGTATGTATACAGACCTATCTGCCTGTGTTGATATGTGTACGTAGATCTCTCTCTGTCTGTGTCTGTCCGCGTACTAGTCCACACACCTCCTAGGGTGTGCGTATACACTGTGCTAGAGCGTAGGGGTTTCCGCTACCGAGAGCGACGGTGTAGGCGCATAGGAGGATTCTACAGAGCCAGGTGCGTGCGCCTGACACGCGCGGGTTTCAGAAGTTTGTTTCTCTCTGTAGATAGAATTTCCTCCGTTCCTCCCCCACAATTTCACCTTTGTCAAGATGTCAACTTGTCTTATTAGTTTCCTTTACGTAGAGCAGTGCCTCCGTGGGTGACGACCAGCGTCCGCCCGGACCACGACAGTGCGTGTGTGTACGCACTGTCTACAGAGGCCTGCGTAGGTGTCATTATACACGTGCGTGGACGGCTGCTTTCTTTGGTGCAGCAAATGCCCGAGAGGAGGAAAGGGCCCACTAGACGACCTCCAACCAAAGGGAGGAGCTAAACACGAGTAGCCGTCCCATCGTTGCCACCGCTTTTCGCCTCGTTTCTTCATCTACAGGCACCTGCTGCTTTCCAGCTTCGCTAGCATGCCCTGCCGAACCGCTCTCACACAAAGTGTGTTGCTGTGTTGTTTTCTTCTCTGGCTGTGCCTCTCCTCCCTTCGGAGGGGTCTGCAATATCTCTTTATCAACTGCGTCTGCAACGTTCGTGCTGCTGGTGTCGCTACTTGTACTGCTACTGCTCTGCATGCCGGAGTTCCTCCCGCCCCTGCTGACGCTGTTACTGTCCAGGCTGCTGTTGTCCGGGCTGATGCTGCTCCTAATACCTGGGCTGCTGCTGCTGCTGACCGTGCTGCTGCTGCTGTCTGGGGTGCTGCTAATACTTCTGCACATTCTGCTGTTGCTCCCGGTGATGCTGGCCTCGTTGCAGTTCTTGTTATTATCGCTGCTGTCCTCCTGGCCGGCACTGTCTTCGCTGCCGCCACTGGCATGGGTACTGCTGGTGTTGCGGTCGCAGGTCTTATCTCTGCTGCTGCTGCTGCCGGTGGGAACACCGCTGCAGCTGGTGCTCCCTAGCAACGCACAGACAGAGTTTTCCTGTTCAGCTTTGCAGGGCGGAAGTGAGAAATCCTCTGGAGAAGAGACAGTAACAGCAGCAGCTGTCGGCCGCTCTGTCAAAATGCCAGAGGATGCATTGCAGCAAAGAGAAGAAGATGCAGAGGGAGAGGAAGAACAAGAAGCGCCAGGTAAGTCGCGTAACGGACAGGCGCAGGATTTCTGAACTAACCCTTCGTCTACTGATGTCGGTAAACGGGCATATTCCGCCTGTTGCTGCAGTGTTGCGGCAGCAGCAACACCTAACTTCGCAACGTAGGCATCCTCGTGCTGCTGTAGCTGCTTAGAAGCTGTATCCTCGCTTTGACATCGGCTAGCGTCTGCGTCCCGGGCGCTGGTGCTCTCGATTTCAGCACAAGCGACGCTGCAGCTGCTTGTGTTACTCCTGCAGCAGGAACTTCTCGAGTGCTCATTGGTGTCGGTGTTTTCATTGCTGCTGTCGTCAGCGGTGGGTCTGTCATGAGCATCTGTTCCGTCGTCCACACTGCTGTTCCTGCTACTAAAACTGCTGCTGCCGCTGCAGCTGCACCCTTCGTTCCGCTTCACATCGTCTTTTTGGCCGTTCCTCTCCTGCTGCTGCTGACAACCTCGCTTCTCCTCCTGCGGCTGCCGCTGATCTGGCAGTTTTTTCTGCTGCTGCTCCTGCGGCTGTCGAAGCTGCTGGAGGGGAACTTCTGGCTCCTGCTGCTGGTCCTTCTGCCGCTCTTGCTCCCCCTTTTGCTGCAGCCGCAGCTGGTCGTTGGTCTTCTGCTGCTCCTGACCACGCTGCTGCTGGTCGTGCTGCTGGAGCTGCGTAAGTCGCCGTGTGAAAACTTCACTAAATCTCTCCTCTTCCGGATCGAAGGTGCTGCCGCTAGGAGGTGCCACGCTGCGTTTTCCCTGCGGTTTGAGAGTCGTCTTTTCTTTTCTGCTTCCTACGTTGGCTTCTACCTTTGCTGTCTGCAGCTCGCCTCTCCCCGCTTTTCCTCTTCCCGAAAAGGTGTCACTGGGCTGAGGTCCTGCTGCTGATTCACCTCCGCTTCCTTCTTCCCCTCCTCCTTTGCCTGTCCCGAGACCCGACAGACAAGTGCCTCCCCTTGACCGAGGAAAACAGAACTCCCCGCTACCTAGATCTTCTACGTCACAGCTGCTCTGCTTCTTCTTTTCCTCTACTTCTTCTTTCCCTGCTTTTGCGGCGTCTGTGAACGAAGTCTCCACATTCGTTTCCTTTACTTCTTCTGCTTCACCAAAATCTTCTGCGCGCACTACATCCATCTCTGCTGCTGCCGACGCGAGGTTACTCAGGAAGTGCTGCTCCAACTCCAGCAACTGCGGCTCCGACGCTGGCTGTCGTGCGGTGGTCTTACAGCAGCCTCTTTTCTTCCTCTTATTCTTCCCACTTTGCTTTTCCTCAAAGAACGCTTTCTTCGACTCTTCACGACTTCTCTCTTTGACCACCCGCTGTTCCGTCTCCCTGCGCTGTTGCTGCTGTTGTTGTTGATTCTGTTGTTCATACTGCTCCTTCTGTTGGTTCTGCTGTTCCTGTTCGTTCTTCTGTTGTTGATGGTGCTGCACTTCTTCACCCCCTGCGTGTCCCTGCGTATCCTCCGTTTGGCGCTTGTCCGCGTTATTCGCTTCTCTCTCGCTGTTCAAAGAAGTGCCTGCTGCCTCAGTTTCTTCTTCGTCTTCGCCCTCCAGCTTCTCCTGCCGCTGCTTCTCCAGTTTCACAGGCAGTGAGTCTTCCTGCTGCTTCCCCGGTTGCTGCAGCTCCTGCAAGTGTTGCTTCTTCACGTTGTGCCTGTGCTCCTCCTCCAGCGGCTGCTCCAGCGTCTCCTGTTTCTGGAAGTTTTGCTGCTCTTCTCGCAACTGTCGCTGCTTGTCTTGCTGCTGCTCCTGCTCTTCTTCCTGCAGCTGCTGCTGCTGTTGCTGCAGCTGGTCCTGCTGCTGCTTGACCTTCTCCCTTGCTCGAAGCAGGGACTTGTCAACGGGCAGCAGCAGCCTTAAGAGCTGCGTTGCTGTTATAAATTGTGCGCTGCCCTTTGCAAACTCCACGGGAAAGGGGAGGGAAATTTCCTGCAAGTCGCACATCGGCAAAAACGACTGGTCAGTCAGCTTCGTGTACACCAGGGACAAAAGTCGATGTACGTATCACGAATCAATCAACACGGATGTAGCTAGGGATATCTACATATATACATATACATGCAAAAGTTATCCCTTCCGAAGACGTCGGTAAAAGCACTGCGTTGTCAACTGTACCAGCAGTTAGCTCGAATGAAATAGACATACAGATTCAGACAAGTGCGGCCACGCGCTTATACACAGATACACACCTCTCTCTCTATGTACACATATATATATATATATACGTGTGTATATATATATGTAAATATATGTCACTGTATATGTATTCACAAATTTACACATAGGTGCACCTACGTTTGTATGTGGTATTTTGCACACCTCTCTCTATACAAATATATATATATATATATATACAGACAAAAGTACATATGTATATACACATACGTTTCTATTTATTTACATACTTGTTCATCCCTATAGAGAGAGAAAGGGAGAGGGCAAGAGACATTACCGCTATACAGCTCGCATTGCACCAGCGTTATCAATAACATGCATGAAATTGAAATAAGAAATATACGTCTGTGGTCGGAGATCTTTCTGCGGCACTTACGTTTATGGATACACACGCACATACGCACAGAAACACTTACATCGTATGTGTGGTGCAGCGAATGAAGAGTAAGGGTGTCTTCGTGCGTCTATATCTGTATGGTATATAAGTAGGACGAAAGATATGAATAAATATGCATGTGTTTACATACGTTTTCTCATATATATATATATATATATGTATATATATGATATGTGCGCGTACACTCCGACAACACTCTTACGGCAGCAGGTGTGGCCGCCTTGTGAAAAGGTGGAGATTTGGAGGCGTATAAAAGAGAACACGTACCCACTCTTTGTTCGCTCCTTCTCTCAAAATTTTAACTTTCAGCTGTTGCTCGTCGCTGCCTTGGGAAACGTCGATATCTCGACTGGACACCTGCGCGGCGGAGGCAGTCACAGCCGTGTATCAGGCATAAATCACACGCACATAGATTCTTGTTTTTGTGTGTGGAGCACATACACAATACGGATACACAGCTGCACTGTTTTTCGCATTTGATACCCTGTGCTAGAAAAACACGTATGGAAACACATGCATATTTATTCGTATGTTTCGTCCTACTTATACACCATACAAATATAGATGCACGAAGACACCCTTACTCTTCATTCGCTGCACCACGCATACGAGGTAAGTGTTTCTGTGCGTATCTGCGTGTGTACACATAGACGTAAATGCCGCATCTTTTCCTCTTCTTCCGTATGTACACGTATAAATGCGCTTGCTTCTAATTCCACAGTGTACTCCGTACAATGACCATTTGCGTATGCCTACTTATCCTGGTAATTCTCCGTTGTTGTAACATATACTGTGCACCAGTATCTATATCCTTCCTGTATGAATCTCTTATTCTATCTCTTCCCAGTCCTGCCTCGGCTCCAGTAATACAATGTACACACCACCATTCATAAAGAAACATTGAGGATTGTGTAAGAATGTGGTATGTTAAAGTACGCAAGTACCTACCTATATCCACGAGGACCTCTACGCGTACACGATACTTACATACATACACACGTATACGCATATGTGTGTGCCCACCCTCCGGTATGAACACTTATGTTTGATCTTGGTGTATACGAATGTACGTATATACATATATATATGTGAGCCCTAGGATTCACATCTCTTTCTACGTAAACACATGTACGCGTGTCAACGTAACATGGAGAGCTCTCTCGTCTTTTGTGTGCCGCGTTTCAAGACAACGGAAAAGCTCCACGGAAGAACGAAATTTGCTTTTCTGGCACGTCAAAATACAAATAGCAGCCTTCTACGCATATACACCAGTTTACACATTTCCTCGCAGTAGATAAATCTCTGGCTTCCACCTCCAAATTTACATAAGCTATGTATATTTATAGAGCTTGTCAACATATGTGTATATGCGGCAGTCGACACCTGCAGGTATCTTTGTCAGTAGGCGTATGTATGTGTAGAGGAAATCAGGCGGCGGTAGCCGGCTGTTCATGCGCGCCACGAGCAAGCAGGAAAAGTGACGGCTCCGCAAGCGACGCAAATTGTGCGATTGGTACGCTCCATACATTCTCTCGCATAATTTTGAGAGCAGTAAACTGGACGTTACGCACTTCATACATTTCCACGATCGTGTGTTAGACGGCCTCTGGGCTGTGGAGCAGTGTAGAGCTCCGTACGGATGACTCTCTGCGGACGATTTCCACCTTGCGTGTATGTACACTGTAAACAAAGGTAGATGCCCATGCAGCTCTCGGGGAAGTAATTTACGTAAGTTGATATGTATAATTATAGAGGGGAGCCACACGAAACGAAGGTCGCGACTAAAGGAGATTCGTCTCCTTCAAGAGATGCATATATTTTTACGTGCAGGTCTTGTACATAGTCAGTGACACAGAAAGATATAGACGTGAATGCAGTGACAAGTAGCGAACGTATGCAGGTATCTTGAGGCAGCGGAAGAGTGTGTCATATCTTGCATCCCCTCATCTGGGCAGCAGAAAAGAATTCAGATACTTGCCGAATCGTTCTCGTACACACTGGCCTGCAGCAGTAACAGGAGCAGCTGCTGCTGTCTTCGCCTTACCGCCCTCTTGTCCCCCTACCACTGCTGCCACCTCTTGTGTGCTGCTCCAATGTCATGCATCCGCTGCTGCTGCTGATGCTACGGCAGTCTCACCAGCTTTATCCTGCCGTTACCAGGCCTGCATCTGCTGCTTCCTTACCCTTTTGCTGCTGCTCACGTCGCACTGGTGTAGCGCCACTGTGACTTACCGCCCAAGGGCCAACGTTCACCTCAACAGTCAAGTTGTCCGGCACGGGCTTGTGCATGGGGAGCTTTGAAAAGGAACAGGCAAAACAAGCTAAAACACCTCTTCTGGGGGGTTGCTCCGCAGTTGAAGGCGTGTACGCGCACATGTATACATATATGTTACACGTGCACATCGGTGTACGTGCATGGGCCGAAGATTGGCGAAATGTCTGTTTGTGCGTTTGTAGTTGTTTGGGCGGATTCGTCTAAACACGAATGTGAGTTTCTGTGTGTTGTGTGTGTGTGTGTGTGTGCCGCTGCCCGCCTGCAGATATGAATGCATGGAGAGGCATGTGTACATATTCGTAGGTGTGTACGTTTATATGCGTGTGTGTGTGTGTGTGTGTGAGTGTGTGTGAGTGTGTGTGTGTGTGTGTATATGCGTGTGTGTGCGCGCGCACGCACGGATCTATACAAGCACGCCTATCTATTTCTTTCTCCCTCCGGCTGTGTAGGCTCAGATAAGCATGCGAGCTTGGAAGCAGACATTTACCTACAAATATACTTGAAAAAACATTTACATTTACGTTGATCTACATTCGAATACTCGTGAATACGCACGTACAGATTTACACTGACCAGAAAGTGTGCCTGTCTACGTGAACGTGCTCAAGTCCGCAGACCAGCCCACAAGTGCCTGTAGCCGTGCTGATGTAGTCCTGTGTAGCAATGAGAAGGCTTCCACACACGCGGCGGAAGCGCATATGTAGACACGTAGTTGTGTACGTATATCTGAGCACAGAGGTATGGGAGAGGTATGGGGAGACACAATAGTGCAGACGTATACACAAATATGGAGAAGGAAACATGAATGGGATCACATTTAGGTATATGTGAACATGGGGAGGAAACACACATTCGATACTATCTCGTGTAGCTAGCTATACATACGCATACAGGGAGGATGTGGACACACATATGTACACATAAATTATGAAGCAGAACATCACTATATGGACGCACATATACGGACTATAGCGTGCGGAGGAGGAACTGCATCGATGGAAGCGTGTACGTGTACACAAGTGTGGAGGGGACCACAAACGGACGCACACCTATATGCGTACACGACACTGGAGAAGGAGGCCTCTTTTACATGTTTACGGGTACACGCACGTACACACGTACGTGTGTATATAGACATCCCTACAACAGTCGAGATTCAGATGCCTCGATAAATGCGTGCGGGTACCCCAATGCCAGCAAGACGCTTGTCCTAAGACACAGCAATAAATTTTCCTTTTCGACACAAGCACTCAGACGTGGGATCCAGCCGCTGTGTAGATTCCCTAGCTAGAGACTGTCGCACTTAACGTGTGTCTCGAGGCCACACAACTCTATATATCTGTACTGCATATACTTGCGGTGTGTAAAAAAAGCATGAGCATTCACCGGCACAACTCATCTTGGCTCCGGTGCCTTGGTTGTCTTCGCTGATCGCAACTTTATGTAGCCTGCATATCCGCGTATCCCTCTGTAAAAAGTAGCGAACGTCGTACGACGGCTGCGTAGCTATCAACAGTGGATTGCTCTGTTCGAAAACTCTCCGCTGAACGGAACAGACTTCCTTGCACCCCACCGTGCTTCCAAATTCTACAAGTACTGATAGATATGTGTTTCCCAGCGTACACCTATATGTATATATGTATACAGATATACGTATATAGATAATATATATGTATATTTTTTTGTATACAGAACTGTGCAGACATACGTGTAGGTTCTTCCTATAGGACAAGTGTATCCTGAGAATCATCGTCATATATAGATACATCTATTCATGGACTGCCAGTAGTAGTAGTTGCTGCTGTATTAATAATACAGTAATATGTTGTGCGTGTACACACTCTGTGGCCATATCACGCTGACGCCGCCGGGTTCGTGTGAAGCAACGGCACAGCTGCAGCAGAGAGATGTTGCTTGGACTTCACCAGCGTCACCAGCGGCATCAGGCTCGCCGCTGCAGAAGGCTGGTGTTTTTTTTCCACTCCACTGTGAAAACGAGAGTTCGCACGTCTGGTGCAATTGTCGGCGTACTACGAGGCGTCGCACTCGCAGGTGTCAAACGTTCCTGACCGTGTATTCTGCTTGTACAAGGACAACGACGACAAGTATTTATGTGTGTATACATATATATATATATATATATTTGTATGTGTATTCACGTTTCAGGTGCGCAGTCGGCGCCAGAGAACAAGCGAATAAGTACGTTGCAGATACACAGCTGCAGACACGTGCTACAAGTTTGCTAGGACGTCGGTGCCTGACATTCAGAGGAGTTTGCGAAGGAAGCGAATATTCTTCGGGGTACATTGAGATTCCTTTCAAAGTTGTTTCTGTGAGCGCCTACAGTGACGCGACTGCCTCTACACACTAGCGTATTCACGTGTACTTGCGCTTAGTGTGGCACGTGTCTACACCTCTCCACACACGTGCCTAGCCGTGTGTACTCGTTACAAGGAATGTGTGGCGTGCAAAGTCTCTTTACGTATGCACGTATATATGTTTGTGCCACGACTGGTCTGTAGCGGGCTCCGCTGAAAGCGCTGCACGTGTCCGATGCACGTGTATAGATCTGTGCACGCAGACGTACAGACATCGACCTATACATATCCTACGTATACGTTATTTATCTGTTCACCTACCTGTGTAGATATGCACCCCTGTATATCTGTCTGTGCTCAACTATTGACGTGTATATCTCCATATGCGTGGGAAGGTTCTATAGTTGACAGTCATTCGCGTATACACATTTGTATATAATACGTATATATGACTGCATATTTGGGCGCATGTGTAAGTTGTACTGGTCCCCTGCAACGTGTGTGTCCATTTAATTTGTGAGTTGTTTTTGCACAGAGTAAAGCACATCTTCGGACTCGACCCTCCGACGGTAGATTCAGCATATAGGCGTCCGAATGTAAACACTTTTGGGAAATATATCTCTGCGTGCGAATAGCAGTATGTCTTGTTGTTCCCCTGGCTCATGTGTGCAGATAGATCTGCCTGTGCCTTTGCATTGAATTTTAATGCAGTTGCGTCTAAGGGCTCAACGTGTGGTGCAACCACGACACAGTTGACACATTTGCTAACCGTAGCCGGCGCCAGCTCTCCACTGCTTTTTAGACACGTGCGTATGCCTCTGGACCACCAGGACCTACGCGTCTGCGACCATGGGAGAAGGTGCCTGCGTGTATATACATATATATATATATATATACACGCAGACACCTTCGTGGGCGCGTCCGTCTGCACCTGTACGTCTTGTTGCTTACAGTGCTGTTGGATCCGAAGAGGTCAGCCAGATCTACTACTCCCTGGTGAATGACTCTACTTTCTCCAGACTTCAAGGCTTTCGTAGTGTTCTTTACTTGTATTCCAGTACGTAAACCACAGTCTTCCGGCGTCTGGCAACACTCCTTCGCCGCCGCTGCAACCTCGCTGTTGCACGTTGCCGCAGCCGACTCTGGGGCAGTTCCGTTAAAGGCTGAACCTGCTGCATCTGTTATTGCTGTTGGATTTGGCCGTGCTTTCTGTTGCGTTGCGGCTGGTTCTGCGGCATCTTCTGTTTCAAACCCTGCCGGTTCGAATGGATCTCGCAGCTGCTGCGGAATCACTCGAGTCTTCGTTTTCGCCTTCTTTACGAGCTTCTTCAAATCCTTTGGTGTTACCGCTGTCAGACACAGCGGGTGTATTCACCCAAAAATGCCGGGTAAACAAGGAATGAACAAAGTTGCCAGCTCGCTTTCACTCATTTCTGGCACAGGTGGAAAAAACTCGCGGTCCTTTGCTCACACTTTATTTCTGCACATTCGCGTGTACGTGCAAAAATGTCTCTCTGTGACGTGAGATTTCGAGGTCTCCGAGTATACACATACGCATGTAAGTGGGTGTATGTGTGTGTCTGTGTCTGTCTCACCAAGAGGATACGTAAACAGATATACATATATAATACATATGTGTGCGTATGTGCGTACACATATATGTTCGTTGGTCGACAGGTATACATATATCTACACTAGCGTGTGACACTGCTGTCTGCGTGATGTGTTCGTTGGTCGACAGGTATACATATAGGCACGTTAGTGTGTGCTGCTGCTAACATGCGCGTGTGCGTATAACTATACGTATAAATGTTGCCTGCCGCATACGTGTACTGTTCATTTCTGCGGTCGTCCTACATGTGCATATACACGAGTGTACAGGGGAGGGTAATTCTCTATATGTATGGAGTGTTGTGCACGTGTGGTGTACGTGTGCGTGCGCGGGTGCAGACGTGTGACGACCGACCTAAACGTACATAATTATACGTATAGGTATGTGTACCGGTCTATGAGTTGTGCAGAAGTGTGTCTCTGTCGCTATCTTGGTGCATCTTACCCGCTTGTATCCATATGTATATATATATATATGATACCTGACTACCTCAGCGGAAATATGCTTGTGGGTGTACTAGCGTTTACATTCCCCTTGGCCTGCATTATCCATAAGCGAACACGAGATTCCTAGCTCTCTTCACTCTCATCTATCTACCTTAGTACGTTTAGAAATAAAATTTGCTCTACGAGTGTTGCTTACTGCATAAACGTGTCCAGTTTGTAGTGGGGCATGAAGCGTCGCAGAGAGAGCGACCTTGGACGCAGGCATCTGCATTTCGCGACTGACTTACAGCGCCAGCTGTGTGCACGTGCCTTGAAGCTGCGTGACGTTGGGCAAAGACGCTTCCTTTTTTATGTGTGTGTTTCCTGCTTTCTTGCTGATCGGTTATTTCTGTAATGCTGTAAATTCCCCTGCCTGCATGCGTCTGCATATTCATCTACATACGTCAATGCCCACGCGGATGGCTTCTTCTGGTGCACGCGTAGATATTCTGCATTTCCACACATATGGATATGTAATAAAGTTAAAAGACTGTTGTTTATTTCTTGAACCCGCCATTTTCTCCGCTTTTCTCATCTTTGTAAGCCCGTGCCGCGAAGCTCAGTGTTCCCCCACCTGAAACAGCAGCAGCACCGGCTTCTTCTTTCTGCTGCCGACGCTTCTGAATTTCTTCTTGTCGATGGCGGCGGAAGCTTTCTCTGTCTTTCACCAGTGTCTCGCTTAATGAAAGAAGCGACGGCGTGCCGCCCTTGCACTTCACATGCTGCAGCACCTGGAAGTCTGCGAAATTGCAAGACGTGGTGAAGAATTCCACGAAGTCGTAATCTATACAAAAATTCTGACTTGGAGTTACCGGTATGTATCCGCCTTTGGGGATACGGAGGTTATATATATATATAGAGAGAGAGAGGGAGAGACAGACACGTAAAGACACGTGGTGCAAGAACGAAACCGAAGAAAAACACAGTCGACGGCTAGGATAAGGACACGACACGCGTCAAACTTTACAGGTCAGTCCCCCGTTCAACCAGACGCACTTGTACACGTATGTGAGTATACACGTGAATACATGTTTGCAGATAGACATGCGCACCTGTACGCTGGTGGCCACGCGCGCAGGTCTGTGTCTCAGTCTACAAGTCACCTTATACATATAGAGATATGTATATTCACGTACATGTGAACAAGGACGTAGACACTTTGGATGTCACGTCAGACCATATCAGTCATCCGGTGTTTTTTTTTGAGTACGTAGGGTACATCCGTGGGGTACCCAAATATTCCGAATTATTTATATATATATTAGCTGGGGTTCGTTGACGACTTCCAAGCACTGCGGTTCAAGGACGCAACACAAAAATCCAGAAACACAGCTGAAATGGTAGAAACAGCGTAGTGCATCTGTGCAGATGAGCTATCGCGTATTGGCTGATCATCTGCGACCGTATCTGGTGTCACATACCTCGCTGGATTCTCTCATCTCCACGGAGGTAATGAGAGTTGATTCTGTCGACACATGTCTCCACTAGAACCCGCAACAGCTGACCGTTTCCTACAGAGGAAAGCACAAGCGATGAGCATAAACTATGGACGGTCAGTACGACCTTGCTTACCGCAGGCGCGCGAAGCCGATACATTTCTCCGTGCTTCATAAATTGTTAGTCTGCCATACGTTATACACGCGTACCTTTAGAGACCACAAGTTAGCTGTTAGAAAAACTGACCATTTTCTGTAAGAGACCATAGGTGTGGGGCCTACTAGTGCCTCATTGTGTACACTTCCTTCCTGTCTATGTGGTATTATATGTGTGCCTGCCTGCCTTTCCTTTGCCCTAGAGCACATCGACAGAAACCGTCCTAACATATCAAAAATCCCAGACAGGAGGTTTCACGTGACAGTTCCTCACTCACAACGAATTAACCATCACGTCTCGGTCTCTCTCCCTCATTCGTTCTTTTTCTTTGCCTCTATATATGTATATGGTTACGCGTAAGCGGTCAAGTGTCTCGAGAATGACAGTGTGCGTAACCGAACAAAAAGTCAGACGTGCGTCTTGTGGAAAGAAAATAGAAAGTTACCTTCGCATTGCCTGTGAGTCCTCGTACTGACACAGACGTCAAAGCTGAGGCAGCTGGACCCTTCTGCAACGGACAACTCGCACACGCGCAAAAATATGTGACGGCTCAGCGCTGCACTGCACCGCAGAGTTCAAAACGCATGTGTATATATACATATATATATCTATGTATGTGTATATGGCCATCGTGGCACTGCAGAGTTTCGAACCCACACGTGTGCCCCTACAAGGGTCTGATTACACATTTCTATAGATACACATGTCTATATGAATGCAGTGAACACATGCGTCTTCTGTCACCACTGTATTCGTGCAGCACTACATAAGTGAATACATCTGCAGTTACTTCACAAATCTATCGATGTGTGCTGCTGGTAGCTGTATCTCGCTGTACATAGGCGTATGTACTCATATACTAACATCATCCTACTTTTGCCGCGATGCAGCTGTTCGGCTTGTGCCTCCTGTCAAGAGGTAACGCTCGGCGTGTCCGACCACGCTTGTTACACGCAAGCCGCACAAGCCACACGTGCATTACGTTCGGGTGTTGATGAAAGTGTGTCCTAGGGCGTATCTGTACTTACGCGTGTAAGCGTGGGTACGTACGCTACCTGCTTATATACACACGGGACGGAGAGGCTCGCGTTGAGAAAAAAGCGTGCGCAGGCGCCAAGAGAAATCCGACAGAAAAAGAAACAATTGGAGATATGACGGAAACTGGCGTAAAAAAGGGTTTGTCCAAACCCGGATGGCTCTGTTAAGAGGTGTTAATTTGTGCTCACTTTTGTCTTTATCCGGTCGAGGGGCGCTGACGCTGAACGGGATATCGACAGTCGCTCCTTCTGTGCGTTTCGTAATTTCGATGTCTAGGAGCCACGGCGAGTGGCAGATGTTCAGGAAACACTTCTGGTACAACCCGTTAGGATACAACAAATCTAATTTAACGCAGCAGCCTAACAGAAGGAGAAATTCGGGAAAAACAAGTACGCATAGAGGCGTCAGGGCGCGTAGCTACGGGAAAACGCACATACGTGTGTGTAAGTACATATCTGTGACAGAGTGGATACAATTAACGGTATGGTGGAATTTATAAACGTGAGAACTAGTTGACGTGATACCGCATGAGTCTTCCATGGTAGTCACAGAATAAAGGTGCAGTCACCTTAAAATGCAAGGTTGTTCGTTGAATATTTGCAAGTACATATATGTATGTACATACACATATACCTGTATACGATCGTCACTCGAAGGTGTCAGCTGTACAAGTACGTCTCTAGAAACGTGTGCGTACATTTCGCCTCCGCGCCTCCACGAAGGATCTGAGCTTCGTGGTGAACACCACGCACACAGGCCGATGTGCAGCCAAGATGAATCACTCACCGAGCCACGGGAAGCCACTCGTGAAACCAGAAACAGAACTCACGTGCGGACGCGCTAATTCCGTCCCACATGCACAGCAGCTTCTACAGCACGTAAGAATTTAAAACATTTCGTCTAATGTCGGTGAAGTGCGAGAACAAATGAAAATTCCCGACCCCCCATCGACATTAACTGAACAGGATTCTAGGTCGACGCACTCGCAGATTTGGTCGAAAAACGCAATTCGATATCCTTGATGTCACTCCTGAGATCGAAACAAGAGTGCTCCAAGTGAATTCCACACGTGGAAACCTACGTTTTGCTACCTTGGGGAAGATACAATGCATTCCTAATGTTGCTAGTGACCTAGGGAACCCACCAGCTTCAGGCTTCACCAGAACACACCCTTTTGGCATCTCTCCCTGCTCTTCCACTTGAAGCATGTATTCTTCTTGTTCCTGTCAGTAGAACCAGAACGAAATGCATGCCCACTCTTGCTGACGTTGTCACGCTTTGACCGGGGGAGAACACGGAAAGATACATCTAACAATGGGGTGCACGGTAGGACATACGTGCACGTGTGAGAAATCCGGACCTTCTGCGGTGCTAGAGCGAGGTGGGGAAGTATCATTAAGCATGATAAAAAAAAGGCTGCTTATCAATGCCGTGCCTTTGTGCTTCATTTGCCCGATTCATTGCTACAGAAGTCGACGAGAGGTCTGCGCATTCAGGGATATACTGACATATACGTGTGTATGCATATATATGTATTTATATGTACGTATATATGTATATATATGTATATGTGTAGATGGCGACTCTGATGCCCAGGTAGAGCGTGTGTGTGTGTATATATACGTATAAACATTTACACATGGAGAGTGTGAGACTCAATGAGACATCAGACGTCTAAAAGGCAGAGCAAATATACACATATGTGTGTTCTAATCCTTCCGCGGACGATGGCACCGGAAGTCTACGTCACAGCCAACAGACACATAAACTGCACATTTGTTTGTTACTCTAGTAACCGCACGGCTGCAGCCGGTGTTTCACATGGAGAAGAACGACCGAACAGGTTGCCTGCTGCACGAGACAGAGATGTGCATTGCTTACGTCCCTTTTGTCAGTGACGTAACTCAGCTTTACTTTTGTTCGCAGGCGATTCGGAATCATGTTGTTTTAGTCCCACGTCTCACAACGAACAGCAACTTTCACTTTCAAGGGGTGAGCGTTTGCTGTCTCGTCGTAGCTAAGCGACAGGCTAAAATCTCTGATGACATGCAGAACGGAGGACGTTCACGTAGTTGTGGTACACGTGCGCAGGAGTAGGCTGTACCAGCAAACAAAGAATCGCGTTGAAGTTTCATGAATAGGGTGCCTCTTCTGCATCAAGGCAGTTATTAGTGTAAGAATCATACCTCTTTATGTTTCCCATCGGAGATCTCGTCTACGTAGTCTGTTAATAAGTCACGGAACTGGCTTTTCCGCATCGCGCGGTTGAGCTTCTCGTACTCCTGATAACAGGGGAGAAAGCGTAAGATCGTAGCTTTCGGGACTCCACGATGAGGACAGAGCGACAAAAATTCTCACATTCAAACAGGTAAGACACGAGCTACGTCGTTGTGTATAGGTCAGAGACATACATTTTTATAATTCTGATTTAGGTAAACGCGTATGTACATACGTACCTTTCAGCTGCGCAGATGTACACGTAAGGATTTTTTGTCTACGTCAACAAGGGAGGCGGTGGCCGCTTTTGTGCAAGTTGGAGAGAGGCACGTGGGCGTTGCAATTCTTAGAACAGGAGGCATCCATAATGCTGGATGTGTGAAGTTTCTTCTCGTAAGATGAGAACGCCTACCTCGTACGTGATTTGTGAGTCCGTCATCTTTACGCGAAGTGAAAGAAATGCTGCGCTTTCGTTCACTTCTACGCGCAGTCAGCACGCTACTGAAACCGGACTCTTTCTGAATTACCAAGCCGCGAAAAACGCAAATTACATGGTGCCTATTGAGCACGCGCTCGTCATTCCGACATTGTCGATTGCCACAAAGTCACCGTCACGTTGAGCACCATCTATGTCAGAAAAGTGTTAGCACCCCCGCCAAGGGTAAAAGGAGTACATTTACGTGTACACTTCTACGGCAGTCGCCTTGGAGAATTTAGCTGGCGGTGCTGATGTTGCCTGGTCGCCCGCATTAGAATGCCAATCCGGCTCTTATAGTCTGCACACCAACAGAGTTCCTGCTCTAGATTTGTAGTTAGAAGGAAGCCGTGTAATTCCTCCCCAGGGTAGCCATAACAGTGACGCCGGCTTCTCGGGACCAGACGCCGTGTGCGGTATGTTTATCTCGCACGTGTGCGAGCTCTAGAGCGCGGCACACATCTGCTCATGCGTAGGCGTGTTCATCTGCTCAAATACGCGTCTATCCGTAAATAGACACACTGTTTCTAAGCATTGACAAACAAGTGCATCTGCTTTCCGAGCGATCAGTAACGGTAACAATACCAACGGCCCGTCCTCTTCAGTTTCTCTGAGCGCTAACTCGTCTTCCACGACCTGTTCTCCTTAAAAAGCACGAATACCAGTAGCAGCGTGCTATTAGGTGCAGGTGTGTACCCCTTCTGAAGACCAGTTAGGAGTGAACAACTCAAGATAAGCCATTTTTTGAGGAGAACTGACTGGATAGTGCCTTCGCGCGGTCAGTGGGCCAGGGTGGCAGCACTGTGAGCAAAGCAACACGCATTTGCTTCGTAGCGGTTAAGCAACCCTAGCTAGGAAGATCGAATAAATTCGACCCAGTGTGCGGCGAACAAAACGTGGAAGTCGTTTAGTTTGTTGTCCCTGCACTCACTACGTCTAGAATAGCGAGTATCTCTCCGAAATCCTATATGGCTACGTAGTAGAAGTAAAAGCCTGTATACGTATAGGAAAATGTGCACACATTGATGTTGAACTATTCTTTACGGGATTCGGCCAAAAATAAGCCCAACGCGATACATACTTATATAGGCACATACGAGATTGTGTGACTGGGCATTTCGAAAGAGACGGGAGGGAGTGTCACGCAGAAAAAATTGGTCTTAACCCCCAGAAAAGCCAGTAAACACGGGTAGGCTTCTTTGTGCATATCGTTCGAAGAACTGCGTTCACGACGCACGACACGCATACCGCAGAAGGCTCGGTTTAGCTTGCTGAGTGTCTGTTGGATGCATTACACACGTTGCCTAGTGCAGTTATAAGCCTGATCTGTTAATTCTTGTTAAACGCTGGCGATATGCGTATTGAGCCTGATGATCTACGTATTGAGTCTTGCAGCACCGTTATTATTCGAGGCTGACCGACGTAACCTGCACATGCAAATATACTGTTTACGCGTAAAACCGTATGGAAGAAGGCGTGCTTATAGATGTACGCATGCGTACATGTACAGATATAGACGGAAAGAACGCGTGAGAAATATTCGCTTTACGCGAAGTTGTCAGGTTTGTATTTGCAAGGCTGCATGAGATGACATGGTGCACCTACGGTAAGCATACGTGGCACGGGGAGGTAAAAAGAGTCACTAAAAGGCAACTACATTAGCGCGATAGACAGAAAGTGCTAGCTGCATGTTGCGTGTTGTTCAAGCGTATGCAACGGTAAAAGCGTGCATGTGAAAAATTTTCGTTTTTCGAGGCGGCACCGTGCAAACCCGTGTTGCTGTTCCTTGACCCATCCGTACGCACCAGGTGGTACCGCCGGAGTTAGGTGCCGTGGGAATTCTACTGCAGATCACGGATGCGTAGTGCCATCTTCACTCTAAACAGATAGGATAGTTCAAACATGTATATAACAGTTGCGGAACTCTTCGATTTATGTGTATATATACATGCGTTTGTACACCTGAGCAAGCGTATCTGTCGATTGCAAACAGAACCACACATGTGCTAGCGGCGTACGAACCAATCTCAGATATTTCACCGCAGCCAATCAAAATAATTTTATACGTATATTACACACATTAAATGTGTGTAACCGTCTGCCCGTGAGCGCAACTACATGCGCACATGCGCATTCATTTGTTATTACACGTTAGTGCAACCTATTCACATCTACTATGCACCCACACTTAAAAGCACACTCACACGCACTACTGCAGACTCTTTCCAACATGCAAGTGTATGCATTTTTATGTTGATAAAAATACTTCCTTGTGCATAATTAAAAATGATGGTGCAGAGCTGGCGGCCCCAGCAAAGGAGTCTACACACACCTGTAGGGGCGTTTTCTCACCATCGTGAGGACGACTGTATAGCTGCAAATTGCAATTTTGCATTGCACGACTACACCTTGTGTTGAAAGGTGGAGACTGTGTAGGGTCTGAATGTCAAAGAGCGCTCTGCCACGAATGCAGTGAAGAGACGCTTACGCGGCACTGACAAGTGTACGTATGTATGTGTGTAGTATGTGTGTATGTAACACATACTTGCGTATTGTATACGTTCAGACACACGCCAGTAGCAGCGAGGAACGCAGGGGCACACAAGCTTCCAAGGACCACGGCTAACGAGCTGACCACTCCAAACTTACGTGCGTGCCACACGTTTCTGTGTATCGTATGGTATGGTATGTATCTGAGCATAAATGGAAAAGTTACTCTGGCCCGCATGTATCTGCTGCAGTTCCGCAGCAGTCACTATCCCAACGTTGCACACGTGGAGTGAAAAAAAACAAGCTAACGCAATGCAGGACTTTAAAATACCAAAGTCGTCAAACACCTACCCATGTTATCCATTGAGGGGGTATGCAGGTTTGTTTCGCGGATAGGGCAGCGAGGTCCCAAACAGAATTCAAGATGTAACGCGACCGTACATATGCATGTGTAAATGTGAATGTGGACACTGCGCGTGGCGTTGGCAACGGCAGACAGTAAATAGTTAAGGAGCTCACTGCTGGTGCTTTGTCGTGACTGTAGTTTTCAGATAACGCCCCGTGTCTTTTTTCCGTAAGACACGTGCTCACCAAGGCACAGTGTTTACTGTTCCAGACCTGCCTCGTCCGTCTGTTCTTCACCGCTGTGTCGACTAGGGTTGTGTGTATGAAGTCTGCTGAATAATCCAGATGCATTGACCTGGAACCACAGGTGTACCGGTCGCACATATACAGGGCGTCTGCAAATAATCTGCCGATCAAGCTGTACCCTGTTTCGTCCTGTAGTGTCGAATTCACGGGGAGCACAGAAATACGTCCTCATAAGATTGTATATGCGTCCCCTATCTGCACGGTTTATTGATGTCGCGTTTCGTGGACGGCAAGTAGTGTAGACGAATGGAGTGAGACATACACGGAATACAAAATAACCGTGGTACTTATTCCTCGTATCTCGCATTTAGATGGTTCTGACATATCCCCTGACACTACCTGTCTACTGTTCGCCACGTCCTGTCTGCAGGGTTGCACAAGTACAAGCTGCCTTCAAAGTGCGTGTCGCCAGCTACCCATTCAGCTATGGCAGGAAAGCTGCTTCACTGGAGGGCCGACGCCCAGGTGCACCTGTACAAAGAGTAAACGCCCACAAAATGTTACGTGTTCTATTAAAATACGGACTAAAGTGTCTCACGAAAATGATACAGCTGACGTAGCAACTCCCTTGGTTTCACGCGTGGTCAGCTACCTCCCTCCGCAGAGGCATGTCCGCGCTTGTCTCTGGCTGCGTGCACCGAGAAGACACTGCGCTTTCTACTGCAAAACCTGAGTGTACGTCTGCTGATACGGCTTCCCATTTTCATGCAGCAGCCAGACATTATTACAGAGAAAGACAAAAGCGATACGTCCGTAGGGAGGTTGTGCGCCTCCGTGTTCCAAACACTTCAAGTCGCTTTATTTTTGTCTCCCACCAGAGACCCCTGCTTCCATAACTACAAGCAAAGAGCTTCCAAACTTTGAGGACGGCGCCTAAGAAATATCAAAAGCACATAAGGTGTCAAACTGTCTCTCTCAAATGAATTACATGACTACGTTTGACGGAAAACGTTTGAGAGGGCGCCTTGTACAGCTAGTCGGTCCTAGAAGCTCGTGCGAGTTTACCGATAAGCATTGTACCAGTAAGCAATGCACCTCTGCTCTGGTGATGTACTAGCATACGGGAAGATTCTTTCCTGTAGAAAGGCTGGCACTGTCTCCGCTGCCTCCTGCTGCAAGTTCCTCCCTTCCCCCAGCTGAATTTTTTCTGTGGGGGAAACCGCCGCGAAGCACGGGAACCACATTTACGGCTCAACAGCTGGGCATACTAACGTTATATAAAAAATGATAGTTGCCGGGAGCCTCATTTGTTGTGTCCGCAGATGATTACAGTCGTACAGAAAGAGGAGAAACCATCACAAGCGACGAGGTATCTAAACGGAGGTTCTTTAGCCTCAATGACTGAAGCGGAGCGCTTTCATGCCATCGCCGCGAGGGGCTGCTGACGAAAGCGTTCTTTCCCTGTTGCTGCTACGGGAGGTCTTTACTCTGCATCGTATCGCATCCCAGTCAGAAAACCCCGCAAATCTAGAATAAGGGATGACTACATAGAACGAAAGAGGCGGTGTGGCGTGCCGCGTCTCATAGGAAGCAGCAGTTTATAAACGTCATCGTGAGCGACGCAGCCGGCTATGCCAGACGCGCGAATGGGGTTCCCCATACGTCCGTCTCAACGTATATTCGCCGCACCGTCGTGTTTGTGAACCCCTTGCCCACATATTGAGGACGCGTACCACACACTGGTTCGCCCTTGTCTGCTACTTTCGTTGCGCGCACCCCCAGGCGCCTCCGCCGGTGCTGCGAGCTTTGGTGATCTATTACGTTCGTCTCCCCATCTGCTGCGTCGGGCATTTTTGGGGCGCTGACTTCTTGTAAATAGAATGAAAATTTAAGGGGAGCCTGTCGAAGTCGTTTTTGCATGGCATATTACTGGGGGACAAGGGGATGTCCGGCAGCCGATGGCCGGGACGGAAGGGTAGCTATTTTACTGATTGCTGTTCCTTAGTTTCAACCCTGTGCTCAAAGTATATCATCGTGCCACGTGCCGTAGTGGACTGAAATATGGAAGAAGACAAGCCATTTTTGAATTCCCTCCCCAGGAATGCAGGTGGTGGATGAAGCTGATTTGAACCAGCGGCTATATGAAGGTTGCCGTTTGACGTTGCTGTGCCGCCACAGGTTCAACAGCGCGAGACGTTGCCTTTAGCGTTTGTGAGCAGGCTCGGCACTTAGAGAGGAGACTATTCCCGCCGATGTGGAATATTTGCGAACCACGAGTTCCTTACGCCCAAGGGGATGCATTGTCTACATAGTATAGAGCAGCTTTTTCCAACAGACGGCGTGGTTCTCAACAATGGATTCTGTGCCAGACGACGACTTGCCTCGCGTACTTTACCTGCACGAGTAAGTCCCAGCTGCGACACATGGTCAGCGCGTGTGGTTTACGGTTGCTTGTGCCGCACCTCGGCGTGTCCGTTATAGGCCTTCATTTAGCTGGCTGCTGGGTGAATGGTGAGTGTTGAATGCTGAGTGCTGATCTGAGAAAAGTAGATGCCTCGACGTTAGACGCTTTACATAAAGGGCTACGGTAGAGAGCTGTGGTCTTCGAGAATTCTCGGATGAATAGTAGCCTGCTACCCCACATGCCACCTTAGGATCCCCCATAGGTAGATGAGCCGGCTGTACACGGGGTCTGCGTTGCAATTGTCGCGTCCCCTCTCGATCAACACGGAGCTGAGTTCGTCAGTTGTTCCGTACTGCCTGCAAACCGTGTGTTATATGCAGGAGCTGGACAGCGTGTTGTAATACGTGGCACCCACTTACAGCGAGCAGCTGGAAGAAACCTTTACCGCCTGTGCACTACTACGGACGTTTAGGGAGAAATTACTCTGTATGCCTTCCGTAGATGTTAAGCTGTTGTGCGTAGCGCATCGCCAGTATTACTTTGGATCTTCACCGTTTATTCCGGCTCTCCGGGTATATCCGTGATATGGTGACGCAGTCGCGGGAGCCGGTTTGCTTCTCTGTGCGTCCTGGTGCAGCGATTCGGTCTCTCGAACTACAGGCTCATATGGAGCTCTATTCAAAATGATTTTGCCACAATACCGGCCGTCTGAATGTACACGTAATACTTACACGGTCTTTGGATGGTTGAAGCTATGTAGGGACACCGTGCGTGCTGGGCTTTCGATACACGGGGAGCTGTTCATCACTCTTGACTTTCCAAAAATGTGCACACACGTGCGATTTGCAGGTCTCTGTGCTATGTGAGTGCAGCATCGATTCTGGACCATCAGGAACCAAACAGCGCTTAATCCAACGCGCAGTCGGAAGGGAGCGGTTTCTGGCTCCCGATTTGAAGACTCGCCAGATGGTGATTTTCTCTACCATCGTCTACGTCGTCATCTGCCTATTCATGTTATTCGGCGCTGTGTGAGTCCCGCACCCAGTTTCTTGTTAGTATTGAACATGTGCGGTGTTCGCTTGATCCAGGGTTCGAGCTGCAGACCACCCGACAGGAGCCGTGGACAAAAGACGTACTTGCTCCACGGGAGAAGGCTGTTCAGCTGAATAGGCCAATAAGTGTGCTTGAAATGTCGTACTTTACGTGGATGCTTTGACTGGAAGAAACGTGTCGGCGCGAGTGAAGTTGCAGGAAGTCAACCGCTGAAGTGCTGCAGGAGAGCATGACCAGTACTCCGCAGTAGTTTTCGAACACATGATTTATGCTTGTCCTTCCGGTCGTCTGGCACCACAGAATACGAGCACCAGCTGAAACTTCTGTTGGCCCTGTTGTCGCTATTACGGTGCACCGCGTGAGGATGCAGGAAACAGTTCGTATATGTAGATGCGGTATGCAACAACCCACGGGCATGTGCGAACACAGACACGCACATTAACACATTTATATACACATATATTTGGCATGTATCTACACCTATGACCGTTCTTGCAGGCCTGACTCTCTTTAGCGTAACCGCGAATGAGTAAGATGCTTGTAAACTGGAAGGCAAAGCCGCCAGCCACAACTGCCTACACCATGATTTCGACGTACGTGAGACAAGTGCGTCGACTTTCCTCGTGGTGTCTGATGCGTTGTAATGCAGGATTTGCCTCATTTTCTTGAATGCTGCTTTAGCGTCGATTGGTACTCTAATTGCGGTAAGCACGAAATTTCTCAATAGGCCTACTTGTGCCCTTCTTTGCTCACCTGTTTCAGATTGTGACAAGCGCCAGTGGACTGCGTGAGTGTAAATACTACGATCAATTGCTCTTATGTCTTGTCCTCAGAATCAGTATACCTTTTAAGCGCAGCCACTAATGAGACGCCTGTACTTCGAAGACGAACTCTTCAACCACAACTGCTTAGAACGTGATTCGGGCGTACGTGATAGACAGCTGCGTCTTCTTACTGCATTGGGACGAAAAAGTGAAGTGTTTTTTTACATCGTAGGGCTGAATTCTGTTAGAATATGAAACACATTTCTTTGTCAGCAACCCCTGCTGGCACGTGTGCAGGAGCTGTTGCGAAAAAAAATGATGGCGGAAAAGCCGGTGAAGGGGCATCACCAATCTATCGAGACGGCCGTAGAATGCACTGAGATGTTAAACAGCTTGAATACTGCGAAAGTGGGTGCGAACGTGTGATTTCGTGAGCCTGCGGCGGACCTTGTATGAGGCGGAACAGCGTGAAAATTTTTGGTTGCGTCTTACTCTTGCACTCAGACAGGTAATTTCTTCATGCCTGGGAATACGTGTCGCCATGGGGAGGGCGCACTCCCTTGCGAGGTGCTCGCGAGGCTCAGGTCTTCAACAGGCTCTCGCTTGGAATATCTCACACCTCTGCGTTTGTGACAACTTGCTGGTGTGTCTATCATTTTGCTTTAGATTCTCAGCGTCCTTGCGTCGTATCATTTCGGCGGACAATTTGTTTCGAAACTGCTGCTTGACACAGCTGTGCGTCGGGCAACGGAGGCATTTGAAGCGTTCCGCCCGCAGGTCATCGCAGCGGCATCTTTCGGCGCCATAGTGGCCTTTCACATGGATGTGCCAAAAATGCCATTGGTATGTGTACGCGTGCGTTTCAGAAGGCGACTGTAGCTGCACTCACCAAGGCACGAGTAGACAGGAAGCTGTTGGCCCGTTTTCCAGATGACACACACCAGAGGCTACCGGTGGCAGGCTTAGCACTACCGTTCAAGGCGGACGTGTCGTATTCAGTGTTTAGGTGCGGTGCACGATCAAGTGACACAAGACGTTGACTCATAGAACAAGTGACTTCAGCAGGTGTAATTAGATTGGAGACTGCAAGCAGCTGCAGTGATAAAGCAGGGAGTTCACAGTAGTGTTGTATTGAGTAAGACAATTGACACTGTGGATATGGACGTAAAGAGTGTTGGACAGTGTCTTCCTGCAAGATAGACTTCCGCATAGGAATTCTGTAGGAGAACGACCCTCAGTGCACTGCAGCTAGCTGATACAGTCGTTGCCTCGTGTGTCTGCAGACTCACGTTTTTCCTCTTGAATTTCGTTGTAGCCATGACGCTCGGGGACAGCGGGGGTTGCAGGGTGGATGTGTGCAGGTGTCTCTATGTCTGGAAATGCAAATGAATCCGCGTACACACCCACAAGCGGACGGACGTGTATTTTGTTGAGGTCGATTCTTTACCGTATTCCTTGCTCTACGTTTGCTTCCCGGTCTTGGTCGCAGCTGTTACTCACGCCAGCGCAGCGGCTGTATAAGCGCTTCATTCAAAAGGATGATCAAATGTCTTTGCGACATTACCCATACACACTCATAGTTCACGGAAGCCGGGACCAAATGACATCACTGGAGGATTCAATTCGCCTGGTGGAAACGTCTGAATTGGGCAGGTGCCGCCTGGAAGTTGTTGGTATGTTTGTCTGGCGGATTTTGTACACTTTTGTGTGACGTAAGATGTGCGCATTTGACGAGCGCGAATCTCACACGTAGGACTCTGACGGATTTTTTCGCTTGCCTACTTCTGTTGTCGCGTCTCATGAGACATGGTGACACACCGCCACGAAGGGATTTATCGATTATTGTCTCCCTGGCCCGTTGTAGAGGTGCGTGTGCTCACCCTTTTCATACTGCGACCCAGCAGACATGAATACTTAGGATGTAGCAAGAGAGAATTTGGGGGTTTGCCACTCTAGCCACACACGACAGCGTGTGTACGTCTTCCTGCATTACCCGCCAGTTGTGCTTGATTGTACGTGTCGAGGGAAATGCGTGTTTAAACGCGCAGAATCCGCTTGTGTTTTATGTACACCGGAAGTCCACAACGATTGATGTACTGCATATCTGCAACTTGAGAATACGTCAGAGCACAGTCCGGACAAATATGCGTGGATATAGCCGCTCCGTGTGCATACATGTGTATACGGTGGTGCACGATACGCGTGTGGTCTTCCTATGTGATATCTGACTTTTGACACACAGGGTTTCGACGCAGAAGTTTTTATCACACCAGCTGTAGCTACTACCAATCTACATGTCGTTGTTCGTTTCCGTTGACACATCCACCTTCCAGCTGGTCACCTTGTGTTCATTCAAGTCATCACGGCTGTCCAGGCGTAGACTACCTGTACGCGTGAACAGAGAGGCCCGCCTCCGCTGCAACTATTTTGCGTGCTATGTCTGCGCTGCAATTTTGACAGACGACGATCACCGCCTTCGCTCTCTCACGCAACAAGAAATCAGGTAATGAACGTTGCAGCTCGATGCTCTCTTCCGTCCGATTTTGCACTAACAAGTATTTGTTCCTTTGTAGTGAGCAAGTGTTCTCACGTCTCGCGTTCAGCGTAGTTGACACCCTCTCAGTTGTAGAGCTGTTCCTGCCTCATCCACCTCCTGCTGCTGTCGCTGCTGGTGTGGTACAGCTCGTGGGTGGAGGAAGTGTATAAGCGCGGTCGCGTTAACGTGCGTGCCTTAGCAGAGGGTGGGGACAAGTTTGTGGATCTGTCCTACTTCGACGGGTTTGGCCGCCAGATTTCTTCGTCAGCAGAAGAAGAGGAAGAAGAAGAGGAAGAAGAGGACGAAGAAGACTATGACGTAGAAAGGAAGTCCTCTACTGGCTCTGTTGGATCACCGAGGACCACAGCAACAACAGACGAAAAAAGCGATGGCGCACGTCGCGGACGACAAGCGACCGTGGACTCCCTATATAGTCAAGAAGCTGGAGATAGCAAGGCCTAAGGGTTTGAAGGTATCAAACTCAGCTTCTCTGCCGCTGAGGTGCGAAACTGGAGATGTCGGATTTGTATCGGTGTTTCGCATATGCGCACATCTGCGCTGGATGTAGGAACGATATCTGCCAGCCGAATGCTGATGAACAATTGTGGCCTACAACTTCGCTGCCAGTCTAAAGTGAACTCACAAGAATTCGTAGCAGCAGGACGGCTCCCTAGACCGCGATCTGGCCACGGATTGTGGAGAGGATCACTCTGCGTACTGCTTTTATGTCACGCGTGTGCATTGTAGCAGGTCGCGGCAAAAAATGCAGAAAATTGGGGGGCGCCAGCACTATCCAGCTTGAAGGTGTTCCCGCATGATTCCTATCGTTTCATTAGGGAACCAAATTTCTCCAGGTACTGCGGCGTTTAACAGGCACCGCGAAGGGCGCCCTTCAAAGTAAAAAAGAAGAACTTGGTTGCTTTCTGCACAGCGGCAGCTGATTGGCTTTTTTGTCAACAGCCGCGGGGTCACAGGTTAAGAGGAGGATAAGCGTTAAACTCATGAAACGCTTAATAGATGCGCGGGACTAAAGGAGCCCCTTGTAAATTTAGAGCAACTTTGCACCTGAACTTCCTGCGTCCGTCCCCTGTTATGATACAGGATCACTTTATTGTTAGCAAGTACACACAGGGTACGCGGTTGCACGTGTATACGCTTGTATATAGATGTATAGATGTATTTACACATGTATATTTATATACACGTGAGGTTGGCGACCAACCACACACGTGTAAATTTGTCCACATTTCCTTGCTAATTTGTCCAGGTCTTTGTTCAGTTCTCAGCAATTCGCGTGCAGCATTTGAGCGATTGACATCTTCAATGTGTTTCAAATGTATTTCGGATGGTGATTCCGGTGGAGGCCTAATTATGTTCCCTTATAAAGTTTCATCGAAGCTCCTGTTTCCGTGCGGCTTGGAGGACCGCTGTGAAACATGCGTGCACTGGACTACGAATGAAAGGAGGCCTGCCTGTAGATATTCGGTTTTATTCGTTTACGGAAAAAGGCTGTTCACAGATTTTCACAATGATTATATACTTGGAGGGGGCATGTACGGGATGAATCATACTCGACCCGTTGTCTCTTTGGAATGTTTCTTTTGCGTATCATTTAGGTTTGTGATCGATAAAGTCTCATTCTGTGCCTAAGGTTTGAACAACGTACATGGTGGGAATACTTCTCTGTTGTGCGCCTATGATAATAAAGTGAACTCATCACCCTTTGTTGTGAGTACATGCATCAGAAACTTGACTCTTTGTGTGCTGGTTCCTGTTGTGGTGTCTGGTGGTACTGTGTGTATTGCGTGGTCGAAATGTGGTTACTTACCATTAGCTTGCACATCACGTGCGTGGATCTTTTTGAACGGGGTGGATCATTTGCTAAGTGGCCAGACCTTGAGTCGGAGCACTTTTTCTCCTTCATATTTCGCCTTCCCGGAGAGAGGTCCGCAGGCTTATCAAATCATAAAATACAGCCATTGAGCAAGTTCATTGCCGCACGCTATCTCAGCAGGAAGCAGTTCATCTTTTGACACTGTGGAGAACCCGCTCGACTGCAGAATAACGGGCTCCGCTTGTGCGTGTAGACACGTGTTCAGTTCCATTGCTCGTTTTCGCATCAGGAGGAACTTTCCCAAGTGTGGCGAGCACAGTAACAAATGAGAGATTGCTTATCGAGGTCGACCACCAATCGGCTCTTCAATCCCAAGGCGCAGGACATACGACCGTTTCACCGACCTCTACTTTCACCGATCTCTACTTTCACCGATCTCTACTAAACTCTTTTTGCAGAAGGGATGTATTTAGCGATCTCACTGCAAGTACGCACGCTTGCAAAAAGCAAGCGTGGACTGCTGAAGTTGCGCCTGCGAGTCGTATTATCTCCCGCTTGACCCCAAGGTATTCACGCTAAATGTTGAAACGTACCTCCCTGCAAAGAGGCATGTTTTGAAGAGCCTCATCAGGACACTGGGTGACATACAAGAAGAATCAGACATACGCACACACACAGACCAACACACACACGAGCGCACATTCACAAAGCTTCGCGTCACTGTTCTCCCGACGTGCCAACGGGGCCGCTATCCTGCGCTGAGAGACGGTAAATTACGCATACACACCAGACGTTTGTGCTGAAAGCATGTATACACACATGGATAAACAGATACGAAACTGGTTTTCTACATGTCCGCGTGTAATAATAAACATTTGCTAACGTATACAAACGACACGTGTGTGCTGAATGCATATATACACACGCGGATACATATATACGAAACTGGTTCGCCACATGTCGGCATGTAATAATAAACATTTGCTAACGTATACAAAGGACACGTGTGTGCCGAATGCATATATACACACATGGATACATAGATACGAAACTGGTTCGCTACATGTCGGCATGAAACAAGACACATTTGCTAACGTACACAAACGACACGTGTGCGCTGAATGCATATATACACACGTGGGTACATATATACGAAACTCGTTCGCTACATGTCGGCATGAAACAAGACACATTTGCTAACGTACACAAACGACACGGGTGTGCCGAATGCATATATACACACATGGATACACACATAGGAAACCGATTTGCTACGTGTACACATGTCATAATAAACATTTGCTAACTCATGTGAATTGACTGGCACGGTTGCAAGCATTACGTTGGTGCAGTAGCGTCCTTCACGTAACGTCTCAGATGCACACCGAGATTGCAGTGCTACTTAGGCGTTGAGCTCCGCCTTCGCTTATCTACGGGGACAACTGCATCAAAACGTGGCGCGTGTAAAAAGAAATCAGCTTGTTGCAGTCGCGTGAAACGAAGTTACAAGGTGCAGCAGCGTGGGTGTCAGATCGACACTACAGAAGCCAGCTTTCTTGGAAAAAAAACTGCACGAAAAGCAATCAACTGTGTACGAGTAGACATGTAATTACAGCAGCACAGGAAAAGGAGACCGCGCGCAACGAGGAAATCGACGGAATAAAATGCCTGAAAAAACGAGTTTTTAACCTACGCCGCTGGTGCAGCACCGCTAGAAGTAACAGTGGTACTTGTGGCGACAGCAGGAGTACCAGTTGTAGTAGTTAATGTGGGCGTCAGTTCATGCGGCGTTAGCAATAGTTCTACAGGCACCGCGGTTGTAGTAAGTGGCACTGGCTGCTCAAGTGGCACCAGAGATGACTTCGACTGGGCTTCTACGATTGAGAGCACGGTCGAAGCAGCAGAACTTACATGAAAGGAAACGCAATGACGAAATATCTTGTCCACGCTGTGATAGCCACTTCAAAAGAAGTAGGCTTTATGGAGATCGTCTGCAAGGCGGTGCTCAAAACCGCTTTCCCCACAAAGCGGGTTACGTCTGCAGCGTTGATTGCAGTCGATTCTTGCAGCCACTGTGCGCTCGTCGTTGAAGTTGACAGCCCTACTGTAAACAGGAGAGCAAACTGTGACGCCACCACATACGCGTGGACACACACATATGTATCCGACGAACCTATTCCAGAGTTGCGTAGAGAGCAACGCCACACAGATATGCGTACGTCTGCTGAGCACGTGCCCATAATAGATTCTCGCAACTGCGCTTCAGGCAGGTAACTGTGCAATGCACTACACCATAAAAAATCTTTAAAACTACAATGTTTTGGTACAGGGTGACGAATAGGACTGGCCATCACGTATGTTGAGATTAGCCTACGCTGCATCAGCAGTGTCGCTCTGTCCTCGTCCCAGGTGTGCGTCCAGATGTACGCGCATCAAACGTGTGTATCAACGTGCGCTGCAGAAGGGCACCACGCCGGATGTCCGACCTCGTACATTCACAGATACTAGGAAAAACCGAAATTTTTTTCACCAGTCGAGCGACCTCTAAAGAGATACAGTCGAGCAGAAGGTACTTACTGGCTTGCCCGTTGTTCGGATCTAAAGGTTCGGAGTTGTTTCGGTAGAGCGGGGCTTCTGCAAGTGCTATCTTTCTGAATGCACACTCCCCACACAATTTGTGGACAACACACACCAGTATGTAACACTTCTTTAGACCGCATAAAAAACTGCTGTCACCACTTCTACGAGCGAATTGACTTTCGTTGAAACAGAAAATGCTATACGTGTATACGCATAGAATCATGTGCGCTCGTTTATGCTTCAATTCCTGGGCCCTTTCCATTCACGTGCGCGTAGGCAGGTCTCTGCACACAGGCACCATTTGTCTAGCTCCCTTCACGGGAATACGGTACGAATACGTTCACTTTCGCATGTGTATGTCGGACTGGGGTAGAATATGCTCACAAAGCACTCAGGAAAACGTGGAAAGTGTTGCTTCGCCTGAGAGACCATTTACTTGGAAACTCTGCCCCGGAGAGCTTCTTGAGCAGGGACGTCCATCGCAGCCTCTTGCTGCAGCACGACGTTGCCGCGTAGCAGCAAGCCCGACGCAGGCACTGCTGTCTGTGCAGAGATTATTGCGACGCTGTCAAAGACGAGGTCTGGGAAAGACTGAAACCGTGCACCACAAGAACAAGCCGCGTGCCTGTTATGGTGTGAAGACAAGGATACAGTGGAAGTTGATGGAATGAATGAAACCGCGCGAGACCAACACATATTCGTATGCAACTGCGAGTCGGAGGCATGGACAGTAACGTAGCACGCTACAAGCGTGAAACACTCACTGACAAAGCAGAATGACAGGAGCAAGTAGAGGAGTGAACGCAAAAGCCTAGGTAGTCACGTGCGGCCGTATTGCAGAAGGACGGAGGAACTAGTCCAAGAGACTGAGGAAAATACAGAAGCGCGGACATCTGCCATCACTACCGCACACCACGGGAGACTTCGTCATAACGGCAAAAAGAATAAGCGCAGAGAGCAGTCAGTAATGCAACAGCAACACACCAGGTGACTTCCTCATTTAGCGGAGAGCCTCGAACAGCGCATCACCTGCGCTTGGACGGAGACGCTACAGATCCGGAGCAGAAGCGGAGGTCATACGTGCACACTGAGTGGTGCCCCTATTACATACACAATGCAGATTAAGAAACCGGAAGGAATGCAAATGCGTGCATTTCACCATATGGATGGACACCTACGCGGCTGCGCACTCTTGTGCACATCACGTGACCAGTTTAACTATCTATTCCGACTGTTGCAAATTCACAACTAACGACTCTCACAGTGCAGTTGACTCAAGCCTCTCTTGCTGACACGTAAATTCACAATTAATAACCCGCATAACGCAGTCGACTCAACCCTCTCTTCCTGACATGTCAATTCGTCTTACTTATGCTCTGGTTGCAAACAGCTAGACTTGCCTCCCAGCGGTAGTGCAACTACAGGTACTCGACGGTCTAGCAGAAATCTGTCCACACGCCACCGTATATGTGTTCGTACTCGTGGTGGTCTGCACGTTTCTGCAGTTGGGCAACCATCCTTTCCAAATTATCATCTAATTTACTACGACGTCCCCGAGCATATTTCTACAACATTTATACGCATGTACGTGTACACGCCTGCGTGTGTGCATACGATCTCACGAGTGCCGTACCACGAAGGTGTCGAAGTACAGGGTGGAACAAACAGGAGGGTTCTGCAGAGCTAAAGGAATCCTATCGTAAGTGGTTACACAAAGTCACGAGGGAGAGTTATAGTGACTCCGAGTCTGTCTTCTACGAGTTCAAAGCACTTACTGGTAATGCGTAGAAAATTTGTAATCCCACTTCGCACTGGGTAACTTTGGGGCGGACGTATATCTCATTGTGTAGGGCCTGCGAAGCTTTTTGGCCGTTTGACGGCAGGGGCCAGTCCAACTCAAGTCGTACGCTGTCGCCAGTGGGCGCAACCGAAGCCTTGAAAAACGCATCACGGCGCATATGTACGCGCAGCACAAAACGAAATCCACCTCACTCGCTTTCCTTCCTCAGCAGTGTTTGCCACACAAGTTCGCAACAGATGAGGACACGGCTCATAAATAGAGACTCACTGGATGGAAACCAGGTACCGACGTATTCGTGAACGTATGACAAACCAGACCATGCGTACGCTTGTTGTGCGAGAAATTCTAGCTAAAGAGTAGATCTAAGAACACACACTGTAGGGGATGCGGATGAACAGCTTTGTTGTTCATCGATGAAAGTCGTAGGTGAAGAACCATTTCCTTCTAACAAACAATCTGTTCTCTCGTGCAGAAGCCTTCTATTGATGTCGCGCACGTCTGTCTAAGAAATTATAGACTCGCAGCGGACGTGGCCTACCTCTGAGCAGTGAGTGCATAGGGTGCAGCTGAAAACAGATGCAGGCTCTATTCGCAGACTGGTAAGACCCTGCTCTGAACTGCGTACATCATTTCCCCTTCAGCCCACATGGCAGCTTAAGGGCACCTTGTTCACTTTCTGCACTGAATTGTGTGCTCGGCTGCTTTGAAACCAAATGCCGTGCCTCCTTTTGGTAGAGATAGATACGGACGTAAGACATCTGTAGCGGTTGTTACTCACGTTGATGGCTGGGGCTGTAACATTGGTAGCTCCGATGGAGTTAGCTTCGTTCTTTAAGAATTCTTGCCGCTCTGCCGACCAGCTAAATTGCTGAGTTGCGGACGAGGGAGTCCATTCGAGTTTCCCTAGAATTACTAGAACGCCATCTCCTGTGTCCATCACATTCGGTTGCTGCTGCCCTCGCAGTTGCTGTTGACTGGTTGGAAGACGACGTTGGCTGCCATCGAAGCTGTCTTGCGACGTGCTCTTCTTGACAAACGATGAAGCAGTGTCCATAGGTCCTCTCCTGTCTATGGAGGATAGAGATAGGGAAGCGTACGCAGGGTGCACAGCGAGCAGCCGAGGCTTCTCCGCGGTTGTTGAAGCTGTCTTAGCCTTTGAAAACCACCATCCTGAGTTATATGGGAATGTAGCACAACGCAGAGATCTACGAGGACCTACATTTCAAGCATCCGTATACGGAACGCACGAACCGCTGTACGTTTTCGCAAAAGTATACAACAGCAACACCATGCAAGCTTCCTGAAAGTTGTGTCATGTTTGGTCGGCACACAGGTGAAATTTACACTATTATGCTTGAGCGTTGGTAATGCACCATTCCGTCAAGCTTTCCCTGTATCGAAGTAAGTGGTCGGTGCTAGTAAAAGGAGATTACTCTAGTGCGGAAAAAGACCCAACATTTAGAGGCGCGTGCAGACGAACCTGTGGTGGCGGAAGGTGTTGAAGGACATAATTATGTGGATCGGGCCCTAGCATACCTGTAGCAGAGCTGCACAGGTGGAATTTGTTTCTCTGCTTCTGGCCATGAACCAGGACGGAAAAAGTGCGTCAACGTATGCCTATGGTGAGGTACAAGTCAGGACGTGAGCACAAGTGCTCCGGTGTTGCGGTTGGCATTATGTAGACGTTAGCTATACGGATGAGTGCATTGTCATACGCAATAAGACTCCACATACGCGTATCAACATAAATATAATGGCTTGTTAGTAAGTCAGCTACATTGCGTGCTTTCACCACGGTGGGACGAGCCTGTTTTATCTCTTATTGTTAGACGAGCTGGAGATATCTGAACATCTCGACATAGTAAATGTGCGTCTGTGATACATCTGAGCGCACCAGTGAGTATCTGCTTCTGCCAGTACATAAACACGTGTAAATCAGTCGAAGTGCTTACTTGCGACAACCAGTTCTCCTTAGTGTGTGCGCCTTTACCAGCTAATCATACGACATACTGGCACAGATGCACGCATGAAAGAGCCTGGTTTTTTCCAAATTTGTTTTGACGCCGGATCGGAGAAAAGTCAGGCACAGTAATACACACATTATTGGCGCTGCTGCTTTCTTAGTTCCCTCGCATGTGCGGTTCGTATCACTCCTGACCCTTCTAGATCTCCACACCTGCTGAAAGTGGGAGCCGTCACTTACTTGCGATACACAGGTGTGCAAGTTCTCCTCGAAACTAGTGTGTTTGCGTGCATCACCTGTATGCATATTTGTGTAATGATTCGCAAGCTGGTGTGCTGTATGGGTATGCTGGATTGGCTTGCACAGCTTGCTTGCTAGTCTACCATGTATCAGGCCAGACATGCAGGTCTAGTATTGATTGGAGCTTTGGACTTCTTTATTCGAACTCTCACCATTAATGCAGAAGGCGAGGATGAAAGGGAGGCCGAGAGCAAGAATCCACAAAAGGACCGAAACGAACCACGCACACGAGCAGCGTCGAGCAGCAAAGAGCTGCTTGTATGCTACCCGGTGCACCACTACGCTTCTTCTCCAGTTAAGCATTATGTAACATGGCCGACTAGTTGAGACTAATGCGCTGGCGTTCGACGTGTGTATAGAGACGCTACAGAAGAGGAAGTTGGATTGCGGTCGTTGTTTCGCCTAGCGTAGGTGGTGTAGAATGCGTGTCACATCAATACACTCTCTTAGAAAGCTATATCTTCTGTTCTGTTCTCGTGGTACGCAAGGCTGCTCCGACCGCAGGTCGTATGCTGCACCACTATATGCTCCTCAGCGTTTAACGTCGTAGAATACTGGTACTTCCGTGTATGCAGCTGTTCAGTCACGAGGCTTCAGCTCACCAAAAGTGCTTTAGCTAAGAAAATGCTGCACTTTTGCTTTTGTCGTGTGTACGTGTTGACACATAGTACCGTAGAGTACGCATGGCAGCCCTTCTGACAAAGGATTACAAGGTTGATCAGGCCACACACTGCAGAGATACACGTTTGAACCTCCAATTTGCGAGTATGTTCTATAAAACAGCGCGGCACACGTAAGTTTCCGCGCTGTGTTTTGCACGCTGCTGCACGATACTGGCCGCTGCAACAGGAAGAACGGCGGGCACCGGCTACCTAAAGAAGATCTAGCAAGCCAAGAGAATAGGTGCACAAGTTCAACGGAATCGCTCCTTGCAGAGTAGTCAAAATCTTCAGATTTTGAATGCTCAAAAGAGCTGCTTTTCGCAGAAGTGCCTGGAGCATCGGATTATGATGCACCGAGCGCAAGGTGGCGCGAGAGAGGAAGGCGCCACGAGGCTACTGTTGACGAGTTCACGGAATACCAGGAAACGGCTTGAGCAACAAGGAGGTTGGATACATAGATAATGTATAAATGAATATGAATGCCAGGTAAGAGGTAGCTACATGCGTCGGGAAACACATGTAAATAACATGTATGTACATAAACGAGACAGAGAGGTAACAAATGTGTGTGGATATACGAGACAGAGCGATAGATGAAGACATATGCGCATCTTCCTCTCGAAACCAACAGTGTGGTGTAGGAGAGTCCAGCTCGTATGCGGTAATGCGGTCCCAGATTCCCCGGCCTGTGAAAAATCTAGAGACGCGTAAAGATTTTGTAGGTGTTCCCATCTGCCCGCAGGCGGCGCATTTCCACGTGGTTTGAGACACCGCGTTATTCTTACTGCAGCAGTCTGCTGGCCAAGCACACCAGATGGGCCTTGAAGCTGTACGTTTAAAGTTGTAATTGCGTGTTACAAGCAAGTGTTTGCTACGTGCGTGCCGCACCTACATGGTGTCAACGTACACACACCCCGTCATACGTTCATAGCGGCAATATATACAAACGCTTACAAGACACTGTGAACTCACATAATCAAGTAAGCTTCTACGGAGATATCTGGGAGATGATATCAAAGATGTATATATGCAGAGCTGTGTAGTCCAGGGCACGGACACACATCTGCACGATCAGAAAAATCCATGCGACGGACCCTGGGTGGAAGCACAGATGTTCTCAAACAATGTGAGCAACAATTTTTTGTTAAGCGCACTACACGCACCTGACCTAAGGATACGAGAATATGCTTGTCACGGGACTCTCTGTGTGGGGCTTCACACTACTGCGCACACATTTGCACGCGCGCCGCGTACGTGCAAATGAAGCACACAACACACTCGCACGCACGTACAAAGAATTGCTCTGAGGCGTGTTTGTCCGGACAAACGAACCCTACAAGAGGCTTACATGTGCTCCCGAGATAAAGTGCGGAAGACTACGTGTCAATCAGACAAACACACATCTTTTCATAAAAATGTATATATTCTTCTACTCGGGATGCTTTAGATTGGAAGCTAGACACTGCAGATACACAATCTTATGAGGTTCAAAGTGAATAAACACGTATGCAAGCTTCTGCTATTCCCACACGTGACAGAGTGCTTGGGGATGTGCACGCATGGGACTAAACACGAGCTACAGTGAAATATATACGTGTAGAAGTCCTTATGTATTCTAAAGTGAGGAGGAACCAAGGTGTAGAGCTTGGGCGCCTCGGAGCCAATCTACGCTTCCTCAGTGTTGTCGGACGACGCAGAGGAAAGGTGTGGAGGGATGGAAATGCGTCAGTCGGACATGTCACATACTTACTACTCATGCACATGTGCATAAGCGTACGGAGTATGCTTTTATGTAGTTGGGTGCGACGTACTCTACCATATAGCTCTCTCATATTCAGCCAGTGACGTAGGGAAGTGCCCTCATATACGTAGCAGAGGACTGCTGATAACTGAACAGGTGTGAAAACGCATCTTTACACATGGATACACGTGTATGTACGAGCGCGCGCACTAAGTGCGCAATCTGATGCATTGAGACGTTGCGGCTCGGACATAAAGGAACAAGAAACGAGACAGGGCAGGGAATGACGACTCAGGAGAACGTTTAGCGGTGTAGTGCACACACATGATACGCCCAATTGCTTTCAACGTCACTACATTGGAACAATAACATACGGCTTCTCTACAAGGTTGCCAACGGGCAGCAGATGATTATACAGTCGCTGCTAAGACATATCTTTCGGATAAACTGCATTCCGCGTGTCGGTGGCACCTTCACTTATTCTTATCCATTGTGCACACGAGTGTATCCACACACATCGATGCGTGTGCCCGTATACGGTACAAATCCGCATATTATGTCGCCAAGTATACACGTACACGTATCCACACATATGTGTGCATATGTTTCTCTTGGGCATGCGGCCAGACGCATGTGTGTGCATCAGGAAGGATTCACACAGAGAAAAGCCGCACGGCATGTGCTGCTCCTCCGTGCACTGGTCCTCCAGCGTATCTGCACTACTGCGAGAACGTACACAGCAGGACACAACAAGAGCAGCAGCACAGCAGCAGCACAGCAGCAGCACAGCAGCAGCAGCGCGACTATAGCAGCACAGCAGCAGCACAGCGGCAGCACAGCAGCAGCAGCGCGACTATAGCAGCACAGCGGCAGTAGCAGCACAGCAGCAACAGCAGCGGCACCGCAGCAGCAGCACAACAGCAGCAGCACAACAGCAGCAGCACCGCAGCAGCAGCACAACAGCAGCAGCACAACAGCAGCAGCACAGCAGCAGCAGCACAACAGCAGCAG
>KL647294.1:1967323-2089903 GCA_000727475.1 Sarcocystis neurona | reverse complement strand
GCAGCACAGCAGCGGCAGCACAACAGCAGCAGCACAACCGCAGCAGCACAACCGCAGCAGCACAACAGCAGCAGCACAACAGCAGCAGCACAACAGCAGCAGCACAGCAGCAGCAGCGCAACAGCAGCAGCACAGCAGCAGCAGCACAACAGCACGAGCAGCACAGCACCACCAGTATAGTAGCAGCAGGAGTGGCAACCCCACCGCGAGTATCGGTACTCGGAACCGGCAGCATGAGAGCGGCAGCAACAGCATCTAACAGTGGCAACAACTATACCACCACTAGTGACGGCTGAGCGGCAAATGTTTCTAGAGCCGCCGCTGGCAGGAACAGCAGTACGACGAGCAGCACTAGTAGTGACTGAACGCCCGGCGTCACACAGGGCAGCTGCGGCAGGGGAAGCCTTTGAGCTTCGACCGTAGTCATGTTCCTCCGGCTGGTACTTCGTCTCTCCCCGCTGTCTTGGGCGACGTTGCTGGTTCTGCGTGTTTTTTCCTGGCACAGTTCTGCGTGTTTTTTCCTGGCACTGGCGCTGGTGTTACCGGTGCCGCCTGCGCGTCGACTTCTGCCTCTGTGTCTCTGTTCCTCACGCTGCACGTGGTCTGCTCTTCGTCCTTAACTCACGCGCTTTCTCCCCGTATTCTCTCGCGTTCTCGTCTATCATCTGTGTGTCAGTGTATTACATGCCATGTTGTTCCAGTCGCTTCGACAGGAACTCCGTCGATCCTGGGGAAGAAAAGGGCCCGTGTCTCTCTCCTCCTTTGCTTTTTTTGCTTCTTGTTCTTTCCCAACTTGCCCGTGTTATGTTTCTTGCTAATTTTGTCCCTTGTGTCCAAGTGCTGGTTCATCTCCTGCGGCCTACGCGGGGCGCATGTGCCTGCGGGCTGCAAAATCCCGCCGCCGTCCGCGAGAGGCAGGGCAGTCGCCTGCCACACGTCTGTCTCTATCCACATGACGACGGGTGTTTGTTTGAGAAGTCAGTGTAAGTCCTATTCGCCTAAGAAACGACAGTGGAAAGGTCTTCTGGCTTGTGTGTGTTGCACCGGTTTCCTTCCGTACCACCGCCGTTTCCGCGGGCAAATGGTGAGGAGTCCCGTCTTCCTTCCCACGAGGACCTACCGCTTTTTCGAAAGAATCCCGCCTTCCTTTCCACAAGGATGTACCTTTTTTTTTCGTAAGGAAGACAAAATCCCCCACGGAGAAGTCCACAACGTATTTTCAAGCATTTGTCGACAGGGAAATGTCAAACTGCGGCCCTCTCTCCGCGTAAATGCAAGTTCGTTTCACTACCTGAGCTTCTCTTTTTTTTACCAAAGCGCTTCCCACGAGAGAAACGCATGTATTCCGTCTTATTAATTCTTCCCTCGTTCAACGACAACAAGCAGGCGAATGTCTTCTTCCGGTGCAATCACGCATACCCCGTGGAACAATTTGCGCGTACCACCGCAGAAGCGAGATTCTGGCGGCACTCACCGGGGCCTACTGAACTCTTGAGCCCCCCTTTTCCTCACCGTCGCTTCCCAGAACTCCCCTTTGCTGCAGCCAAGCAAAGAAGAGTTAGGAAAAAAGTCGAGAATGCCTTGCGCGAGGAGACGGCGCCGCCTTTGAAACGTGAGAATCTCGAAAGAGAGTAATGCAGTTTTTTTCTTCCGCATATTGCCAGGGGAATCTCTACACATCCTCACACAGCACTTGCGAAAAGGCAAGTTCTAAGCTTTTCTTCTACCTTGGCGCAAATGTCGCAGAGGACATGATGGCCCCCCATGTATTCCTTGAGAAGGAAAGGTTCACGTACATGGCATCTACAAACAGAGACGCAGTAGATCTCCACAGGAGCCCACACACACTGTATATGTGAAGATGTAGGTATATATGTATTTACTTCTAGTCAAGAATATACGGCGACATACACAAACACAGAGATTTTCTGCGTTCATCCACGTGTGCTTCCATGTCTGTGAGACGCTCTATTTCTCCCTATATACACAGGCGTACAGAAAGCAACAGGTCGTGGCGTCTGCCGGTGTCGCCCGGCCTCCCGTACATATAAATAAGTATATTTGTATACGTCTTCACGTTCTCCTCGCTCTTTCTCCACGTATCCACATGTATGTATATGTCCGATATATATGTGTATATATATATATATATGTATGGACAGCTGGGAGTACGCCCTGACGCATTTGTGGGTAGGCGTACGCCCCGTACATACGAATATATATATATATACACGCGTATATATGTATGTATGCACGTGGTGTACAACTTTATAGAAGCAAGTGGGTCGTCGTGTACGCACACGAGTATGTATACCTACATGCTTATATTAGTATTAGCTATGTAACAGCGGCATGGGTCTCTTTCTATGAATGACTGCTCGTACTTGGACAGCGACAGAAAGGCGATTAGTCTAACTTTAACTTTTTTTCCGTTTTCGCCCGAGAAATGCTCTGAGAAGCTGCGTCTTTGTCCTCTGCGTCCTTTCCGTCTCTTCCTCTTCGTCCCCCTCTTCTGCCTCTTCCTCGCTGGTCGCCTTCTGCGTCTGCTGCGGCTACTGCAGAGCGGCTGGCGTTTCCTCCACGCGCAACAGCAGCCGCCGCATTCCACGCCCCGGCCGCTTCTGCGCGCAACGAGGCAGCGTCAGCAGCACCATCAGCAGCAGCAGCCTTAGCAGCACCATCATCAGCAGCCGCAGCACCAGCAGCCGCAGCACCAGCAGCCGCAGCAGCACAGCAGCAGCAGGCCGCAGCAGCAGGCCGCAGCAGCAGTACAGCAGCAGTACAGCACCAGCAGCAGCAGCACCAGCAACAGCAGCAGCAGCGTCAAGAGCAGCGGCAATTGCCCGAGGGCTGCGTTCGCGCACTGGCAGCAACAGCAGCAGCGGCAGTAGTCCAAACACCGGCAGCAGCAGCAGCAGCCTCAGCACACGGTAGCAGCAGCGGCAGCAGTCTTTCCACGCACCACCAGCAACAGCGGCAGGCGTTGTACACCAGCTAGAGGAGCAGTCCCGGCTACCGCAGCAGCCGAGCATTCCCTCCAGCAGCAGCACAGCAGTTTTTTCTGCCGTGAAGAGGATGGAGGGGAAAGATCGAGCTGCGGGGCCGGTGGTGGCCTTCACAGCTGTCGCCTATGCCAAAATGGTGATGCATGCAATGAAACACACACAAGACGCAGTAAACGGGATTCTTCTTGGACGGCGTATCTCTTACAGCGGGAGGAGAAGGAGGAGCAGCAGCGGCAGCGGAGAAAAGAGCCGCCTGCTACACACGGGAGGAGAGAAAGCGACACACAGCGAGACACTCCTCCTTCCTGCAGCAGCAGCAACCTCGTGTCACCCAGGGGAAAAGGAGAAGGAGAAACAACAGCAGCAGAAAGGGCAGCTGCAGAGAGAGCAGCAACAGCAGAAAGAGCAGCAACAGCAGATAGAGCAGCAGCAGCTGAAAGAGCAGCAACAGCAGCAGGTAGAGCAGCAGCATGGGGAAAAGCAGCAGTTGATGCTTTGCACAGATGTTGTGCCGCTTTTTCACTCGTACATACTTTCGCCGATGCTTGGCTGCGCGTTCGACCTGGTAGGACACTTTCGAAGAGAACAGCAGGGTCTTCTTCGTACACGTGCATGCATCTCACTTTTTTCTCGGCTGCGTCTGTCTCTCTGAACTTCTCTCTGGCCCGGAGGCGTTATGGAGGTACCTCTCCACGTCTCTCTGCCGCGCGCCTGCGTTTTTGCTGCCACGCTGCTGCATGAGTTCTCGCCCCCCAGCGGAGCCGTTTCGAGGAGCTGCGCGGGGCGGCGGGGGTCGTTCCACGCGTCTCTCTCTGCTTCTGTTTGTGTCCCCTTTTTCGGCTCCTGCACCCTGCCCTGTCGCCATCCTCCTCTGCACTCACGAACGAGGAAAACGCGCGCCCTTTTTATCGCTCTCCACTTGCATGCGTGCCATTCTCGCGCAGCACGTTGTGCGCGCCCTCCCCGCGCGTGCGTCTCCCGAAAATGCGAACCACCAGAACTTTCCGCATGCAGCCACCTTCTGCTGGGCCACAGCTTCTCTCTTCCTCTTCCTTCCTGCTCCTTTCCCGCATGCACGTCCTTTGTGTGTAGTACACCTGTGTGTGTAGACAGCCGTTCCTGCGTCGGGTCGTATGTCCGCCTCTCGCTCGTTCTCCGCCTCCCTGCTGTGTGCCCCCTGCAACTTCTCTCTCGCATGCGCTGCGTCGCTGCCTCTTCTCCATGCGGAGCCACGCGGAGCTGCTGCTCCTCTCTCCGTCTCTGTTGCGCTCCGCTCTCCCCTTCGTTTCTCCCCTCCTTTCCGTGGCTCTCCCTCCCGCGTGCATGTGCGACAGATCTGCGGCTGCGTGTCGTGCTGGCTGCTGCTTCTCTGGATGAGCTGCTGTCGACGTGGCGAGAGGTGCCCCTGCCCTGTCTGCGGCTCCTCATCGCTCTGTGGCTGGCCTCCCCACCTTTTCCCTCCTCTGCTTCTCCTACGCGGTCCTACTCAAGTACGAGGGCGTCTTCAGAAGTACATACATGCATTGGCATACATATATATATATATATATGTGCGTGACGTGCGGCGCTGCTGTATCTTATAGAGTTTTCCTCTCTCCCTGTGTCCCTCTGTGTGTGTGTCTCTCTCTGTGTGTGTGTGTCCGTGTCTCTCCTCTTCTCTTCTGTCCATTCTGCCCTTCTCGCTGGTCCTCTCTTTTCGTCTTTTCCGCCTTTTCTGTTCTTCCTCGCTTTCTCTCCCTCGCCCCCTCTCCGTCTCTCTACCACACTTCCTTCGGACACATACGTCCACCCACCTACACTGGTGCCGTCTTCCACAGTTTCTTCCATGTGCCAGCACACAAGAACACACCAATCTATATATATGTCCTTGTTTTCCTTTCTTTCTCTTATATATCTTCCTCATCCTCTCTTCCTTCTTCACTGCCTTTCTTATCCTCTCTCTCCCTGTATGTATATATATATATGGATATATAGAGAGAGAGACAAAGAAAAGGAGGTCGCGCGCACCTCTCTTTCTTTTCCTGTCCTCCTGTCTCTCGGTGTACACACGCAGATCCCACGCACTTGTCTCTTTCTCTTTATATACATATATGTATATATATATCGCAGGCACCTCTCCTTCTCTCTATATGTATATATATATATAAGCAGATCGCAGGCACCTGTCTCTTTCTCTTTATATACATATATGTATATATATATATATATATATATCGCAGGCACCCCTCCTTCTCTCTATATACATATATATATATATGTCGCAGGCACCTGTCTCTTTCTCTTTATATACATATATATATATATCGCAGGCACCTCTCCTTCTCTCTATATGTATATATACATATAAGCAGATTGCAGGCACCTCGTTCTCTCTCCTCCTATACATGTATATATATATATATATAAGTAGATGACCCGTACCTCTCTGCCTCTCTGTACGTATATACGTGTACGTAGATCGCAGGCACTTCTCTCTCTCTCTTTATATGCATATATGTATATATATAAATAGATCGCCCGTCCCTCTCTTTATATATATATATATATACGCAAATAAGTAGGTCGCCCGCACCTCTCTCTCTGTTTACATACATATATATATATGTGTATGTCTAAGTAGATCGCATACGCCTCTCTCTCCATATATGCTGACACACACGCACATGCAGACACGCTTTTTCTCTATTATGGATGACCTTGTACGTTCACTTGCTCTCTCTCCGTCTCTATGACATACATATGTCTATATATATATAACATATACATACAGATGCTTCTTTTAATCTACTCTATGTATGAAAACATACATACACCATCTTTCGCTCTCTGTCTCTTCAATACCTCCATATAAGTGTACATATTTGTCTATGCACATATATATGTATAGGTAGAGATAGTCTTCCTTATCTATTAGGTATAAATATGTGTGTACACTTTTTCTCCTCTCTAGCTCTTCCTCTGTCTGATATGTATGTATATGTATATGTGTGGACCAGCTTGACTGAGGAAGTATATGAGTTGTTGTTGCTGTGCTTCTGGCGCTCGTGTAGGTGGACGAAGTGCGAGCGGGCGGCATACTCCGTCGGAGCCGCAGCAGCACGCGGAGAGAGCGCAGCAGCGGCTGCAGCAGGAGCGAGGCCAGTGCCGCCTGCGGGGCAGCGGGAAACGCGTGTGGGGAAGCGAGGGAGAAAAGGGAAGTGGGGAGCAGGGAGAAGGAAGGAAGCAGCAGCAGCTGCGACGGCCACCGCAGCAGCAGCGACAGCCACGGCAGCAGTAGCAGCAGGGACAGCCACGGCAGCAGCAGCAGCAGCGACAGCCACGGCAGCAGCAGCAGCAGCGACAGCCACGGCGGCAGCAACAGCGGCGACAGCCACAGCAGCAGCAGCAGCGGCGGCAGCAGCAACAGCGCAGACACGGAAAGAAGGAGCAGCAGTGCCTCTCCGGTGGGGAAGAGCAGCAGCGGGAGCAGCGCTGGCGCTGGAGGCGCGTCGTGGGCAGGAGAGAGCAGCAGCAGCACGCAGGCCGAAGCAAAGGAAGAAGAGAAAGATGAAGAGCCAGAACAGGAGAAGGATACCGAGGAAAGACTGCAAATTCTCGGGTACTATCACTGCGACGTGCTGCTCCCTGATGAAGCAGCAGCAGCCGCCCAGCCGACTGCCGTAGCATTAGCTGCTGCTGCAACCGTCCAACAGCGCTACCCCGACGCACTTCTCTGCATGGTACGTTCTTCTGCTGTTTTCGAGGACTCCCTTCTCTCTGCGTAACACCACCTTTAGCACGTGCTCCCTTTCTCTCTCTCTCTATCTCTGCATATACATATAAATATGTATATATACGTGTAGCGTGTGCTTTTCCTCTGTCTCCTGTCTCTCACTGTCTACCTCTCTATCTTTCTCCCTGTCCCTCTACAACGTACGCTCTCCGTCTCTCTACATATGCAGCATACGCTTCCCCTCTCTGTCTGCCCCTCTCTATCCACATATATGTAAGGCACACGCTGTCTCTCTCTGTGTCTCTACACGTATATATATATATGTACAGAGCATACGATCCCACTTTGTCCGTCCCTCTATATGCCCTCTGTTTCTGTGCATCTATACATATGTGGAACATATGCTCTCGCGCTCTCTCTATACACATATATAGCATACACTCACTCCCTGCCTCGTTCTGTCTGTCTGTCTCTATGTATATGTATGTGTGTATAGCATAGGCCTTCTCCCTTTATGTGCGTATAAGATATGCGTAGTCTTTTTCTGTCTTCTATTTCTCTCTCTGTTGTTCTTTCTCTCCCATTCTCTCCCTCTCTTGAGGCGCGCGGAGTGTCGCTAGTATATATCACACGCATGCAGCGCCTGCGTTATTTACACCTGCACACGTGTGTAGGGTGGCCTCCAGACCAGATTTCCCGTCTCTTCACGCAGGTACGTATATTAAATATGTATACATCCACGTCTCTATTAAAGAGGCAAATGTACGCACGTGTGTCGAAATGCATGCGCACAAAGAAAAGGAGGACTGGGAGAAGGAGAGACAACAGAAAGGGAATTTGGGTAGGAGATCGGCAAATACCCATACACATGTATATGTGTATGTGTAGCAACGCCTGCGAAGAAAAGAAAGAGAAGGCGGACTGGGATAAACAGAGGCGGAAAAAAAGGTTTTGCCTGGTTGAAAAATTTCAAGTATCCATCACACTTGGGGCGGCTGCACCCCACGTGCAGGTAGATGTATAAAGAAGGATGATAGAGAGAAACACATATATACTCGTGTACATATATATATATATATAGAGAGAGATGTATCCTGGTAGACATATACGTGTATGTATAGATATATGTACATATGTATGGATATGTAGAGGAAGAGAGAGACAGGTGTATACTAGTACACATACACGTATATATACATGTATGTGTGTAAGTATGTATTAAAAGAGAGAAAGAGAGGCCGATGTTAACTATATATATATAGAGATATATATAGAGAGAGGGACAGACGTATACCTGTATGTGTATATATGTATATATATGTGCGTAACAGCTCCTGCTCCATAACACGAGGAAGCGAAGGACTCGCGAGGCAATCGCTCCTGCTGCTTTTACGGCTCTGTGTAGTGTTGCTTTGGTGGCTCCTGCTGCTGCCTTCACCGCTGCTGACGTGGCTGCAGTGCTGCTGCAGTTTTTTTATGTTGCTGTCGCTGCTGTTCCACTTGCTTCTGTTGCCGGTACTGCTCCTGCTGCTGTTGCCCGCGGTTGCTGCTGTTGCCCGCGGTTGCTGCTGTTGCGCGTGGTCACTCCTGTTGCCCATGGTTGGTGCTGTTGGCCGCGGCTGCTGCTGCTGCTGGGGCTGCTGTTGCCGTGCTGCTGCTCGCCTGCGGTGGTTGTTTCCCCTGGTTAGTTGGGCATTGCTGCTGCTGTGTGAGGTGTAGGACCCGTGCCGCTGCTTTTGTGTACGTGGGGTGTGTCTGGTCTGCAGCTGCAGATGCGTCGTCTTGTTGCTGCTGCCGATGAAACTGCCCACGCGCAAGGCGGCAGCAAAGACGGGGTAGTGCCGCCGCATGCCGCGTCTCCGTCCTCGGTTGCATGCGTAAGTCCCGCGAAGATTATCCCGCTGTGTGTGTCTGTATATACGCCTGTATCTGTCTCTCTCTCTATATATATGGAAAGGGAGACAGAGAGAGAAACAGAGGAAGAAACCGTAGAATTTTCTCTCATATGAGTCTCAGTCGTACACGTGTGTCCATATATAAATATTTATGAGCAAAGAGGTATCAAGTTTCGGCTGTTGGTACGCAGCAGGTGCAACAGCAGCAGGAGGAAGAAAAGCAGTTGCAGTGCCTAGAGAGCGCCAGCGGGAGGAGCTGGGTCCATCGCCGCAGCAACACGTGCAACAGACGCGATAGCAGTCCGAGCAGCAGCCTCTTCACCGGCAGCAGTTGCAGGGGTCGCAGCAGCAGCACTACCCGCAGAATTTCGTTTCTCAGCAGCGGCAGCAGATCGTCTCTCAGCAGCAGCAGCTGTCTCAGCAGCAGGAGCAGGTCGCCTCTCAGCAGCAGCAGCAGCAGAGGGCTTCTCGGCAGCAGCAGGTCCTTTCTTAGCGGCAGCAGCACCAGCAGCAGAAGGTCGCTTCTCAGCAGCAGCAGCAGATGGTTTCTCAGCAACAGCAGCAGCGTATGCACCAGCAGTGTCTCAGTGAGACCATCCCCAGCAGAGTTCGCAGGTCCTACGCCGCCTTGCCTTTCACTGGAGAGCAGCAGCAGCAAAACTGCAACACCAGGAAGGTGGCAGCAGCAGCAAAATTGCAGCAGCAGCAAAATCGCAGCAGCAGCAAGATGGCAGCAGATGTGTGTGCGTCGCGTAGGAGAATGTTTATGAATTTATTTTTTTGTGCTGGTAGAACCCGGCGCAGGGGCCATCCTTCTTCACCGTCTCCTCTGCCAACGAGACGCTGCATTTCTTCTCCTTTCCGTCCACCTCGTTTTCACTACTGCCGCAGTCCTCAACTAGCGACATCTACACAAATAAAAAAACTCACACACACGCACACACTCTGCTTTCTTTCTCCCTTTCTCTCTCCCTTTCTCTCTCTCTTTCTCTCTCTCTTTCTCTCTCTCTATCTCTCACTCGCTGTATCTCCCTTTCGACGAATACTTCCTGTCCTTATACATATGTACATATACATACCTACATGTATATATACATCTATATATATATATATATATATGCGTGTCTAGGAGTTTTACGCACAGCTGCAGTGCTACCTCACTATGTGTTTAACATATATTCAAAAAGACAGATATACATGTATTTACACATATACACACATATGTACATATATATATATATATCTACCTGTATACATGTATATGTTTATATACGTGTATACGTATATATATATATATATACATATATATAAATATATGTAAATGCATAGTACACATATACAGTGACACCTCAGGGTGTATAGTATACATATATGTATATATATAAATGTATATTTGTATATAAATGTATATTCGTGAATACATACGTGTATTGAATGTAGGTTGTATGTATATGTATTCTCGTAAATACGTACGTCTCTTGTATATGTTTATATATGTATGTGGGAAATAGGTGGACAACATACGTGGCAGTGGTGGGGAAGAGAACAGAGAGAGTAGATTTTGACTGTTTGGTGCGGGGGAAACTTGGCTGCCGCTGCTGCTGTTGTGCTGCTGCTGCTGCTGTGCTGGTGCTTCTCCTCCTTGTGAGGGGACTAGCAGCTGCTGGTATATTAATGACTAACTCGACGCAGTTCGCTGCTGCTGTTCCTGACAAAATCTTCGGCTGCTGCTGCTGCTGCATCTTGTCGTTTTCCTCGGCCTGCGCTGCCTCATATCCGACGTCTTTTCATTCTTGCTGCTGCTGGTGCTGTTGCCTCTTTGGTGCCGTGTCTCTGTCTCTGGCTGCTCCTGCTGCTACTGGGCAGTTCTTCCCTGGTGCTGCCTTCCCTGCTGCTAGCCATATCCTTGCTGGGGCTTCGGAGCTCTGGCCGAAGCGCCTGCGTCTCTTGACTTGTTTTTGCTGCTGCATGTCTTCTTTGAAAAAGCTGTTGTTGTTGCTTCTGCTGCGCAGCTCCTCCTCCTGCTGCTACCTATATATATATGTGTATATCTGTACATGGATATACATGTATACGGCTTGATACACATATATATATACACACACACAGTTTCTCTGCGTATCTCTCTCTCTATGTGTATGTGATAGATATGTGTGTTGCAATGCGTAATAAGTGCGAGTGCTAGTGCTGCTGCTGCGTATGCTGCTCTTCGGGCGGATCATCACTTTTGCTCCCGGTGGCTGCTGGTCTGCTGCTGCTGCTGCTCGGCTCCTGCTGCTACTCTTGCTGCTGCTCTTGCTGCTTCTGCCGGAAGTCGTAAAATGATTGCTGCTGCTGCTGCTAGTAATTTGCTTGTCTTGCTGCTGTTGCTGCTGCTGCTGTTATTGCAGGTGTACCATATGCAGGGCAGCAGAGAGGAGTGGAGACTCTGCGCAGAGGAGGACGTGATCGTCTCGGCAGCTGCCAAAGCAGCAGCGCAAAATTCCATACGCGACGCCACGTACGATTTTCTTTTTCCCCGCCATCTGTGGTACATTTGTCCCTACCGACAGTTCTCCTTTCCCTCCATATATATATATACACATATTCAGACGCATGTACATATACGTATATCTATATGTAAACACATATATGTATACACATATAAATAGATGTATATATGTCGATGATGGGTATCATGTCGACGTCCTGGGCCACTACGTACTTTTCCCTCTGTTTCTCTCTTTTTCTCTCTGTCTTTCTATCCATATGTGTTTTCCCATACATATACGTCTTTATTATATATCATTATATACCTGAGTTTCTGGCTTTCTCTCCCTCTGTCTTTCTATTCGTATGTTTTTATTCACGTATATATGTATATGTTTGTTATATATTGTCCTATACCTGTTTTCCTCTCTTTTTCTCTCTATGTCGTTCTATCTCTCTTTTCTTATCCATACATATATGTATATCTTCATTAGTATATATATGTGTTTCTCCCAGTCTCTCTTTGTCTCACTATATATATATATATATATATGGCTGTCTTTCCGTTTCATTACATATTTGTGCCTATATATATATGTGTATGTGTGTATGTGTATTATTAATGAATATCCTCGTATATATCTGTTCATGTGTCTTTCTTCTCTTCTCTGTATAGAATGCAGATGCAAATCTTCTGTAATTTCTTCCGGTGAAGTTTTTTGCATGCAGACTCGCGGGTGCGTTGTTGTCCTCTTCTCCTCCGCACTCTTTTTTTTTTCTTTTCTCGCCAGTGCAACGACCACCTTTCACGACGTCCTCCTCCTTCAATTTCCTGCTTTTCTATCTGCTGCTCTTCCTGCTTTCTTTCTCGTGAGCACATACTCTCTTGTATACGCCGGGGATGTGTCTCTTCCCCCTCTCCAGCTACTTCTCAACATATATACTACGTACGTATCTGTATATATACACAGAATTCGTACGTATTTATATATACGAATTCTGCATGCGTGTATGCGTTGCTAGGCTTAAGTGTCCAACTACGTATATATATGTGAATATGCAGTCTAGGGGTATAACACGCTATGTAAGGAGGGGTCTGTGCATCTATTATACCGATATACATATGTATCGAGAAGAGGGGGGAAAAAGTGTATGTCTATATACATATATGTATATATATAAGTTTCTCGTACATATATATTCGTACGCTTACGTATCCAACAATATATATATATATATATATGTATGCAGCATACGTATATAACAGCTGTACATTAGTATTATATATATACATGGAGAAGAGGGAAAGAAAAACGTATGTGTGTTTATACACATATATACTTATATATACACATCTCGCATTCGTATATATTCGTAGGCCTACGTATCCAACAACAAATATATATATGCGAGTATATGTATGCAGTCTACGTATATAACAAGGTTTGTATTGGTGTGTGTATCTACCTATCTGTATCTATCTATCTATTGTGTGTATCTATCTATATTCTATCTATCTATATCTACATATATCTATATCTATCTATATCTATCTATCCGATCAATCTGTCTAACTATATCTATCTATATCTCTCTATATCTATCTATCTATTCTGTGTAGCTATCTATATTCTATCTATCTATCTGTATCTACATATATCTGTCTATCTATATCTATCTATCTATATCTATATCTATCTATATCTATCTATCTATATCCATCTATCTATATCTATATCTATCTATATCTATCTATCTATATCTATATCTATCTATATCTATATCTATCTATCTATTATTATATATATATGGAGAGGAGGGGAAGAAAAAGTGTGTGTGTCATTACACTTGTGTGTATGTACTTGTACATGCATGTATGTATACAACTGAATTCATATCCATTACACATTCATATATATGTATGGGTGTGGTTGAATATTTGCTGCAGGTATATGAGTCTGAAGGACATGGATGACCACCTGTACGATGCAGCGCTGAGTCCTTTAAATCTCTCACTTCTCGCCGGATACGATGACCTGGTGAGAACTTCTTTGCGAGTCTTTTTCTCCGTGCTGCTTCTCTTCCTCTCTTTTTCCGCGGACTCCTTTTCTTCTCCGTCTCTTCGTCCCCCCCCCCCCGTTCGAGTGAACACCGCCATGTATATATTTGTATCTCCCCCTCCCCCGGCCTCCCCCAGCCGTTGTCAGACTTTTCCCTTTCCATTTCTTCTCCTCTTCTTCTTCGTCTTCTTCTCTTGTCGTGCTGCTGCTTCTCTGACGCGGCTCTTCTTCGGCCCTTCGCTGCGACTCGTAACCCGCTGGGTCTCCTTTGTCTCCCCGCCCTCCCATTGTCGTCTTCCTTTTTGGCCTCCACTTCTTCTTCTTCTTCGGCGTCCTGTTATTTCTTCCTTCTTCTTCTTCTCGTCCGTCCCCTCCTTCTGCTTCTTCTCTCCCGATGGAACCCTCTCCATGTATATGTATATACAGGGGCCTGCATAGAAGGTGTGGGGAGAAGAGAAGCGTGGACATATACATGTGCGGATATGTATGTGTGATATTATAGCATTATGTTTGCTGCAGATAGAGACTCGCCTTTCTCTCCCTCTCTCTCTACATATATGTATATGTTGTATGCTTGTGTAGGTGCGCAGAGACGTGAGTATAGCTATGTGTATATATGTATACATTTGTATATGAATATGTGCATGCACATTCGTGTAAATCTACGTATGGCAGTCCAGTCCCGATGTGTACACTTTTTTTCATACGTACACATACTCGTCAACACGAAAGTGTGTGGAAAAGGCTTTCTCTCTCTTTTCCGGCAATTCTTCAAAGACAACAAATGTGTAGAGGACTTCTTACACAGAAAAAAATCAATGTACACGTATCTGTAGATCAGCAGCAGTGTGTCTTGATCTGCAGTGCACACACACGCACATGTATGGACCTATGCGTATATATATGTATATATAGACGTATATGTATATGAATACACGTGCGTATATATATGTGTTTGTCCTCGCGCCTACGTCTAGGAGGTTGCCTCTATACATGTAGAAAGTCCCTTTTTCAGCATGGGGGCACCCGTATCTCTTCTTGTTTGTCCTGCAGTACATATAAGTCTCCACGCCAGTGTATGTGTGTCTCTCTCCATCTACAACAAGCCGCGGGCATATATACGCCTTATCGCATGCATTTGTCCTTTTATATCTCTGCCCAGATCTCTTTCTCTGTGTCTCTCTCTGTGTTGCTGTTCACCTGTCTGCTGTGTATGTCTATACATCTTCGCTGCCTTGTATATGTGTCTCTATCTATCCATATATCTATATCTAACCACATATATATATATATATCTGTATATATATGTGCATCAGAGTCTGCGTGTCTCCCTCTTGCTCCCTCTGTGTGTCTCGCTGTCTCCGTGTCTCGCTGTGTCTCTGCCTTTCTCGGTATGTCGTGGGACGCATCCGTGTGTACGTGTTTAGATGGACTTTTTATTTTGCGAGCGTCTATTTCTGTTGAAGGGAAGTCAAAAAGAAAAAGGAGTATTGGTGTGAATATTTAATGCGCGCGCGCAGGTTGAAGAAGACCGCCAGGAACTGCGAGGACTCGGCGTCGGCATCGAAGATAATATCGACGACGGCTTCTTGAGTCTTCTTTAAATCTTCAGCATTACCTTTGCCATTGCAACATATACACACATACACATGTACATATATATATGTGTGTACACAGATACATGCATGTATATACGCACGACGAGGCAGCAGGCGTAAACACTGCTCTCCCTTTCCCTCTCTTTCTCTATATATGTTCATAATACGTATAATCACATCCATACATATTTATATGATATGGCGGGGCTACAGGAACAAGCACTCATGTATGTATATGTTTAGATGAGGAGGGTGCAGATATACGAGCAGTCGTGTAGACATATATGTGTGTAGCAGGTATATAGAAGGACTTGTACATATTTATATAGATATTACTCGTCCACGTGCCGACCTCCACGTACCTGCTCGCACACATATTTGATATATACCTGTTATACTCGTTTAGCTGTATATCTACGTGTATACATATGTACACGCATATACATACGTGGTGTGTAAATGCATGCTTATATCAAGATACGTATATGTTGATGTGTAGGAGGTTGGTGAGGACTGGTATACATTAACGTTTTTTGGAGGTCTCCTTGTTATTTCCCGCAGCAGTTTGCGCTGCTGCCTCCATCGATCCACACACGTGCAGCGGCCCTTTCTTTAGAGAGTTGCCTCGCGCCGCGGTTGCTGTTGCAGACAGCAGCATCACAAATATATGCATGTACGTCTTATATATATATGTGCGTTGTTTATATATATGTATCTATGTTTTCTGCTGTGCATGTATCGAAGAATCGTAACTCGTTCGTCCACGTGTACAGACATGCGTAGACAAATGTACGTATGTTTTATGTGTGTAGATATATATTACGTGTATGCGTGTGTAGGTGTTTTTGAAGACAATACGCAATATAGGAGGTAGCCCCACATTTTCTTGTAGAGATGTGTGTAGGTGTGCGTCAGGGTTGTATTACATACGTGTATGTCTCTCTGTGCGTTTCAACTCGGGACGCGAGGCAGCAGCAGCAACAGCAGCAGCAAAAGCAGCAGCAACAGCAGCTGCAACAGCGGCAGCAACACGGAAGGCCTCTTTTTTGCGGCTCCTCTTTCGCGTCGGCCTGTTTGAAAATTAAAAATTTTCTGCTGCCGCCATTTGCTCGGAGAAGATTCAGACGAGAGGAGAGCGGGCGTGCCCCTGCAACCCGATGTTCGTGCTTCTGGCGCTCACTTGCGTTCTTCTCTGCTTCTTTTTCTCCCTCTCTGTCTCCTGAAGAGGCTCAGGGTGCAGCGTAACCAAAACTGTTCCGTAAATGTAGACGTTTCACCAGGCTGTCCTCGTCTTCTACAATGTCAATATATAAAATTTCCCGGCTCTATACTCAGACGTACGAGAGGGTGCAAAAAGAAATCCACCACTTGACATATAGATATATATATAAGGCACCACTTGACATATACGTTTGTATATATATATATATATATAAACGTATATGTGCATAATACTAGCAATATACCAACTTATCATTATGTATTAATATATATATATATACGTACGTTTGTCGAGATCATGTATGCATGCGGTATAAGTACGTGTGTACACACTGCGAATGTGTGCACGACTGTTCCTGCACATGCTGCACGCACGTACATACATATATGTATATATTCATGTATATATGGAGACACCGCTTACATATTAGCTGGTGTACAGACGTACATGTACAGTCATAGGTGAATACGAGAAATACGTACAAGTACATGCAGAGACGGAATGAAGACCCCTAAATGTACAGACCCACACATGGGCCGACACAGATACATACACACGCACATGCAGGCGACATGCATACCGACACTGCGTAAAGATGATGTATACCTTTGTGTCTAAAAGTTTGTGTCTATCCATACATGGAGGCCACTCCTCTACATGAAAGCCATCCATGGACGGGGCCTGTTGCGCGTATATGTATGTGTGAACATGGACGCATACATGTGGTGGACACGGCGCGTTTCAGACGCCAGTGCCCCTTCTGGTGGCGCCCACGTGTTGTTGTGTGCATGCGTATATTGCTATAACGGAACAGACATATTTTTCGTTTGTGTGTGTGTGTGTGTGTGTGTATGTATATGGATCCACACACGTAAATCTGTTCTACTGCCCACGTATAGAATAGGTCGCACACACACACACACACACACACGCACATGTGTATATTATACGTACACAACTTTATATATACACATATGCACGCACAGGCACACACAGAGACACGCACATACCTGTGTGCCCGCAAAAAAACGGGCAGCCACCGATATATATACACGCGGAGACGGGTTACGAAGATACAACGAATGTGGAAAAGTCCGCTGGGGAAGGGCCTCCAACAGGCGGTGCACAAGGCATCCGTAACATGTACTGCAGTAGCTCCTGGATGGGGTTCATCCCCCTCGTTAGTATTTACACGCTGCGAGTCTCAACAGCTGGTGCTTCACGTCCGACGGGCGCCGGCAGTCGCTGCGCCAGAGCAGCAGCTTGGAGCGAACTGACGACCGGCAGCAGCGGCAAGTGCACCCCCGGCAGCAGCAGCAGCGACTGTAGCCAGCCGCAACAGCAGCAGCAAGAGCAACGACTGTGGCAGCACGAATCGCGACTGTAGCAGCAGCGCGAGTAGTGAGGGCGTGCTAGGGCAGCCATGAGGAGGGTGACGCATAGACGATGCAGCGGCGGCAGCAGTGCAGGAAAGAGTAGCTGGACGAACAGCGCGTCCGGGGTCACCAGAGCAAAAAGCAAACGCTCCAGCTCCTGTCGCCGCAGCAGCAAGAACTCAGGCTCGCCCAGCATCAGCGGCACAATCGAGGCTCCTCTCTTGTTGGTTGTCCTTGTCAACGAAGGGCTGATATGTATTGCAAGTGCAAGGTTGTGCGGACGCTACTGCTGCACCTGGACGAGCCGGTGCGAGCCCCCGTACACGACGGGCTGCTGCTGCTCTGCGCCTGGCTGCTACTGTTGATTGAACTGCTAAAGCCGCACAGACTGTGCTGCCGATGTGTTGCTGCTGCCGCACAGATTGCGCTCCCCATGTGTTGCTGCTGCCGCACAGAGTACGCTGCCGATGTGTGGCTGCCGCTGACGTTGCGCCGCCCTTGTGTTGCTGGTGCCGCAGAGGTCGCGCTGACGGTGTGTTGCTGCTGCTGCTGCTGTGAGGACGGCACTGCTATTGTTACTGCTCCTTTGTGTCACAGCACCGCCCCTACTGACGCTGGTGTTGTTCATGCTGCCTGCGTGGGGATGCTCAAGCTACACGGCGTACGGCAGGTGCCGCTGCAGGTGTGCGCTGCTGCTGCAGTTGCTGGCGGCGTCCCGACTACGGGTCGTGCAGCGCTAGTCTTCTCCCGAAGTGAATATCGCGTGGCTGCCCAGAAGTCTCTTGGCTGCGGGACCTCTCCTGCTGCTCCTGTGCTGCAATGCTGCTGCAGCTTCTGGTGTACCGCAGAGCACGGCTGCTGCTGTGCTGGCCTTGTTGGTCGTCCGGTGGCCATCTCTACACCTACTCTTCTTCCTTTCCGAGGCACAAACTGCTCGTGCTTCGGGTCGTAGTGACTTGCTGCAGTTGCTGCTAGCCGTCGAGCTCCAGCTGTTGCTGTTGCAAGCGCCCTGCCACGGTTGATACTGTCGCTGACACAAATAGCCCAGTACAAACGCTGCCACAAATGGCACACACACGTATATATATATGTATATATATGTGCAAGTTGCTGGCCCTTTCTTGACCGACGCTGCCGCTGTCACCTCCAAGCACGCAGATGCTGCTGCTGCTGACGCAGGCGAGAGGGGAGCAATCTTGCTGTTGCTGCTGCTGGTGGTGCAGTGGCTGCGTGTCTGATACACTACGGTGTGAGAAGACGTCCTCGAGCACGCCAAACACTCACATGCGTTCTTCTCTGCGAAATGCTTCAAGAGCGTGACACCCATGCATATGCCTCCCTGACCTAGCGCTACGACCAGACAGTGACATATATATATATATAGATATATATATATATATGTATATATGTGTATCCAAATGGTTGTACTTATATATGTCCTTGTATACATACAGATGTGGGAGACGCCTGTTTATATATGCACATACCTATACGCACAGTATGTGTGCACGCATGCCGCTTCATCCGGTCTTCGTAAACAAACGTATATGCGTAGACATGTATAGATATGCATATATCGGCGTATAGATTTATACTAATGTATGCCCATACATATAGGTGTATGGTGCAAACAATTACTGGTATTCTGAGTAGACGGCTGCTCGGCTGGACATTACCCAGTCGCCGTGGCAGCTGCAGTGCAAAGTGTTTCGTATTTGCAACGTCTGCTCAGTAAAAAAAAAATTCTGGTGTCTTCACTTCAAGCGTACGCACGCCTGTGCAGACGATGACTTAGTCACGCCGGGCGTTCTCTCGCAGTCGTATTCGGCAGGTAGCAGACCTCTCCCACACGCACTAGTGCAGCACCAGCAGCAGTACAGAAAACAAAAGACGCTTTCATCGCTATCCCCCCACAAAATATGCGGGACACACATACGTAGACACATAAATCTGTATTCATCGGCAAGTATATATACATACGTATGCATACGCACACATGCATCTACATATGGGCGAAGAAGTCGCTGCGTTACCAACTGTCAATCTCCTACAAAACCTTCTCGCTCACCCAATTTTAATCATAAAATAACTTTGCTGTACTCATTCCCCGCTGTCGCGTTACAGGCAGGACGCACACAGATGCGTATACATATATATATATATGTATGTAAAAAGAACATATATATACATATGTAATAATAACATCTATGTATGTACATTTATAAAATTTGGAAATTTTATTTGCAAGACTTATTGAAGGAATTTCTTCAAAAACTAACTCCACGTTTCGCAAATATACCTCCTTCTGCTTCGCTTGCTAGATATAAATTTCCTTGCTGCGTCCTCGGAAAATCCTGCATGCTGCTGCAGCAGATCTACGAGGCTATCTTCCACTTCTGTAGCCATGGGATGTGCGCGTCCACTCACCAGCACCGCCGCGTCGCGATCCACCAGCAGTTCCATCACCTGTCCCAGCAGCAACAGCAGCGCGGATAGCAGCAACAGCAAGTAAACTGAAGCGAGCTGCGGCGGCAGCAACACCAGCAGCCGAAGCGGTTGCAGGAACGTAGACGAGCAGCCGCAGCACCACAAAATAGCTGTGGCAGGGACGTAAAGGAAGAGCAGCAGCAGCAACAGCGTCAGGAGCAGTAATGCGCAGACGAGGTGCAGACGCAGCTACGTAGGCAGTAACAGCGCCACTAGACACGTAGACGAGCAGTCGCAGTGGCAGCGGCGGCAGGTACAAATGCAACAGCACTAGCAGCAGCAGGTGTAGCAGCAGAAAAGTAGAGGACTTACAGCAGCAGCAGCAGCAACTGCACCAGCAACAGCGGCACCAAAGACGTCGCGTGAAGCAACGGTCGCAGCAAAAAAGAGAAGAAAAGCAGCAGCAGCGGCACAGATGGATGTGTGTATCCACAGCAGCAGCAGCACTAGCGGCAGTAAACGCTGAAGAGCAGCAGCAGCAGCTGATGCAAAGAAGCAGAGGACACACACACAAAAGCAAGAGGACCAGCAGCAGCAGCAAACGCAGCACACCGCAGACGTACAGCAGCGACAGCAGCAGATGCGAAAAAGCTGCTGCAGTAGCACCACCACAAGAGACAGAGCAACAGCAGTAGTGCCGGCAGCACAAGCACTCGTAGAAATAGACGGCAGCGCATCAGCAGCAACACCGACAGGCAGAGCAGCAGCAGCACAAGACACGTCCAGCTGTTGCAACGGTAGCAGCAGCACGCACGAATACCAAAATGGAAAACGAACTGCAGCAGCAGCAGACACATCAGCAGTACATTAGGAATTTCCGCCACAACACTAATAGGGGACTCGTTTTGCGTTAACAGCAGCCGCCGCAGCTAGTTTGTGTACCGCAGGACCAGCAGCAGATCCCGTGGCAGCAGCAGACGCGCTGGTGGGGAAATTAAAAGGCCGGTGTCACATATTTGCAACAGCAGTCGCAATACGCTGGAAATGCAGCAACAGACGACGGCAACAGAGCAGCAGTAGGACAGCGACGGCGGCAGTAGAATGCATAAAAACCAGCCGAAGAAGCACCAGCAGCAGTAGCACTGCAGAACAACATTCTAACAGGAGCACGAGGAGGGTAATGCCTTCGTCTATAACAACGGCGCATAACATACATATATACATATGTATATGTATTTGACGTAGCGATAGTCAAGCCTTCATTCACAGCAACGGCACTCTCTCTCTCTCTCTCTATATATATATTTATACATATGTGTACCATGTAGCGGTAGTCAACTACCGTCAGTATGAAAAGACACGAACACATCCGTACAAAGCATTAAGCGATTCAACGACCGAAACGGCAGACACTTCTCGCAGCAGGGTCGATACGTTGAGACTGCAGCAGAAGCACACCCACGTCGCAGCAGCACAGCACTTGCTAACAGCAGCAGTAGTCTCAACTGCAGAAACGCAGCAGCAGCACCTGTGCTACCCGCAGCAGTCAGGGCTGCAAGAGGAGAAACGGAGGAGCAGAAAACAGAGTCCTTCACTCTGCGCGTGTCTGGGTGGTGTTGAAAGACTGCGGTGTACGTACACCGCGATTACCTGTTCCGCTACCTCTTCGTCTTTCAGCAGGTCTTGCACGTAGAGTTTCCCCACTTGTTGTTCTTCTCGTAGCGATCGACGAACGTCTAAGAAGCTGAAGAGCACTTCTTCCTCTTTCTTCCCCCCTTCCGAGGGGAAAAAAATTCTGCCTTCTTTTGCACATGGAGAAACTCTCTTTTCAGCGGCAGTTGTTGCCACGTCCCTCTTGGCTCTCTTTTCTTTTTCTTTTTCTTCTTCACTTTTCTCTGCTCTCCGTGGTGCCCTTTGCTGCGCCTTTCCACTTTCTCCTGCTTCTTCCGCTCTTCTCTCTGTGCTCCAAAGTGGCGACTGCTTTGCTCGCGTCAGGTGTCTGTACACCCCGTCACGAGAAAACGCAACGTGCACGTCCAACCACGGGGTGTACCTACACCACTCGTCCGCAAATAAAAAATCTTTTTCTTCATGACGAAACCCCAGAAAAACGACGTCGCGAGGCCGACTACCAAAAAATGCCGCTGCCACCTCTCTCTCGTGTACTATCTTTGCCACTTTCTCTTCTTCTACTGAATAAACTTCGTCTTTCTTGTCGCAACCTTCCTCTTCGTCTTCGAAAGCGCTGGTCTGTAGGAATTCCCGTTGCTGCAGCCGCTTTTTATGCGACTGCTTCTGCTGTTGTTCGTCTTGCAGCTCTCCACGTCGCTGCCGCTGTCGTTCCTGCTGCTTCTTCTCCTTCTCCTCTTCCGTCCCGTCTTGTTCCGCCGAGACGTTTTGCTGCTGCCTCTTCTCTCCGTTTCCCCCCTGCGGTTTCTGACTCTGGTTCTTGTGCCGCTGCTTCGTCTCCTCCCGCTGCCGGTGCTGCTTGCATCTGACTTGCTGCAGCGCATGCGCAAGAGCGGCGTGTCTCTGCTGCAGCAGCGCGCGTGCCGGAGCGACGCCGGTTCCTGGGCAAAAGATAATCAACGGCGTGTTAATATCGAAGACTAATGGGGGAAATGCTGTCCTTTCAACTGAGAAAGGGATCAGCGAACCGACCTGCAAAAGATTATAGAAAGAATCCACCCGCGACAAAGCAAAAGAGGAAGAGATATGACTGTTGTTCAGAAGAGGACGTGCAGCACGGCGGCTGCGGTAGACAGAAGACGCAGAAAGTGTATATTTCTCGTACGAAAGAGACTTCCTGTTTGATAGTAGGACAGAAGAAGCAGGAAGACGAGTAAGCAGACGGGCCAAAAAAAGAAAGGACCAAGGGGAACTACACAGCAGCAGCGCAACGGCAAACGTTAGAAAAGTAGAAGAGGACGCTTAAAAGCCAATACAGATCATGTTCACAGCAGCAGCACACTTAAGAGAAATACACCTAGGATTGGTCTCATAGAATGTGGGAGTGCTGGCCACAATTCCACACAAAAGCTGAGGAAAAAAAGTCAACGGGCAGCGGACACGCAGGTGGGTGACGAAGACGTCTTAAAAGGAAATATCACGACAGCAGACTCTTCGCCTGCGGTCTCGTCGTATGGTCGCAGTTCTGCCTTCTCTATGCGGACGAAAAACGGCGGAAGAGAACAGCAGGAAGAAGAAAAGAAGGGGAAACATGTCGAGAAGAACAAATGCAGACCCGTGAGTGTAATTTATAAACGGGTTCTTCAGTCCAGTGGGACGGATGCGCATGCGCGCGCGGCAGCAGCAGCAGCAGTACCTGTAGATTTGATAAAAAAGAAGAACAGACACCAAGCTTCTTCCGCTGTCCCGTCCGGTCTTCTCGCTCCACCACTGCAAAACAAATCTCCACCAACACACTCTTCTCTGCTGCCGCCGCCCCTCCTTCCTCTGCTGCTGCTGCTCCTCGTCCCGACGGGGACTCTCCCTTCTTCCTTCCTGCTGCTGTAACCCCTGCAGCAGCACACGCAGGAGCAGTCATTCCCGTTGCTGTTTCTGCTGCTGCTGCTGTTACTGATTCCGCTGTTCGCTCCTGCTGTCTGCTGTGCTCCGCGGTTGCTGCTCTGGCTGCGTCTTCTTCTTCGTCGGGCAATAGCAGCCGCTCGTGGAGAAGCACGTCCAAGAAAATGGCTTGCGCGTGCGGGGAAAGAGCAGCAACTGCAGCCAGCCGTCGAAGCCGCAGCAGGGGAGAAGCCAAAGACAGTGCCGCTGCTGCTGCTTCTTCATTTTCTTCCTGTTTGCTCTTTTTTACGTGTGTGTGCGTCGCTGCAGGAGACGTCTTCCCACCAGCAGCAGCAGCGGCGACACGACACACGCCAGGCATGCGAAGAAACGTCCAGAAACGCGACCCATACCTGTGACACAGCGCCGTCACTTTGCTCGCATGCAGCAGCCCCACACCCAGCAGCAGCTGCTGTGCCGAGCGAAGCAGACATGAAAACAAACAACAGCTTCCTGCGTCGTTTCTGCTGCTGCTGTTGCTGCTGCTGTATCCCGTGCTGCTGCCTTTGTGAAGCATGTAACTGCTGCTACTGTCCCTGCTTCTGTTGCTGCTGCTGCTGTGGAAGCGAGGGTAGTTTGCCAGAGAGTACTTTCGGTGCTGCACCAAAGGAAAGGCAGAAATTAAGTCGCCGAGCCAAGGAGCTGGCACATATTCACACGCTGTTCCTGTTGCTGCCTGCTGCTGCTTTTCCTCCTCCTCCTGCACAAACATGCTGCTGCTGCTAATACCTCCGTTATTCATATTGCTGACACCCCTGCACCGCCTCCGGTACCTATCCTTACTGCCAGTGCTGCTGTTGCTGCTGCCAGTGCTGCTGTTGCTGCTACCAGTGCTGCTGTTGCTGCTGCCAGTGCTGCGGTTACTGCTGCCAGTGCTGTTGTTGCTACTGCAGCAGCCGCTGCTGTTGTTGTGTGCGCCGCTGTTGCTGATACTGCTGCTGATGTTGCTGGTAGGGGGTCCACTACTCCCTGTGCTGCTCGGGAAGTTGCTGCTACTGCTCTTGCTGCGGCAGTGTCCTGCGGAAAGCGAGAGAGTGACGTTACAGCAGAAGTCGCGGAACACTTCTGCCGTTGACCGCCGTTCATCTCGACAGTAGGCTGCGTATTCGTCTCTCCCTTCCTGCGAAGGAAAAGGGAAATCGTCAAGACAATCAGGAAAAAGGATGTGCAAGAGAAGAGAAGCAGGTCTACGGCGCAACAGAAACACGAGATGGGAGAGTCACATACCGTCAAAAGAAGAGAGCAAATAAACGACGCGCGCGGACGCGACAGTACTGCTGCTGTAGAAGAATCCCAGAAATAATTGCGTTGCTAATGCAATACCAGCAACGCACTGCAGCAGCAGCAATGCGCCGCAGCAGCAGCAGCAGCAATGCACTGGAGCAGCAGCAGCAATGTGCTGCAGTAGCAGCAGCAATGTGCTGCAGTAGCAGCTGCAGCAACCGGGGGTCCCGACCTCAGCAACAGAAAAGCAGCGGCGGCAATGACAGTGACACTGCTGCAGAAGCGCAGCAGCACAAGAGAACAGCTGCAGCAGCACACGCAACACCAGCGGGAGCAGACGCAACAGCAGCAGCAGCAGACGCAACAGCAGCAAAAGCAGACGCAGCAGCAGCAGCACACGCAACAGCAGCAACAGCAACAATCGCAGACGCAGCAGCAGCAGACGCAACAGCAGCAACAGCAGACGCAACAGCAGCAAAAGCAGACGCAGCAGCAGCAGCACACGCAACAGGAGCAATAGCAGACGCAGCAGCAGCAGCGGACGCAACAGCGGCAATAGCAGACGCAGCAGCAGCAGCGGCAGAGATGTACCTTTAATGGCGAGCGCAGACCAAGAACAGCATTGCCAACACAGCCGCATATATTCACGCTCCTGCTGCACCTGGCTTTACCACCAGCTTCTCGTTCTCCTTGTCCTATACTTTCGCTGCCCCGTCACTCTCGCGTCCTGACGCGTGCCGCCCCTTTCTTCTCCTCTCCTCTGTGAACTGCTGCCTGTCTCGCTCCACTGCGGCTGCTGCGGAAGCACCGCGAACATTGTAACACCGCTGTTGACTGCTGCTGTTGCTGTTACTTCTTCGGTTTCTGCTTCGCTGCTGCTTCAATCATGCACCTGCTTCTTCTTCTGCCTCTCTTTCTACTTTGCTATCGTCGGAACACCTGTTTGTCTGTGCTACCGCTTTGCTGCTGCGGCTGCTTCCTCGTCTTCTGGTGCGCGATTGTCGCTGCCTCTTGACTCCCGCTGCAGCAGGTGCTGCTGCTTCTTCACTATCGGCTTGTGGACGACTCCTGCTGCTCCTGCTGCTGCTTCTTCTTATGTTTCTGTTCTTCTCTTTGAAAGTGCCGCTGCTGACTTCTTTCCCCTTACCAGCGTCCGGGAGGAGAGCAGCAGAAGCTTGCTCTTCTGAATCGATGGCGGAAGCCAAAGTGACAGCAATTTTAGAAGATATCGGGACGGCCTCGCGGTCACGTCACATGCAGAAGAAAACAACGTCCCCGCTGTGACGAGGACCCCTTCCTCTCCATCATCTTTTTCTTTTCTTCCTTGACAAACTCTACCGCTGTCAATTCCTACGGTTGCTGCACATTCCTCCTCCTCTTCCTCCGTTTGCTGCTCCTGCTGCTCCTGTTCTCCCTGGAACAGCGCCTGCTGCTGTTGCTGCTGCTGCTCCTGCAGCAGCGGTAGAGAGTGCGGCTGGATAAAAAGAAGAGTTTCGGGATGAAGAGACAGAGAATCCAAAAAGGCAGAAACTTCTGCTGCCGGCAATATCGGCAGAAAGCAACACACACAACCTGGCTGCAGCAGCTCCCGTACAACGTTCTCTTCTTCTTCTTCCTTCCTCTTCATCAGCTCCTGCTCTTCCCCTTGCACCCGCTTCTGCTGCTGCTCTAGACGCACATCGCCCCTGCAACAACCCTCTGCGCTCCTGCGTCTGCTGCTATGGCTGCCGCTGCCGCTGTTGCTGCTGCTGTGGCTGCTGAAAGTCGGGCGGTACGCGCATAGGAATTGCTGAAGAGTTACCCGCAGCTGCAGCGATGAACAGCAGCAGCACAGGAGCGCGCGCCTCTCGCTGGGAGCGCGACGGTGTCCGTACACCGAAATATTTCCACGAGTAAAAAAGGAAAAGTTTCTTCTGATTGTTGTCAAGCAGACAAACACGTAGAAAAGACGTCCATTCCCCAACGATAGAAGAAGCAGCCCTGCACTGCAATATATATATATATATATAAAGAGAGAGGGCGCGAGAAAGAAGAGAAACAGAGAGAGATAGGGAAGCAGAAAGAATTACAGAGCGAAGAACGACAAAGACGGAAGGAGACGAACTCACAGACAGAAGCGCACTGTGCCCATCTTCTCTGGTACATATAAATGCATATGTGTATATATAAACGTAGACGTATGCACGTATGTGTATATATATATATATACACACATACAAATGTACACACGTATTAGAGCAGGACCGGCAGGCAGCACGACAGCGGCAGCAAGGACAGCAGAACGGAAGCAGCAGCAGAACGACTGGCACAGAGGCACGACTTTTACGCAGGAGCAGCAGCAGCAGAAGCAGCAACAGTGGGGAGAGAACGTCGTCGCCGGAGACGCGCCAGTAGCAGGGGAAAAGGCACACGCCGCAGCGGCAGCAAAACCAGAAGTGGCTGCAGGAGAGGTAGAAGAAAGACGAGGAGAAGAGGCCGAAGCAGCAGCAGGGAGGCCCAAATAGATAGCAGCAGCGAGAAATGATAAGGGAAGCGGCCGCGGCAGCAGGAGAAGCAGTACCAGTAACAGCAGCAGCAACAGAAGAAGGGAGGATGCACCAGCAGCGGCACACGAGACGCAGGGGCGGCGGGAACAAGAGAAGCAGCCGCAGCAGCACCAAAACGAACCTGCAGCAGTCGAACATCTTGAAAATGAGAAGAGGACGTGAGTCGGACGTTCCGCAGCACCTGCCCGTACACTTGCACTGGTGCAGCAGCAGCAGCAACAGTGGCAGATACTTGCGGCTGGTGACGAGGTTGCTGCACCTGCTGGTGCTCGCGCAGGTGTCGCAACAGCGGAAAAGACGAAGAGAAGGAAGCGGCGGCAGCAGCGGAATAAATGAAGTCCGGCACTTTCCGAGAAGTGCGCAGCTTGTGACTCTTGTTCCTGCTCCTGGGCGTGATGCTGCTGCTGCTGCTCTTGGACGTGGTGCTGCTGCTGCTTGGGGCTGCTTCTCGATCTTCTTGTTGAGCAGTCGACGCTGCGGCTGTCGCTGTCTTCTGTTTTGAAGAAGGAGAAGAAGCAACGAAGAATACTTCATACATCCGAGGAGGGAGCAGTTGCTGCTGCTCCGCCTCCCTTTCTGCGTCGTCCCCGTCGCTGCGGTCCAGGCTGCTGTTGCACAGGCTTGCCGTGCTGCTGCTGCTGCTATAGTCTCGTAGTCGAGTGTGAGGCAGCTGCTGCAGCAGGCCCTCGAGCCACGGGTCCCACTCTCCTTCAAATCCGAAGTCGTGTTGTTCGTCACCCAGGCCAAGTCTACATATAATTTGTTCCCCCGCATATAAAAAATAAACAGACGGTAGTCATGTATATCGAGAACAAGAGAAAGAGAGATTTACAGGGAAGAAAGGAAAACGTATACACCTACACAGAGTGGGATATTCATGTTAACATGTGTGTGTGTAGATCTTCAAACATTTCTACGTAAATTCAACAGACTCACATAAAAGTACATCTACCCCTACAAAGAGTGATCCATCTACACATATACATACATATATCCGCATATAATGTGTATCTGCATCAATATGTATATATCCACATATATATATATATATGTATACAGGCATCCGCATACTATACACACATGTACACGTATGAGGGTGCACCTACACACAGCTACGTACCACACGTGTATACAATTAATATACACATATATATATAAAGAGATACACATCTCTGCATCCTGTAGATACAGAGATCTACACACACACATCTGGACGCTACATATATATGTATGGAGAGGGAGAGAGATTCACACACCTGCATGCTATATACGTACACATATAGAGAGAGGGCGATTCAGACGCCTACACGCTATACATATATATATACATATACATATATATATAAAGAGAGATTTTCACACATCTGCAGATACTATATATGTATATACAGACAGAGAGAGATACACATATCTGCACGCTAAACACGCACACACATGTATAAAGAGATACAGACACACACCCACACACACATATGTACAAGCTATATATAGGTATATATAGAGAGACACACATATCTGCATGCTATATATATATGTATATATGTGGAGATATATAGAGGTGAATGTATGTGTGTGAGAGGGGTCAGCAGGACTTTAGACGTATGCGACTTACTTTCTCTCTCTTTCTGTGTCTGTCTTAAGACACACGTACACACATAGGCGTACACGTGTATATAAATGTATATATATATATATATATATATGCAAGTCTCAATGAACATATACATATACACATATACACGTACACCTTTTATGTACACTGGTATACGTATTATAAGGATATGGGTGTGGGGATCCATCCATACATATATATCTGTATATGCACGTATACGCCCAGATACATACAAACGTATACATGTACATATATATGCCAAGACGATTTTTCATGGATAAATGCTACACATACATACACAGACACACACACATATGTATACATACACACAATTCTCCCGTTACGTTGGATCTGGTAGGGACACCGATGCACAGCACTACATTCCCGAGGAAAAGCTGGAAGAAGAAAGCGACCACATACCTACGCACACACAGACATACGTATATGAATTACAGATGGAGCGATAGGCACACAGACGTGAGCAGCCAAAAAGGAAATTTCGGAGAGGACGTTTGTGTCTGCGGAGAATACCTGTAGAATTCGCGAGCCCCGAGCTGCTTGAGACGCGCATGCAGCTTTCGAGCGGCGAAGTTGAACTGTCTGTACACCCGGTCGCCCAGCCCAAAGACGGTGAATCTGCGCGAATCGAAAGCAAAGGAGACAGGCGGAGAAAGAAGAAGGGGGACGCAGCAAGAAGTCGGAAGGACGTCAGAAGAGACGGGAAGGTCGGGGATGATGGGCGCGAGACAAGAAACGAAAAGCAGCAAGCGACGGCTCGAACAAAAGGCACGAAGACAGGAAGAAGAAAAGGAGCAGAGACAGAGACGGCGGTAGAGAGCGAGACAGCAAAGGCAGAAGAGCAGCAGCGGAGCTGAGCAGCAGCGGAGCAGCGGAGCAGCGCAGCAGCGGAGCAGAGCAGCAGCGGAGTAGAGCAGCAGCGGAGCAGAGCAGCTGAGACATGCAAACAGAGCGAGAGAATATCGCGGAAGACGCACGATGCCTGCGAGCGGGTCTGCGCCGCAGAAGACCGACGAGCAGTTCAGAAGGAGACGAGGAAGGCGAAGACGGAGGAGAAGAAGAAGAGGCGGAAAAAAAAAGCGAGGAAGTTGAAGGCGCCGCGTGGAGACGCGCAGGTGCAGAGAGAAAAAAGGGGGCAATTCGACAACGCAGCAGCCCCCACCGGGTCAGACCCACGAGAAGGGCATGAAGTGAAGCGCGAGTGCTCCACGCAGCAGGCCTCGACTGCAAAGAATAAGCGCGAGGCAGACTACACAGGCGTGAATTCATCCACACATATATATGTGTGTGTAGATGAATATACATATATACAGAGATTTCTATCTATCTATCTCTGTATACATGTGTACAAATACACACACACGTACGCAGATTTATGTATGTATAGATGTGCCTATACATACACATATAAATAGGTGTATACCTATATACGTAGATTTCTATGTATCTCTCTCTATATATACGCGTGTGTGTAAACACAGATTTGTACGTGGATTTATATATATGCGGATATATGCACATTCCTAGAATAAATTGTATGCATGCAAACACATACATGTAGTACATGTGTATATCTGCATGTACTCAGATACTCATAAATAGATGTATATATATACAAGGATTCATATGAACTCTTGTATATACACACGTGAGAGTGCATGCATGCATACACATATATATATAGAGACAGGTAAACAGGTGCAGGACGTTCTGTATGTAATTCCAAATACACACACTCAGACAAGACATATCCACCAGGTCGTCTATGAAATTCCTACCTACACATATATATGTATATATGAAAATTGTCGATCCACGTATGTGTGTGTATGGTGTTAATATGGACATTGTGTGTCCGTGTAGGCGCATGCATTTGTATATATTTGATCACACACACGTTTCTGGCATTCTTCCCGTCCCACGTCCTCCCTTTTCCGCCCTCTATCTATTTATGGACTTCCCCCGCAGACAGCAAATCGCTGTATATCCCTGCATGCGTAGTAGAGTGGCCTCCAGAGAATGGGGCGAATGACAGACGCTCGCCGGCGCATGCAGCGACCCTTCCACACATTATAAACAGAACACACACAGAGGCCAGGAAGAAATGCAGCTTCTTCGCAGCAGCTGCACCGGGGTCAACACGAGCAGAGTCCCGCACATTCATACACACATGCACACGTATATGTATTTATGCATATGTGCATTAATTGGAAGATTAACACAGACGGACACGGACATATGCGCAGGAAGGACGTAGTGAGGAAAACAGAAAAAGACGGATAGAGAGACGGAGAAGGGGAGGTACTGAGAGCGGACGGGGACCAAAAACCCTCTGCGAAGGTAAGCCTTTTCATCTGTTGAAGCCTGGAGTCTGCATGTAAATATATGCATTTATATGTGCGTGGCAGGGGGGAAATGCGAGTGCTTTATTTGGTAGCACTTATACGGTGTCTGTACACTGCAGTTCGGTCACGGTGTTCGCCTACGACGCATTTTCCGCTTTGAGTAGCCACTCAAATTTCTTGCAGCACTCTGTCTATTACACCGACTCTCTGTGTCTCTTCTATATATGTCTGTTTCTGCGAATATATGTACCAATGTATACACATACGTCTTCCTCTCTCTTACATTCTCTCCTGCAAATATATGTACGTATATATATATATATGAATATGTACTTCTCTCTAGTCTTTTCTTCTGCAAATACGTGTACGTATGTGTACGTACCTTCGTATTCGTCTCTCTTTCACTATCTCTCTATCTCTACATATATATATATATGCGTAAGTGTATATACCGGCCCACATAATTCCACATATCTGTGTCTGTGTGTGTACATGTATACAAACATACATATATATATATACACACTTATATTTATACATGCATATATATACATATAGATAAATATATATATATATGTATAATATATTTGAAAACATATGTGAAATCCACTGTTTGACGAAGGAGATACGGAGAGTGTGGAGATCCGCTAGGGACTGAAATACACCCCTCTTTACATATATATATATGTATATATATATAAATTTGTGTACGTATCTGCCTACAAATATATATATATATATATGTATATCTTCGTATGCATTTGTGAACTAATATATATATATATATATATATATATATGTGCAAACATATGTACATACACTTGTAAAGAGAGAAGAAGAGGAAATGATAAAACGTAGGGAGATTTACTCGAGAGAAGTGAGTGATGTGGGAGGCAAATCGGCGCGAACGAGCAGACGCCAAAATTGACGCGCGTTCTGCGGCACGTCCCCGAGTCCTGCGCCCATCGCAGCAGCACCAGCACCAGCAGCAGCAGCGAGCATAGCTACAGAAGTACCAGCTGCAGCAGCAGGGAAAACAGCAAGTGCTACGGGAGTCGGAGCATCAGCAGCAGCAGGAATAAAAAGAGCTACAGAAATAGGCGCACGGACAGCACCAGCTGCAGAAGGAAGAAAAGCGACAGCAACACCTACAAGAGTCGCAGCAGCAGCAGCAGCTGGAAGAAGAAGCGGCATAGCAATAGCTGCAGGAGTCGCAGCAGCAGCAGCAGTAAGAGCTACAGGAACACCTACAAGAATAGGAGCAGCAGCACCAGCAGTAGTAGGATCTACACAAATAGCCACCGGAGTGGCAGCAGCAAATGTAGCTACAGGACTTGCGGCAGCAGCAGCAGAAAGAGCTAGGAGAACAGCTACAGGACTGATAACAGGAGGAGCAGCAGCAGTTGAAATTGGTAGAGGGAATTCAAGGGACGCAATAAAAGCTACAGAAGCGGCACCCGCAATGGCTAGAGGGAAAGCAACAGCAGGAGCAGCCGCAGGAGGAGCAAGAATACCAGCAGCACCAGGAGAAGGAACAGTCTGCAGCAGCAGCAGCAGGAAGATGAGGGACGCTGCGACAGATGGCTACAGCTCCCTCCCTCGAGCAGCCGTAGGGGCATCCACAGCAGCAGGACACCTTGTACCAGCAGCAGCAACAGTAAAGAAGCAGCAGCAAAAACACAGCAGCAGCAGCAGCATGGGAAGAACGTCCCGTCCAGAAGGCGCAGCACGAACGCTGGGGCAGCTGCGGTAGCACCGGAGCAGCAGCAGCAACCGCCGAGGAAGCGAAGAAGTGAACAGCCCGCAGCAGCACAACAGCAGCAGCGCGAGCGACTGCACCAGCGGGAGCGACACCAGCAGCGGCAGCGACAGCAAAGGTGCCCATCCCTAGGACGGAAATAGCGACAGCAGTCGACCGTCAAGCAGCAGTTCCTGCTCCGAGGGGCGCGACGAAGAAACAGCAGCCATAGCAGCGACAACGTTTTGCCAGCAGCACCAGCAGCAAAACAACGTCACGCGTCGACGCGGAAGAAGCAGCAGCAGCAGCAGCAGTACCATGCGTAGTAGTAGTAGCAGTAGGAACAGCGGCAGCAGCAAAGAGGCAGCAGCAATGGGAGGACAAGGGCACCTGTGGCCCGAGATAATGGAAGCAGCCACAGCAACAGCAGCAGAGCAGTGGCGCCACACATTCAGACGAGCTGATTAAGAAGCACCAGATGATGTCATAGCAGCAGCACCAGTACTGCAGCAGCAGCAGCGGCACAGCAGCGGAGAAGTGAGCAGAGGACGCTACAGCTCCGGCAGCCCACCGGTTGTAGCGATAACAAATACAACTGCTGCTGCAGCAGCAGAAAAATTTGACGCGTTCTGCTGCACTGCTGCTCCGAGTTGTCCGTGTTGCTCACAGTCCTGCTGCTGCCGCTGTCTACATTGCTGCTGCTCCTGTTGCTGCTGCTGCGTGCAAGGAGTCACAGCAGTTCCGGCCCTCTTGACAACGCTGTCGCCCTCGCTGCTGCTGTTGCTGCCACGGCTGCTGCTGCCACTGCTACTACTGCTGCCGCTACTGCTGCTGCAGTGGACGAGACGAGCGAAGAGCGGTAGCAGGAGCAGGTCGTTGGCAGGAACCACTGCAGGAGGCGGCACGCGTCGCAGCATCAACTCCCTCGCTAAGTCTCGTGCTGCTTCTGCTGCAGTTCCTGTCTCGCTGGCGTATGCGATCACCAGAGGCGCTGCTACGGGACCCGCAGCAGCCGTAACAGCGGCAGAGGCAGCAGCGGCAGATGGAGCCCCAGAAGACGCCGGAGGAGAAGGAAGAGCAGCGGACGCAGCAGCAGTCGAAGCAGCTGACGTCATCGGACACGGAGAAGCAGCAGTAGGTGATGACGCAGATGAAGACGCAGCAGCACCCGCAGCGGAAGGGGGAGGAAGCGGAGAAAAACGAGTAGCAGCAGCTGTGGAAGCGACAGTCGCACCAGGAGCAGAAGAAGTAGCAGCTACCGGGATGAAAGTGCCGCACGTGTGGGAGAGATGCTGTTCTACTTCTCCTCCTTCGGGCTGAGTCCCTGCTGCTGCTGTCTCGGTGTCATCTTTTCTTCTGTTGTTGCTGCAGGGAGCAGCCCCGCCTGCAGGAGCAGCAGCAGAGAAAGGTGCGCGCAACGGCGGAGAAGAAGAACGAGGAGAACGCCGTGCAACGGCTCCTGCAGGAGCAGCAGGTGGTGGTAGGTGTCTCTCGGAATTTGTCACAGAAGCGGCAGCAGGAGGCGAGAGGGATGCAGCAGGGACTGCAGGTGCTTGAGGAGAGACAGAGAGGACCGCGACAGCAGCAGGAGGCAGGGCAGTTGCTGCAGCCAATGCTGCTGCGGGATCGGCGGCGAAGTCCATCGTCCTCTTCAGCGAGAACTCTGCAGCTGCCTCCTCTCTAACCAGCTGCTGCTCCTGCTGTGTGTACGGCTGCTGCTGGCACTGCCGCTGCTCTTTGTATCGCTGCTGTTGCTACTGCTGCTGCTGCTGTTCGTGTCGCTGCTGCTCCTGCCGCCGTTCGTACCGCTGCGATTGCTGCTCTTGCTGCTGTTGTTTAAGTTGCTGTCGCTGCTGCTGCTGCTGTTGCTGCCGTCGCGGGCGCTGCACGTGTTGCTGCTTCTTATTCTTCTCCGTGTCCTTCCTGCTGCTGCTGCTGTGCAAAGACGGGGAATGTGAAAAGCGTCTCTCTTCCACGAGCAGCAGCGCATGCAGCAAAGCACCGCTCGCCCCACACTTCAGCGAGCTCTGCCACTGCAGCAGCGTGGGCGCTGTCCGCCTTCCCCTTGTCGCTGCTGCTGTTGCTGCTCCTGAGGTTGCTGCTGCTGGTGCTGGTACTGCTGCTGCTGCTGCCGCTGGTGCTGTCTAGACGAGAGAAGTGCTGCCGCAAGCGTGAGCGACATCGGGCCGCACACTCGTTGCTTGCAGCTGAAAACGTTAGGAGCTGAGATACGACCGCTTCCTTCACCTGGCGATCGGCTGCTGTTTCGAGCTGCTGCTGCCGCCGCCGTAGAGCGGCAGTTTCCGCAAGGAGCGAGCGCTCGTCACTGGCCGACAAAAGCGCATGCAGGGGGTCTTGTCGCTGCTCTCTATGTCCGCATCCTGCTGCTGCACCAGCTGGTGCCGCCGCTGCTGCGGCTGTTGGCGGCACGGGGGAGGCCCCTCCTACAGCAGGAGACACGTGCGGAGGGGCAGAGATTGCGTGGAGACCCGCTGCACCAAGAGCAGGAGCAGCGGACGCAGGAAGAGCAGCAGCGCCAGCAGCAGGAGAGCAGCCGAAGGGTACCAGAGGTGGAAAAGAAGACGTAGGGGGGGGCGCAGCTGCACACGGGAACGCAGGCGGCGCGACAGCAGCAAGCTGCTTCGGGGAGGCTAGTGCAACAGCAGCAGCAGGCGAAGCAGCAGCAGGCGAAGCAGCACCAGCTGTAGCAGCAGCAACTGTAGCAGCACCGGGAATAGAAACAGGACTAGCAGCTGCAGCGGTCATATTAGTAGCAGCGGAAGGACGCGCTGCAGCAGAAGGGCCACACGCCACGGCAGCTGCAGCAGCACGGCCGGCAGCCGGCAGACTGGCGACCTGGTTACGGGAGTCCTTGCGAGAAGAGAAAATGGAAGGAAAGAGGAAGGATGGCGCAGCAGGAGGACAGGGCGGTGTCACCGTACATGCAGAAGGAGCAGCATGTGGTGCTGCTGCGGCAACGCAGGCCGCAGCAAGGCCAGCCCTACCAGCGACAGCACCACGGGAAGGAGAGACCGTGGGTAAAGAAGTAGCAACAGCGGCTGGGGAAGTAGCAACAGCGGCTGGGGAAGTAGCAACAGCGGCTGCGGAAGTAGAAGCAGCGGCTAGGCAAGTAGAAGCAGCAGCAGGGGAAGCAGCGACGGCAGCGGAGGTGACAGCAGCTCCGCGCTGCGGGACAGAAGGACAAGACGAAGCAGCGGCAGCAATTTGTTCTGCGGCAGAATGTTCGTGTGCAGTTGCAGAGGTCGCGGCGGGGTCCTGAGAAGACGCAGCAGGCGGAGAGGACGGAGGGGAAGACGAGCGAGACAGGAGGGAAGGTTGCACAGGGGGCAAAGAAGAAGATTTGAAAGAAGACGAGTGGCAAGCAGCAGATGAAGAGGAAGAAGAGCAAGAAGAAAGAAGAGGTGAACGGGAGGGGTGAGGCGGGGGCGAGCAATCGGTAGCGTCGTGCATGTTGCTGTACTGCGCCGGCGCAGCGGCGACTCGGGAGCAAAAGAGAAGAAAAAAGTCGAAGCACCTGCTGCAGCAGCGCAGCCACCACCACACGACCGGAGACAGAAAGACGGTGGAAGATATTTCAGAGCAGATCTTCTGCTCTTCGCGCAGACTCGCAGCAGGACACGTGTCCGCTCTGTGCACAGCTCCTGAAGCAGCGGCAGCCACCCCGCCGGCAAGACGACGACTGCAGCAGCAGCAGCCCGGCGCGCGCCCGAGTGCTGAGAGAGGGCCGGGGCAGCCGCAGCAGCAGCCCGTCTGGCGGCAGCAGGAGAGAGAAGTCACTGACTACAAGCGCTGCAGAGGGCGGGAAGCCAGCTGTCGCTGCGACGACTTCCCCCTACTCTTCTCCCGCTACCTCTTCTTTTCGTGGTTTCTTGTGTTGCATGCGAAGCGGGAGCAGCACGATTGCGTGGGCAAAAAAGAGCTGCTGCAGCAGCAGCAGCAGGAGCAAGAGCAGCCGCATCGGGAGCAGCAGCAGCAGCATGAGCGAGAGGAGCAGCAGCCCCTCACGTGCGGTGCGCAGAGGGACGGGGGGCAGGACACTCGTGTACCGCAGGCACTACTTCTACGCATGTATATTCAGCAGAGGACAAAGATATAAGATTGGGGCTCGCACCAGAAGACTGCACGAGGGGAAGAAGAGTCGAGGTGAAGTGCGTTGAAGAAGAGGAAACTGGAGGTCCCGCAGCGTCATCATCGCGTGAGGCCCCAGGAAAGAACCACCTCCGCTGCGTTAGAATGATGGAAAGCACATGTACTTCATCTAACTTGTATGTAGCACTGTGATGCTGCTGCTGCTACTACTACTGCAGTGCTGCTGCTGGGGATGAAGCGGCTGCTGCTTCCGCCGCTCCTGCAAGTGTGCTGCAGTGAATTCTCACATTGTGTGGCATTGTGATACTAATTCTGCTGCTGCCACTGGAGTGCTGCTGCTGAGGATGTAGCGGCTGCTGCTTCTGCTACTGCGAGTGGGATGCTGCGGCAGTCGTCGTGGAACCGCTTCTGCACAAACGGTGCGGGACGCAGGTACTCTGTAGCCTCGCTTCCCCCTTTCGATGGTGAAGCAGCAGGAGAAATAAAAGCAACTGCTGCAGGACCTGCAGGGGCGCAGCAGCGCGACGCAGGAGAGACAAAACGGAGAAGAACATCCCACTGGAATTTTACAACAGTGTACGCGAGGTCCTGTTTCTCCCGATGCGTGCAGCACTCCTCTTCGTGTGCAGACATACAGTTGTGCAGCTTTTGTGGGAAAATCGCGTGTTTACTGCGCAGAAGCGTTTGTTCTCCGCACAGTCGCGTATTTTCAACGGGCAAAGGCGAATTTTTAAAGCGCACCAAGCGGAAGAAGCCTTCGATGCTCGCTTCAGCGAACGCAGAACACCAAAGGCGTCTTCTCGACGCGTGCATTTGACGAAGTGGAGCGTTGAATACGAAGGACCGGCACCAAATGCTAAAAAAGCTTTGCTCCCTGTCCTTCGAAAACTTGATATTCCTCCCATCTAAATTAGAGACATAAGGCAGGCACCTACGGGCTTCACACGACGATGTCTTTCTTGCGCAAGGAGCAGGATGCCGACTCGTACGCTGTAGTGGGCGGCTTTATACGGAGAGACGCAAATGCAACACACTTGTATAGCTCGACCCTCACGACACGCGAGTGCGTATCTGAACGGTTGGTGTTTTCTTCATGCACTTGTATACGTGTGTGCACGTCAGTGTGCTTATGTCTAGATGCTGAGACGCACACGCATACATTCACAGACGCAGAAACAGCCTAATGCTTTCTTACATATATATATATATATACATATATTTGTGTGTGTGTGTGTGTGTGTGTGTGTGTGCGTGCGTGTAGGCACGTGTATAGGCCTATATACATTCGTGTTCGTAGGGGGGGAGAGGGACAGTTAGTGATGCTTGACATATACGTGTGTACATCTGCACAATGACGTAAATACATGTATGCATACCTAAACCTACATGGTAGGCGTACAGGAAGGCAGACGAGAGTGTGTAGCGCACAAAGTGGGATGAACATCGCACGCTGAGGAACACTACAACAGACCTTGGCTGCAGAGGGGGACGCGTGCTTCGTTGCATATTCGACACCTGAATGAGTGCTGCATCCTGTTGCGTAACGTACAGAGGACAACTCTGTCCGTTGTCAATGTTTACACGAATAAACAACCACACACATACATGTGGATGTACTGACGCCCTTCTGCATTCACAGGCTACCCTACAATACACCTGCTCTTGAGTAGGCGTCTCCTGTGTATGCAAATATGCGTCGCTATATGAGCGTTTAGTAGAATTGAACTGTACTCTTCTAAGTACGTCTTGGTGCATGCAGACGCGTGGTCTTGTATCTCTCTACCCATTATTACCGGTGTAACTGTCTGTCTGTATATCTCTCTCTGCATCTGTCTACGTATCTGCATGTATACATCCGTTGTAAACGGTCCCTCAAAATGTACGCACATACACATCTCTGTTCACGTACAGTTGAATTTCTCTTTTGACATACGTTTCTCTGTACAAGGATACACGTGTATGATGGGACGCACTGGGAGTGGCTCTTCACTTTGCAACGACCAGGCGCGACTAACGAGCGCTCACTGCCTTTAATGAATTAACACACTTAAAGGCAAACTAGTGCACAAAAATTAGTGGCGTATACACTCCTTTCCATATGCAGACTTTCACTAATATGTACATAATCTCAACTGTAGATGTATCACCGTGAAAAAAGTTCATTGCAATTCTTCAAATATATATACATATATGTATATATATATATATATGTAAATATCTAAATACATATGTATATATGAGTATACATAAACTTATACGTATAGACAAACAGGAAGAGAGGGAGGGGATCAGCGAGCACGCAGCACTAAAATTCATTTCTGGCATGCCGCGTTGCTCCACCGTTTGTAAAGAGGGCTACAGTGTGTTCCGTCACTCCCGCTGGCGTAGCGCAGAAGACTTTGTACTCCGATGAAAGGAAACTTCTACAAAAAGTGCCGATCGGTCGTCCTCATCTCTGTCGATTCGTAGCCGGAGACGTCTTCGGCGACACTATGTCAATAAATATGGGAGGGCAAAAGTATCGAGAAGGCGTCATTGGTGTCCCGGTCTTCCCTGTTTCCATTACCCGGAATCAAGACACCCTTCGCTTTTGTCTAGAAGTAATTCGACTACCGCAGTCGATACCTCATATTGCTCTGCGTTGTTGTGGAGAGAGTGGAATTATTTATCGAAAACAAGTGTTGCGTTCTGTACATAATATCGTCGTGTCTCTGACCTGCAAGTCCCAACACACACACACGAATCAATGCCCCGTAGGACGCCGAAGGAACATGGAGTCTGGGGGCTTTCGTTGTGGAGAATTATTTTTTCTCGCCTAGCAAAGCAGGTCGACAATCATCATTTGAATGCATCTATATATTTCTGTGGAAGTAGGACGTGCGTCTGTGTCCACATACATATGTATCTCTAGACCTCTAAGGGTAGCCCCTGACTCTGTATAGATGTATCCGCATGTAAATATGATTTGTGTACATGTGTATTCTCCAGACCAACAAACTCCTATATGCATTTTGTTGCAGACTCTCTTCACGATAATCATCCTCTTTACTTTCCCTGATTACGTGAAATTCGTGTTCTCGAATTTTTCGCAGACGCATGCTTTAAAGCAACACCTGCAGCTCTCCTACACCAGAGCCCATAGACAGGCCTGAAGACAAGGTGTAAATAAGCATCTGCAAACTTACAAAGAGAGGTCTGCAGTTCACACTCGGTTGTAAACACACATACATAAATATATACACGTGTGTATGCTTATCCCGTTATGTACACGGGTTTACACGTATGTTGTACGAATATATACGTATGCGTAAGTAGAAGCTCTTTAGGTACTTGGAAATTTCTCATAAATGCTTGTAGATATTCTCTGTGTGGGAAATTAAGCATATACATGCTTCCCGATGCGCGCTAGTGTACGTGAGTGAGTCTGGTGCAGTGAAACGTGCTGTTCTGGGAACACGGACATTCCAACTACATATCAGCGCGAGAAACTTGCAAGCGCTGCATCACACGGTAGACATGTAAAGTGTTAACTGTCGGAGTGAAAAAATTTGCCTCAGGACGCTGTCAGCCACAGCTTCGAGTCATGACGTAATGAAGCAGTTCTGGTTATGCCACACCACACGTAGCACTGGAAAGATAACTATACTGTCGGACTGAGTAGAGTTGCAGCAAAATGCCAAGACTATTATCCTTAACGTGGAACTACGGAGTTGTTCTGGTACCGCTACACTAGATGTGGCACGGAAGAAATAACTACACTATCCGACGGAGTAGATTTGCGGCGGAAAGCCCTCAAGAACAAATTCCAATTAGAGAGTTGAGGAACTATTCCGCAAAAATAATTATTCTAGACGTAGAAATAGGAAGCTCTGGTGAGGCCCCGATACACGCAGCGTGCGAGAGACAACTATACTGTCGGACTGAGTAGATCTGCGGCGAAACGCTGTCAGAAACAGGGTCCAAATGGAGAAATGAAGATTCACTGAAGCACTATTCGGCAAGATGACTACCCTAGTCTTGGAGAAGTTCCCGTAACGCTACAGTACACGTTACAAGTGACAGAGAACTATTTTGTCGATCTGCGGCAGGATGGGGTTACCACTTGGAGAACTGAAGATCCACTCCGCCACGGCTATTAGTGTGAAAGTAGAAAATATGAGACACACTGGAGGTGGGCAAGGACGCGCGCTAGGACGAGGCGATGTCGATTTACCGAGTTTCTTCTTCCGTCGCTCTGCATGCACGACGAGCAAACCAAGAAAACGATTCTCCCGTTTCAGATCCAGTTGTGGCTTATCTGCGTACATGTCTTCTGCAATTCAAACGTTGAAATGCATTTATTCGTCTATTTCTACCCCGTATCGACGGGCCTGTCTGTCGAGATTTCTTTCCGGTAGCACCGTACACACAAAGAAGACGGCGTACGTACACCCGGCAGATGTATATGAGCAGATATTGGCATGGTGTGTCTTCAGGTCTTGCAGGCTATATTATCTTCTGCACAAACGCACTTTTCTGCGCGTCCTTCCAGCTGCACCTTTCCAGGCTACAGAGACGTCGTGCAAACTCGAATTTGTAGATGCGTACATGCAGGCATAGAGGTGCGTCGACGGCTCGTATCGGTGCGCTGCCGTCAAAGAGAAGGGTATTTTTCTAAGCAGATAAATGCAGTGTCTCTCGGTATGTGAGTGTATGTTTAGCTTCAGGTACGTACAAGTACAACATTTTTATCCATTTGTGCCACCTCTGTACGTCTGTGTGTGTCGTGCATGACTCGACCTAACAACTGTCTCCGCAAGTCTACACCTATCTGCATATAATTCAGTGTATTTGTTTCGGGATATCCGTACGCATGTGCTGGCAAGTTTTCCAGGACCCGTCGCGAATGTATTTCCTGTTAACTCTTGAGACGCGTTAGTTCGCAGTGAAACGCTAGCAATGCGGCAGAAACAGCAGCAGCAGCGGATGCAGGACGTCGAACCAGTGGGAAAAGCCATCTTTTCCTGAGTGCTGCAGCCCCGGCAGAGGAAAAAAACAGCAGGGGAAAAAGAAAGTGAAAGAACAGGATCCAGCCGCTTCCGAGACAGAAAGTTTACGAGTCGTTCTGCTCTGCTTCATCCGTCTCAGTTGCTGCTTTTCATCCTCGCGTACCGCCACCGTCTTTGTCTGTGTCGTTCGCTGGCGTCCCTCCTTCAAAGTGTAAAAAGTGTAGCTTTACACACCTCGCTCTCTGAAGTGTAAGTATATATTTCTACATATATACGCAAACACATTTGCCCAAAATTTATTATTCCTACGGCACATAGATCTGTGTAATAGCTCGTAATATACCTGAACTTATCGTAGGCCGCCCTCCTTGCCTCGCACTCTCTCTCTGTATATACATAAGTACGGGTATGTGTATATATCTCTGTGTAGACAGATATATGTACCTACACGTGTATTCGTATGTATATATACATATTCATAATTATGTATACATACATACATACATACATGTGCATACATATACATATATATACATATATGTGCGTAGTGAAGCCGTCCTATATGTGGATGTAGCCCTGTGCAACGTACAGCCTCTTTGTTTTCTTCCGCGCTGTTAGCATGGTAGAGAAGCTGCGTAGGTGTGGGTGATGCCCCTCCTGCCTGCATCCTCGCCCTTCCGCTTGTTTGCTGCCGCAGTTGCAGCGGACAACTCAGTCGGCACAGGCTGCTGTCGCGGCTGCTTTCGCCGGAAGAGCCGCGCGCAGCAAACCTCTGCAGCACAGCGACGACCACAGCAGGGGCACCAGCCGCAGGGGAGATAACAGCTGCGCCAGCAGCAGTGCCAGCAGCAGTGGCGGGAGCAGCGCCAGCAGCAGCGCCAGCAGCAGCGCCAGCAGCAGTGGCGGGAGCAGCAGCGGCACGAGCAGCAGCGCCAGGAGCAGCGTTAGGAGCAGCGCCAGGAGCAGCGCAACCAGCAGCGCTGGGAGCCGTGACAGGAGCAGCAGCGGGAGCAGCGGCAGCAACAGCAGCAGCGCACAGCGTGTCTTTGTAGAGGAAGTTAGAATAACTGTTTTAAGTTGACACAGCGTGGACTGGCCTGCAGCAACAGATGAATAACTCGCGTGAACAGCAGCTGCTGCGGAAGGAGCAGCAGCAACGGGCGGCGGCGCAGCAGGTAGCGCATTCGACGCAGGTTTTCGAAGAGAAGAAGCAGCGGTCGGTGCTGCAAGGAACTGAGCGGCAGCAATGCCCTCCGCCGCAGCAGATCCTTGACAAGCAGCAGCAGTATCACCCGCAACAACCGCAGCAGCAGCAGCAAGGACGGGTCTTCGAAAGGAGAGGAGTACCCTTGCAGGTGCAGCAGCACGTCAGACACCGTGATGAAGAAGTGCGTGCGATGACAGCAGCAGCAGAATGTCCTGCATCTGCAGCAGCAGCAACACCAAGGCTGCATCCACCTGCAGCGGCAGCAGGAGATACGAGAAGAACAGAGAACCCTGCAGCGGGACCGGCTGCAGCAAGACCGGCGGGGTTAGCTACATCGGGAGTTTTCACTGATGCAGCAGCAGTGTCAGGAGAAGCAGCAGGAGCAGCAGCAGGTGCAGCTGCTTCTGGAGGAGGCGAAGCAGCAGCCCGAGGTGGTGCCGCAGCAGCGCGACTGGCTCCAGCAACTGCCCCAGCTGCAGTAACAGCAGCAACAACGCCAGCAGAAGCAGCAGCAACAGCGCCAGCAACAAGTGCGCCAGCAGCAAGTGCGCCAGCAACAAGTGCCCCAGCAACAAGTGCCCCAGCAGCAGATTTATTGGGAACCGCACGCCCTGCGGGTGGTGCGGCAGCGTTCCGAGAAGAAGCAGCAGCAGGAGAAGGAAGAGGAAGAGCAGCAGCAGCGGGAGTAGAAGGAAGAGCAGCAGTAGCAGCAAGAGGAAAAGGAGTAGATATGGCGACCGATGCTTCTCGCTTCCATCACTATCTTTCTTCTTCGACAATTGTTGTCTCGCAGAGGCAGCGCAGTAACCCCCTGCTGCAGTGAGAATTCTCGGCCACACTCTGCGTATATCTCTCTTTGTCTAAATATCTGCACTTGCTTGCATGCAGAGAAGCATCTATTAAGCCTCGCGTGCACAGGGAGTGCAGCTGCTCCGCGCCCCACAGTATTTGTCTGTATATGTTGTCTGTATACACACATAAACACATATATATGTGCACACGTCCGTAGGTGTCGCTCGGCAATGATTCATATATATATATACACACATATATATCTCTTAGTCTACACGTATTCTGGAGAGAAGACAGCGTCACAACGCACTTTATATGCATATATATGTATACATGTGTACGTGTATACCTATACATATATGCATATATATGAATATATATGCTTCTACGTACGTGTACTTATACTGGAGACAGGAGAGCTTTGCAACGCATTATATATATATATATTAAAACCACGTGTATATACGCATGCGTATATAAGTTTCTATGGATTTATGTAATTAATGCAACCGCAGGGTTGAGATAGGAGAGCGTCGCCACGCAGAGCTGCTGCGCCGATGTGAGAGGTTGTTTGGTGAACTTTTTTCACTTCTACATTTATCGACGCCGGATACATGTGGGACTTTGCACGCAGTCGCCGACGTCCCTGTCTGTCGACGCAGCTGCTGCTGCTGTTGCTGCAGTTGTCTGGCACGTCCCCCTCTTCTTTGCTGCTGCTGCTGCTGCTTCTCCGGCCTATTTGTTTTTTCCTCTTTGTATGTGCGTGCGTTTGTTTGTTTCCCCACGTTTCTTTTAGGTTCGTGCGAGCCGTTCCGATGGCTGTTGAAAACGTCGTTCCCGACTTCTTGGTTGGAGCGTCTGCATGCGTTTTATTTCTCTCGCTGCGCTACCACCAGCTCTACCCGAAGTATATTTACAGCCGCATGCAGTCTCTGCAGCACGCGCGCTACGCCCGAAGATTTCTGCTGGTGCACCTCGATCTGGATGTTCCCGATGCTTCTCTCGGTGGGGCTTCCAATTTCTCTACATGTCGCCCTACACCATATACGGGGCAAGACACAGACGCACACATACGCCCATAAATATTTCTCTTTATCTACACATATATGTATATATGTTCAAATACATATATATATATATATATACATGCTTTTCTGGTCTCTGTACATCCCCTTGCATGACGTGTGGGAGACACACACATACCACTTGATATCTTTCTTTTTTAACACGTATATATGTGTATACGCGTGGATATATATATATATTTGCATACGTATATGGAGAGAGAGAGAGTTACCGTGTGCGTGTCGATAGTAGGGAGTCGGTTTTGTGGTCACGCCTTGTTTGTTTATTCCTATAGTGCGTGGAGCACTTCCAGACCTATTCACGCAGAATTTCCCTTCCCTTCTTTTTCTTTGAAACGTGTACACACGCAGCAAAGCGTACACATGCGCGCGCGTGCGCGGGGCGGCAGGCATCCGTATACGACATTCAACAGGCGCGTGGTGGAGTCCCTCTTGCAGGCGGGGTCTGTCCGCACTTTCACTGGATTCTCTAGAAGTGTGTGACTCACCTACACGCGTAGAGACGGAGACGTGTTTGTGAAATGCTCGGCACATACACTTCTGGGCACCGACTGTTCTACGTGGCTGCGCTGGTGCGACGGCGTTGCGCCTGCTGCTATATTGTCTCGCCAGGTGACCCGCTTGCTGACCACAGCCCAGGGACGTGTCGCACGCCTGAAACTGAATGTACGTACACGTATGTGTATCTTTACGTAAGAAGTGTGTACGTAGCAATAGGACGGGCTCCTACGCGACTACGAGAGGTCTCCCAATCTGCGCGTGCGTCTCCGTGTGTGGGTGTGGGTGTGTACGGGGAGACTGGTGCAGGGAGTTAGTTTGGCTGCAAGAAGTCCAGCGCTTCTCGTTTCGTTGCGTCCCTACCGCTCAGATGCAAAGGGCACTAGCAGCCGCAGCTGGAGCTCCCGCTCTTGCCGCTGCCCTCCTATTGCTGTGACTCTGCTGCGGCTGCTGCACTTCCTGCTGCCGTGGCTCGTAGCGCTTCTGGCTGTGGCGGCTGGTGCTGCTCTTGCTACGGCCCTTCCTGCTGCTGTGAATCTGCCATCGCTGCTGTTCTTCCTGCTGCTGTGACTGGTAGCGCTCTTAGGTTTGGCTGCTGGCGCTGCTCTTGGTGTTGCCCTTACTATTGCTGTGACTCTGCTGCCGCTGTTGGCCCTCCTGCTGCTGTGGCTCCTAGCGCTCCTGGCTGCGGCTGCTGCTGCTGCTCTTGCTGCGGCCCTTCCTGCTGCTGTGAATCTGCTGCCGCTGCTGCTCCTGGCGCGGCTCGTGCTGCTAGCTGTGACTGCGCCTGCTGGTACTGCACTTGCTGCTGCGGACCCTGCTCTTGCTGCTGCCGGCGCTGCTGTAGCTGTAGCACCCGCTCCTGCTGTGGCTTCTGCCCCTGCTGCTCCGGCTGCGGCTCCTCCTCCTGCTGCAGCTCCTGCATCTACTGCTCCTGCTGCGGCTCCTGCCCCTGCTGCGGGTGGGACTGTATTTCTCGAATGTGCGTTGCTCCGCCGTTGCTGGTGCTGGTGCTGCTCCGCAGGAGAAAAACTTCTTGCACGTTGCACGTTTTGCTGCTACTGCTGGTACTGCTGCTGTTCCGTGTTGCATGTGTAGCACACGACTGCTTTACTGCTGCTGTTTCTCGCTGCGTTCGCAGCCCAGGTGACGGTGCTGGCGTTTCACAATAGTTACTCGCTGCTGCTGGGCAGCAGTCTGGTGGAGTGCGCTGGTCTGCTGCAGCTTTTGAAAGTGTACGAAAACAAGCCGCCGGATGCGCTGCTGGCGAGAAAGCAAGACGTTTCTCACAGCGCAAGGGTAATGGGTAAGCACGCTTCAACTACAGCATTTTCCTTTTTTCTTCTCTCTCTTCCTCCGTTTTCTTTCTGTTCCCATCCCCTCTTGTCTACTCATCTTTTCTTCTTCTTCTTCTTCTTATTCTTCAAGCTCGCTCCGTTGTTTCCTGCCGCGTTCTCTTTGCCAACTCCTGTTGTGTATCCTTCCGCCTTTTCGCTGTTCCCCCTCGTTGTCTGTTGCGTTCTGCTGCGTATGATTCGACCGCTTTTTCCCGTCGGTCCTCTTCTTGTTCTCCTCCTCCTCGTCCTGCTTCTACAACGTCTCTCTTTCTTACATTTCCCCTTCATGTTACCTTGTTCCCCGTGTGCACTGTTGCCAATCACGATCTTCTTCTTTGTCCTTCAACTCACTTCCCCTCTTTTTTTTCTTCTTCGCGTCGTTGGCACGCCCTCTGCGACAGTTGCGGCGTTGTACAGAAGATGGGAAGGATCTCATCGGCTTCTCTGTATCTGCCTGCTCCCTGACTCTCTGCCTGCTCATACTCACCTCTGAGAAGCAATTGAGGAATGGGCTTTATGGATCAAACCAGCGGCAGTGCCTGTCTTCGCCGTACTGCTGCTAAGTTTTTCCTGGCTGAGCGTCTCACGTGTGTTCGAAGCTGCTTCTCCTCCTCCGGCGTCTTCTCCCTCGCCGCACGCGAGAAGGGGGTGTTTCCGCGTCGATTTTTTCTTGCTTGAGGCGTGTGCAGTGCAGGACACACACACACACACACGCAGCAGCGATAGCAAAAATCTTCCCGTGAGTGTGTGAGGAGACGCAATATCAACATAAGACCTTTTCTTCCTTCTTTCATCGTTGGAACTTCACTTTGTCACTGTAGGACGTTTTCTATCCTGCTGTGTATTTTGCATGGTCGGGGCAGTTGCTTTCGCTGGCGAGTCTGTACGTACACTTGCATCTCAGTGTGCAGACAGGAGGAAGCAGCAGCGGCTCCACAGGTAGACACCAAACCGGCACGGAAAAAAAGAACGCGAAGCAGCCGCACCAGCGTAGTTGCACGACAACACGAGCAGAGCGGCACGAGCACCAGGCTCGTCGGCCGCACTAGCAGGGTCGGTACGCTCGTCGCTACGTCACGAACAGCAGAAGTAGCACCTTGTGACAAGCTGCCGGTGGCACGCTGAGCGGCACTAACCGTAGAAACAGCGCGATCGCGCTTTTCCAGCTGTCGCGTCGACACCGCGTGCTTCAAGGACACACGCAGCAGCAACAGCAGCAGCGCAGTTGCTGCCCGGCCCAGGCTCACAAGCCGAAGCAGCACGTCGCACACACATGGGAGCAACAAACAAAGTCTCCCTGCGGTGGCTTGCGTGTTTCTCTCTGGGCGGTTATGCGTTTGACTGCGATGTGTCAGTCTGGTGTATGTATAAAACGTAGTGTGTCGCGAGGGCACAAGCGGAAGTCGGTGTAAAGTGGCGGACACAGGAAGGTGAATGACTGCGGAATTTGCATGTTGTGCTGCTCCGCTGCATGCGCAGAGGTGCTTTCAACCGTTTCCGCGGTAACCAAGACGGACGCTTTGACGTTGGCACGGGAGTTTGGCACGATGAAAAATCTTCTTACAGCTTCGAAGGAAAGGCTAGAGAAATGCCAGGGCATCGGAGTGAAAAAAGTCAAAAGAATGACCAAAGTGTTTCATGACCCCTTCTTCGCACCCTGCTAATCATCTCGCCGCTGCAGCTGCAAGTCAAATTATCTGTGCGTGGCAGTGCAGCCGTGCGCTTCAGAGAGACGTGTGGACGGCAGATGTGCGTGCGTACACATGCACAGGTATACATATATATATATATATGCACACATACAGCGTCAAACGGACTTCTTTGTGTACACACTTGTATACGTGTTATTACACATGTGTATATCCATATGTAATATGTATGTACAAATATATTGAGGTCAAACAGGAACGTGTGTAGCGCTGGCAGGCAGCCGTACCAAGTCGACGCCTGCAGGCCGACGACGAAGATACGCAATTAAGTCTCAGTCGTGACGCCACGGTCGAGGCGCACTTGTCGCTTGTTGAAGAAGCTAGACGTATTGCTTGCCTTCACAGCAAAAACAGTGTTGCATAATTGCACGCGCTGTTCGCTGCTTTTTTGCGGCACGCAAATTCCACCTTTTCTTCCTCAGCTGGTCTTCAGTCATCTTCGCCGCAAAATAGCATCAACCGAAGAAAACAGGACACTTCCATACACGGTATACGCATAGGTGCATTTATAGGTGTTCTTTCTGACTGCGTAAGTAGAAAACTCGTTCGTAAAATCTAACAAATATCCACTGCGGAGTGAAGACAAAAGGCGCAGAGCACGACCTGGGACAAATCCTTCGTGTCTCTTCGTATACTGCATATGACGAACAATGGTAAGCGTTTCAGTCTGCTAATATTGCGGCAGGAGCCCTACGGTAGTGTCGTCGAAGTTTATTCGTGCGGCGCGGTCTGCGGCTGCGGACTGCTACGGTGGACCGTATTTCGTTGCGCCGCTTGGTTAGGGGCGCGGCTCCGTCATAGACGTCAGCACGCACCAATGCACATATATATATATACACATATATGCGTCTCTGTATATGTACATATATATATATATGTATATATTTGTATATATGTATATATATATATATATGTATATATATATATATATGTATATATATATATATGTATATATATATATATATTTCCCGATCTCCCTGTGCGTAGGAACATACGTGGATAACCCGTAAATATATAAATACAGGAATGCGGCAACGGTCAAGCGCACGTTCTGACCAGTGAGGCGCATTACAAGCACATGCCAGACTTCTCGGCGAGTGCCGCCGGACTGCACGTGCCGTTCTTTCGCCAGGGAATGCGGACTTACATCTATGCGGTCTCTGTTGTATCACTGATGTGGGAAGCAACAAGCAGACTTACAGCTGTGTGTCAAAAATGTGCATCTACGCACCAGACCGGTGACTCTTGTCGGTCACGCTGTCTTGTCTCAAATCCAGTACGTGGGTGCAAGTACCGAACTACGTGAGTGAGCGAATGGCGGGGTCTCCACGCTCCAGTAACGGGCATACAGGTTTTCGCAGTCCAGGTGGCAAGATCGAAACACTTGTACATGTACATCTATGTCGGTGTGTTGTCCTTACGCACCTGCCGACCGTGGGTTACCACGAGCTACGGCATCCCGCTGCTGTAGCCTGCGAGCGGAATACTACAATGCCTTAAACACTACAGGGAACAGTCACCACATGGTGACTCGACCCCTTCGAACGTTTATGCGCAGCGGAACAGTTGAGACGCCTGGACAAACACGGCTACGTCCCGCTCCCAACGAAACTGCGGCTTGGTACGTCTCCTTCCAGTCCGGGTGCTCTCTGCAAGCGCGCGGAAATACTCCGGGTTATGTGCTGCCGTCACACGTTCCCACCCGTACCCACGCAGACCAGAATGAACCACGCATTTGTACAAAACTACATCCGAGACCTGAAGTTCCCTCTCTTCTGTTTACTTCAGCCTCTATATGCAACAAAGCACACTCTTCCTCCTCAAAAGAAGAGATGGCGGGCGTCACGTTGAAGCGCATGACTGCGAGTGATCGCCGCATCCCTGTGTATGTAATCGACTCACACCTTCTACAACCAAGCACAAGTAGCATTTCACCGTTATTGTGTAGTAGCCCTCCTCGGGGCAAGATGCACCGGCAAGAGGACACACGCTTGTAACGCGAGCCGCCCACAACAATAATTCAATTTGCACTGGTGGCAAAACATGAACAGTTCTATCGCGTCTTCAGTGTCACTGTTCTAGCTTCTGGACTTGACCACGGCTTCCACCACCGAAACTGTGCCCTCGGCAAGAGGTTTGGAGGCGTTCTGCGACGCCGGTCTGTTGTCACCAGACCTCTTGGGGATACAAACAAATGTACTACACATGACATAGGCGTACCGGTGCTGCACCGCCGCATTTGTTTTGCGTTCTATGTCCCAGATGAAGAAGACGTTGCCGATGAAAGGCACACTGAGACCGTGACTTTTCGGTGACTCAGTTCTTCGACTGCAGCATCATGCCCTATTACTCTGGGCGACGAACGTTTAGTAATACTCGTGTCTAACGGAACGGTACGACTGTTTGACCGCCGCGAAGTAATCCTTTCTTTTCCTCACACTGACAAGCAACGGATATCCGTCGAAGAAGGCTCTCGACATCTGCGTGAGATGCAGAGCAGATGTATGCGGGGCTTTTTATACGTTGAAACAAAAATCAGGGCGCACCACTCCTCGCGTCCCTACCGAGCCGCCAACTTCTACACGGTTCAGTGCGGCGAGTTTCACGGTTAACGCACACATTTTCTTGGGCGTACTACTTAGTGCGACGCTCTACGGCGGGGAGCGCATTCAAGAAGTTTTACTCGCCTACTCACCTGTGCTCTTTACTTCTACTGTCTTAGTCGACAAAAGCGCTAGACCAACTCGGAAACTCGACACGCGACATTTTTCGTCGTTCTCTTTGCACTTCATCTGTAGCGTATGCACTGCCCGAAGTGTTGTTGGCGGCGACGCTTTAGCTAGTCAAATTTGTTCCAGTCTGCCTCCTCTATTCGTGCACTCCTTAGCGCGTACGGGCCTTCCCTGTTGTCAAGTTCCCCTTGTAAGGGATACGCCGGGAACAGTATCTTGCAAGTGAGGGCAACTTGGTGGAGACCGCCTAGAAGCTGGCGAACTTTTTCTAATTCTGTTTCGTGAGGAAGCACGTTTCGTTTAAGCAGTGGCCAACAAACCCGGAAGTACGCAGGCAGCACAGACCGGAAGTTATCTGGGTTAGCCAGAATTGCTTGATGCTGCCGAATGGCTTGCAACCGGCGACACCCATCTTCTGAAAACCGTCCAAAGATTCCGGGAATACACATCGTGGCCAAGTCGTCCATGATAAGCAGAAGGCACTGCACTAAGAGCTCCACCGTAGGGGACAACTTGTATTCTCCGAGATAAGAGAAATCTCCCGACGACGGACAAACTCTAGTCTCTGAGGGTAGTGCCGGCGTGGGCACTGTCGATTTCTCGCAACCTCCATGGAATGGCGTCTGAGTGTTGTAAATTCACGTCCACACGATGTCCAGAACTACCTTCCAGCACACCTTTGACGGAATCAGAGTAAAATGGGCCTACGCTTCTGTGTGTTGTGTACAGCATTTTTCATTCTCGTGCAGTGTGTGGAGTTCAGGTGACTCTGGTGCACGAAACGAAGTGTAGCTTTATCAGAACCAACTTCGACTGCATTACCTTTTGCGGAATAAATTCCTCTTCTGAGGTCAAATGTTGTGCAACATTCGCCGGTACACCCGCCCAGCTATGGCCAGCTCGTGAGCAATTGAAAAGATGGTCAGCCTGGGAATTACCCCCGTTGACTCTTCCCTCGACCTGACACAGCGAGCGTGCACTTTTCTCCTCAGAAATGCTGACGCGCTGCCGTATAGCGGAGGCGAAGGGGCAGACACGACGCTGTGGTTCCCGCCATCCACAGGCCCCCGAAACAAGCCTTGAGGAACGTCTTACCGCAGGCCTACGCCTAGGTTGACTTCCCGGCTGTTCACCCTGTCAAACAGATAACACAAATTCACTTGCACCTGTCTGTGTCGGAGCGCCTTCACAGGTAATGTACACGGTGCCAACAATACGAAGGTTGTTCCGCCAGCTCGTGGTTCGTCTACTTTTTAGAATGCGGCAGTGACACACTCCTCCCCTTATAATTACACTTGCTTTGACGAATGCACACCACTCTAGATGAATGCACACCACTCTCCGTCCTGAAGTGGACTACTGCCGAGGTAGTCGTAGTAGTGGGGACGAGGTCCCCGACCGGGGGGGTTTATATTCTGATGTGGCTCTAGTTTACGCGATGGCTTCTGGCGACTGCGGTGTGCAACTTATTAGAGTCGTGGACAGCCGAAACCGCTGAAGCACTTCTGTCCTTCAACCCGTCTCCTCGATGTCCGGGTGTAAATGGTCTTGCGCAGTTCTATTCTCGTAGCGTACCTGTATAGAAATAGCAGCATTTTCCAGTGCAGGACACACATTTGACTGCTCTGGACATTCTTGGGATATATGCATCCACTCAAATTCTACTGGGCACCCTTCTGCTGGTCTATTATTAGTAACAGTTTTGAGACCTTGAGGCACGGGCCTGGAATTATCGGGGTTTGAGATGTGTAAGCCTTCTCTCATCATGAAGCCGTCACCTCGTTCCTTTTCGTAGACACTGTCGGGTAGCGCCGGTCCATTAGAGTATACAGTTGATTCTCTGAAGACACAAAGTTGCAAAGTGGTACAAAACGGGAGCGGCGTTCACGTCTTTCAGTGGCAGAGAGCATGCCTTTCGTGGTGCAAGGTAGCGGGCACAGTTGACAGTGTACTGTGGAGTGTGCCTGAGAATTGCAGCCGAATTTGTCCGTGTGCACACATGATTAGGGACTCAATGGACCGGCAATCTAGGTTCAACCGAGGCTTATAGGGTAGATTCGCACGGGGCAGTGCTGCTACACGGTAAGCGAAGAAGTGTCCAGGTTTCTGGTGCAGCCGACCAGCGGTATGGGCAAAACAGCGGAAATACGTACAGATTCAGGCGTCCGTAGGCTCCATTCTGTCCCTGCAGTCCGCACATACTACGCTCAAGTGCGCCGTCGGTGTAACGCCCGCTGCAGGGCAAAATGCACGTTGCATCATTACATTGGGCCGAGTGCTTCCGGGGTGTCAGGCCATCCACACCGTGATACACCCTCGCGCTGCATCTTCGAATTTCACTCCAGCGACGGTCTTGCCACGTCCCTGACGACACGTACGAATCCGTCGCAGGCTCGGTTGGATTCCCTGTACTGTGGTCAAATGCAACAGTCGGGTACACCTTATGAGCCGCAAGAAAGCCTGACCGACAGTTTGCTTCCCCGGAGGCGTCAAACTCGTCTTTCGTCTTTGATGAAGATGGTATATGCAGCGAGCCGTCAGCTGAAGCAGCTGCGTGATGGGAGGGATCTGCGTGCATTGGACCGCCCCTTGACGCTGTTTCACCCTGACGTGTACAACCGCAGACACACGGAAGCCCCTACTGTCTTCCTACAGATTAGTTTACGGAATTCGGTACACCACACACATGAAAAGTCAGAAAAGATGACACCACCGGGAGCCACGCACAAGCACACGAACACTTGCAGAATGCACAACGAATACTCTGCGAGCGTAAAACATCTCGTATGTAGGCTCTTCGAACCAAAAACAATCTCACATTAAACTCACATTACCTGCGGTGCATTTTTGGCTATGATAACCGAAATGTCAGGACTAAAAGTTGTTGGGGTGGCGGCAACGGCGTCACGGGGGGCACTCTCTGGAGTTGAGACAACGGCGTCATGGCGATTAGCATTTGAAGAGCTGAACTTCATGTACGGTTTGCATTCTGCTTCGCTTGTTTCATTAGGCAATGCACTAGCACGTCCGACGCGTGGCGTTGTTGTTGAACACGAGCCAGGCACGCTTGTCCTACGCCGTGGTGACCCGAGTGTACAGCGCCGCGACCCGTAATCCTGCTTAAGAGCAGCCGCTGGGGAGCTGCGGTTCTCCTCAAATCCAGTTGCGGAAAAAGGTTTTGACCGGCGAGCCGCAACACAGCGCGGTGCTGCGTGCTCTCGACGAGTTTTCCCTGCTGCAGGAGGTTCACACTGCGTATCGCTGCAGTGAGGACGGCCTGTCACACCGGCAGCTGTCAGATGCACAGCAGCCACTGCAACGAGGTCCCCTTCGGATTTCTTTCGCGTGTGCACAGCAAGTTCGTATGCATGATGAAAGCCATACTTGTACACGGGAAAGTAGACTTTTTTCCCGCCTGCGCGCTTCGCGACCCACCGCTTTGAAAAACGATCAAAACAGACTCCCTCCACTCGCGGTTTTCTGCGTGCCTGCAGAAGCAGGTCGTTGCTTCGTTCCTCGGGATTGGAAGAAGAAGCTTGCATCTTGTCGAAGCGTGTCCCTCCGCGGCCGCCTCCGCTGCTGTAAGAGGCACCCTGTGGCTTGCTTGGCCGTCTTCCTTGACTGCGTGATGTAGGGGTGCAGGCGATAGTTGCGGGCATTCATATTCCTCGGAGATGCTTGCGCGCTGCGTTTAACATGCAGAACTTCGTCGATGCGTGCTGGAGACACCTGTGAATGTTGTTCGCTGCATCCATTGGCGGCGCTACACAATTTAAAGCACACCCCGACTCAGGCCGTCCGCCGCGCAGTTTCGCATGTCCTATCAGGGCCTCCTCGCCTTCACCACTGTGATACTCAGCGAGCCGTCGTCTGCTGCCCGAGAAGGTTAGCATCGTTGTATCTACAGGATGCACTTTGGTAGGATCTTCGGCTCGGCGGCCCGCGCTTATCAATATCGTGAGTGGTGGCACCCGGAAGATATCCACCGTAATACGCTCAGTGGACATGGGTGGCAGTGCAAACTGATTACCATTATTTGGGCGTTTTCCCTAACGGAGCGAGGGGCACGCAATCTACATTTGCCATATCTCTGTCCAGGTTATCCGGCGACGACATCGGCTCCCGCCCGGAACATTTGGTTGCAACACGCAAGTTAACCGAGTGCCACAAGTGGTGTCAGTGATCAAGGGGACGTAACGAACGCGTGTACTTCCACAAAGTGTTCATGGAAACGCCACGTCCGAGACGCGCTCCACCATACCCGGCCGCTGTCGGCAGGGGAGTGCCTTCAAGGGCCCCTGGCACAAGGGCCCGCTCGCGCCTTAAGCCAGCAGGTATTTCATGTTCAGCTGACTCATGTTGCAGTCTGCCAGAGTCTTTCCGAGCCAAAACCCGATGAATACCATAATAAGAAGTCTCGCGCAGTGTGAAGTGCGAGTACGTTATTCGTAGCCAATGGCAATCGGGTTCCCGTCCTCTGATGTGCACTCCGCCGCTGAACAGAACACTCCCCCCTTGAAAACGTTGCCGCAAGAGTAGGTAATATCATATGGCTGAAGGTGTCGACTGGGAAAAAAAAACTTTTCCACATGAACAGCGACAGCACTCATGACCGGTGACATGATTTTGAAAGAGGTGTATGTGTCCCGCTGTGGCAGATGTCTACAGGGGACACTGCGCGGGTGTCTACACGAGGGGGCACGCGCCCATTGACTCCCTGAGGACTGGTGCATCACGGGAACGGCGCCCGTGTTGCCTCAGAAAAGGTATCACTAGTCCCGCCCACTCAATCCTTGTCATCAGTCAACATCAGTTGACAACCTTAGGGTTTCGGAAATACAGCGCGCTGTAGCACTAATGTATTCTTAAGGGTTTTTTAGGTAGGGTCGTTGTCTTGCGGAATATAACGCATACTCATGCTCACCTTTCACATGATGCTCAGTCTGTGTATCCTCGCAAACGAGAGAAAAAAGTCATTTTCAGGACAGCTTCCTATAACCCGGCCTACCGTAGCTAACCTAACAAGAACGAGCGCACTCATCGTAACTTCCTCCTCAGCGCCACCTCGTTTTAATCAGCAGTCTTTGAATGGGGAGCCTTCCTAAGTGATGAAAACGTTGTCACCCATTCCCACCCGCATAAAACTGGTTTTAAAGGAGAACTCCTAATGTATTCTGCACCCTAGTTTACGGTCCTTCCTGAAAAAGGCTCCGTCTGAATTCAGGTGGCTCCTCCATTCGTTTCCACAGCGCGTGTTTCCACTCGACGCTAATGGCCCACAAGGTGCATACTATGGCACTTCGTACATAGTGGTACACAGCATTGCCTTTTCTGCTAGACCACATTAAGTTACGATATGTACGGTTGTCAGCATGCCGTTGCGCCTACCTCAGGTCGTTTGGTAGAATACCGGACTATCATGTTTGGCATATATTCCGACGACATTATACAGTTGCAAGATTGCATGGTGCGTACACAGGTTGGTCGTGAGGTCTGCTTGCGGCTACTCGGTCGTGCTACTGCAGTGTAGCAACGAGAGCGCACCACATGCCGCTGGCTTTTTCAACGACGTTGACTTTCGACGGCCCACTGCTGCTGTATTATGCGTTTAGCGCAATACGGCTTCGCCTCCATGGGTTCACTGTTGCAGACCGTTGCAGTAGGCAGAGCCGGGGACTTCTACGTTCCCTCTTTGACCAGTATGGCAAGTGACTGCACTCAATCCTCACATGTTTTGGCCACTCCATAATACACAGTGAGTAACTGCTGTACTTGCGAGGTGTGCGGACTGCCACGCATCGACACATAGTGGTGGAAATCTGCAGTTGCTTCAAGCGACAAATATTTGCCCTTATGGATGCGGTACTAGCAGCCACCGTGAAGCTGGTAGCGTGGTACATAGCCTACCTGGCTCACGGAAAGGCCGTCTGCGCAAGCCACGTGTAGTGAGGAGAGAGGGCAGAATGCAAATACGCAGCAACTTTACAAGGGGTGCCAACACAAGAACATTGAAGGGGGTGTGCGACAGGTCTCCTGTGAAGGAATCGAAAACACAAGCTGATCGATGCAAATAACCGTATCTTTGTAAGCATCGGTCTCATTTTTTAGAATGTAGTGGTTTCTTGCACCAACGGAGGATTCGAACTACGCCATGTGACCCTGCAGGACGCCCGCGAGCAGTAGTTGGAGTCGGAGGCTATTTGACTTGTTCTGCATCCAGCTCACTCGAGGAAAAATTGGATGTTCCAGAAAAAGGTGCGACGGTGAGGGACAATATGCAGCCAGCGCATACATTGAAGGTAGTCCGCTGCACCCGACATAACGCACTGTACCCACTGTAGCTGCTTGGTGGCTGCGTGCAATCCCGAGGCGTTGCCGGAACAACTTAGCTATGCCTTTAAGTGTCTGGCGAATACACCCGGCATGTCCGGGGTCGCAATGATGTAGGGAATGTAGGCAGCACAGCACCGCTGGCTGGAGCGATTGAACTTCGTTGCTCTCTTCATGGAACAGCAACTTGTGTACAACAAGGGAAGAGGAGTCACGACCCTCCTACGCAACTGCTGTCTGGAGCGTCCATCGTTGTCCTTTAACACAAGACGTGGCAGCTCTTTGCAAGTGAAGAGTTGAAAAAAAAAACAATGGTGGAGACGGGGACGTGAGTTTTCGCTGTGTGCATCGTTCTGGAGAACGCGTTAAAGCGCAGCCTTCGGAGTCTCTCTCAGTGCGACCTCACGTAGAGCATTCCAAGTGGCAGTGTGGCGTCTGTTCGCGGAGGCGGTGCTCGCGCCTATTTCACACATTGTGCAAGGATGAGTCCCGCGGTGTCACCACAGAAGCTATCAGGTAACTACTTTGTCTACACGGCGGACCGACGCATATCTCATTCTGCGCACAAGTGTAGCAAGTTTGCTTCAACAAAGAGTTCACATCATCCTTCTGGATGCGCTATCACCGTCCACGTAGTATACGCGATTCTTTTTCCTGAGCGTCCAGCACTCGACAGAAGCAGAGGGTGCACAGCTATTGCTATCGAGACGACCACCGTAGTCATTGAGAGCTCGACCGTAAGTCTTTGCGTCGTGGTTAGATATATGTGGTATATCGGAAGGGTTTTTCTCAGCCACTACACGGCCGGTGTGGTGCCTTAAGGTATAGCAGTGCGAAACGGATTGATTTGGTTTGAAAGAATCGTGCTGCTCACTGCAGTCAGCGCCGGCGTCATTGTTCTCAATTTGTCTTCTTCGGTAACGGAGGCAGTTAAGCAAGCAACAACCAATTGATTTTCACCTGCCGTTATCCAGCTGAAACCTCAAGATGGGAAAGAGCCTTTACAGAGCAAACAGCCTCGCGTACAGGCGCCTACAATGGCTGCGGTCTCTCGCAATGGGATTGCACTTGTATCAATCACGCACTTTTGCCGCGCTATGTATACCTTAGCTTCGTGACATCACTCAGTGGCTGCTCTGGGTCCTGTAGTGCTTATCGGGGAGTTGCCCTCTTCACTGTGTAAGTCCCGTGAATCGTAGCTATGCCGTCCGCAGCTTGCCCTTCACCGCGCACAGATACGCTCAAACCTGAATGCGGCACCGTGTTTGTTGTTGCGGCCCCCCTGTGCCGATCGTCTTTGGCAAATGTGGCACAAGAGCGGTTGGTGTATGGTGTCAGGAGCGGCATTCGCTGCAACAGGCGTACGTGGCAGTGTTAGGACGATGAGGTGCCCTCGTCTGCACAACGAGCTTACCGGCAACTTAACCGTTGTAGTCAATCAAACGCCACAAGCGCAGCATTCTTCGCCAGCGTTGGCACAGCCTACGTAGGTCGGATGCGTATGGCTGTTGGTTCTCTCCAGATTGTAGCACAGAATTTGCTGTTTAACGAGCATGTCCAATTGTTCACGGCTTGCCCAATGTATCATGCACATTTTCTGGTTAGGCCTATTAGTAGGTAAGTGGCGAAAAAGTTGTTGAGCTGCCGTTACCCCGTGTGTGCTCACAACCTGTCTTGAAAGTATTTGAGACTGTGGTGTTGGCTACTTACTGGGATTGCCGCACACGTTCCTGGACAGGAACAACGGGGCGGCTGTATACAGTAACCACCCCGAGCTCTCAAAAATAGTATTACTTGCCCCGCAGGCTGCCGAATCCTGATTTTATTCCCGCACAGTAGCTTGCGGAAGTGAGCGAGAATCGGAGGCTGTAAACGTTGTCAACAAGAGTGGTGACATCTGTGCGCGGCCCTCAACCGCCATACCTAGCGGTGGCGGATCACAATTCGTGGAAGCACAACAGGGTCAAGAATTTCCTTCGGTGACACACTCCACGTGGAAATCCTAGATGAAAAGGACAGCAGGATCATGCGTGTCACAGGCGCCACAGACATAGGGGAGAAAAGACGCGTCAGCCCCCGGAGCACTCGCCCGCACGGAGAAAGGGGGTGGACAGAAGGTTGCTTGATTTTCCCGAAGATAGTCCTTAATTTTAGCCAGTAGCGAATCATGATTTCTGCAGTTAGAAATACACAGTCTAGATCGTACGCGAATGCAAACTTGGTTTGCTCTCAACTGCACAAACTCTACCTACAGTCGTCAAGACGCCCCCGCCGCCGAAACGATTTGAAACTTCTCTTGTGTCTGTGCGTAATTGGTTCTCGACAACAGGTTTACACGACAGGCCAACAGTGCGGTAGCATGTTATCCTACGGGGTCGCTGAAGGGCTACACTTGCTAAGAGGTGAGTACCATGAGTTAGCATTTCTTTCAACTTCTCCGCACCGCGTGCTTGGACAGCGGTAAGGACATACACGAGTAGTTGGACGGTAACCAGCGAAGGGCTCACCTTTGTCCAGTGGGAGTGGATAAGCCTGGAAATCAGCTAGCGAATGCCTTAGCGGTTCCGGCTATAGATATCCTTCTGCATCCAGTTCTGCCCCTCTTCCGCAACACGCTCTCTGATGCATACAGACGAAGGGGGTAAGTTACGCAAAGTGAAGCTGGGGAGTCGCGCGGTCACACAGACACCAGCTCCATTGTCGCGTGTGACTGGTCATCCAAGGTTGAGACTACTAGCATCATGCTGCGCAGAATATTACGGTGCAGTCCGTGGTGCAGCTTTCGGTCTGGTGTGCTTTTCAAAGTAGTAGTATGCCGTGGCTCGTTCTGCATCTTAGCATTTTCGAACAGATTTACCAGTCCCTTCTATTCGAAATGTACACTTGATCCCGTCACAGGTGACCGTGACGGAGCGCGTTGTTACGCTTTTCTCTGCAGCAAATGCCTGCGACCTCGCCACTCAGAGTCACGTAGCAACTTATTTTCGTAGTGACTGTGGGCTGTCAGCGTGCTTTCCATAATTGATGTCAGGCCGGCAAACAGCGCGTAGTGGACACAAACTCGGCTCAGTAGCACGTGGTAGGAGGGCACTGCGCTGTCCAAGAAGCAACTCGCGGAGCGGTGCATCTGTGCCCTTGCTGCCTAAATCGCACTTTCGTTTTGTTGTTGTACAAGTTCCTCGTCCACCTTTCGAACTATGTAGCTCACGTAGGGATGACCTTGCGATATAAGCGACCGGATCGTAGGGGTCCTACCACGCTTACCACTCACATCCCTTCCGACGTTCTGTGGGAAAAATACAGGCCCACAGCATCGCAGTACACCTGAAGAACGCATCCCTAGTGAGCAGTAGCGCAGTTAACTTTTAAGACACCGTTCAACTCTGTTTCGTTGTGCACACGTTCGAAGAAACCCTGTGTGTCATTCTTCTCGACGTAAGACGTCGGCTAGTGTAACAGGACTCCGGCTTCATAATTCCCGATTGCCTTATAGTTGGCAGCAATGATGAAGTTGAACCGACATAATTAATTAGTCTTCAGCAACTGACACCCAATGCGTCCTTGCCATATGCACTTCGTCTGCTGGCTTGGATTCGCTTTCATTAAGGAGGACAATGTCTGTGTTTGTTGCGCGCATATGAAAAGCCATTGAGTACGCGAGGCACGGTTGGCTTCCCCTACGTTTGCCCCTATGCTGGTCTACAAGAGCCACAGTGTAGGACGGCAACTGCAGCACTCGACTTACTGGAAGGTGGATCTGCCTTTCAGTCGTCCATTGTCGATTCGGCGTGGTTGGGTGCGGCCGCTTGTGTGGAAGTCTCTTGCCTGTTGATGGACAGGTACCAAAGTTTCCCCCATGTGAATGGAGAATGTTGCTCTTTGCTGTGACAACAAGTATGGCGGATACATGCATCTGCATTTGAGCAAAACTGTGGCACTATGCAATCTAACACCTATATTGACGCTCTGGACGACGCACAAGGTCCTCAAATGAGCTTCTTGCAACAACATTCTTCATGCTTTTCTTAGCCAAGAGCTGTCTGTGGTAATATTTCTACATGCGTAGATGGATTTGTATCCGATTTCTTGCTTGGCTGACAGGTTGTGATTCATATTTTTGTAAATTTCCAAAATGGAATACGTGAAGTCAGCTTTTGAAAGATTTCAATCGATTCGCTTCTGCAATCGCACGTTGAGGCTTCCGGCCGTTTGCGCGCAAACCACCAACTCTATTACCTTACCATCACGCAGCTGAACGAGCAGGCTGGACGTACTCTCGCTGTGCGCGGTTGTCGAGACCTCATTTAGCACGTCTACGAAATAGAGAAGCGTGGATCTACACGTTTAGTCTCGGGGAGAGGCAGGCCACTCGTGGAATCGTCCATGCAAGGACTCACATCAGTTCGGAAGTACGTCCGTCTAAAAAATTTTGGGGCAAGTACGCACACCGCAAAATAAAGGGGTGCGACAGATTATAGTCTCTTCAGGGAGTTCCGTAGACGTGTACAACCATGTGCATACGTGTGGATGCCGCGTGGTGCTACGTACAAACACACGTACACACACACGCACATCGAAAGCGTTACACATACTTGGACCAGGCGGTGCTGCTCAACGACAACGTGCTAAGGTCAACGCGCGTACACAGGCGCATCACCATGGAGATGGGTGGATGGCCACGCACTGGGAAATGCACCGCGTGTGAATCTGAGGCTCGAGTATCCTAGAATTTCCTTCGAGTGAGCACAACAAATCTACACCCTCGAAAAATCTACTACGCCGGCAAAGACAATGTAAAAACTAGACGCACCTTTCAGCTATAGCTGCGGCTATTCATTACAGTCTATCAGGGCCTCAAACGTGACATATCCTCGCTTCACAGGGTCTACCCGAACACGTCATCGCAGTTACGCATTTGTAGGTTACCCCTTTCTCCACGTGTCTGATTACAGAGATATTAAAACTACTACAGACGCGGGGAAAAGGCGCAGAACGCTATATTAAAAATGTGGAAGCTGTGAGGTGTGTTCGGCGAGTAGCCTCGCACTTCGGTCACTTGTGCGTGCGCCAATTGAATGAGTAGTTTTACAGGCTTTCCAGCAGCCCGAACGCGCGACTAATGCAAGGATACGGACGTGCAACACCATGAGAAGGCGTTCGTAGAAAATTCTGCGATTAAACCGTTGTTGTTTGCATACCACCACAGGAAGGCAGCCGAGTACAGAGAATGAAAAAATACATGAAGGCTGTGCAAACGAAACCGACCCGAGAATATGCGGAAACTCCCACTTCACCAAGAAATTCAAGACAGCGCCTGCAACACTTATAGTTCACTACCTTTGAACGGCGCAGATAGGTGTGTTAATTTGTACGTAAACATTTCCCTAGGCCTTCACAAATATCGAAATCTGTACACCGTGGCTACCTCCCTGTAGAAGCCTCCACCTCCACGCGTACCCCGCAGTCCCTCGACGACGTGGACAGGTTTTAGCTGTATAGTGTGTAGCGCACGTTTATTGAGAGCTTCCCACTGAGCTTTAAACATGCTACTGCTGTCCTTATATCTGAGCAGTACCACCTGTACTGATATTCTGTCATAGTAAGCTACGCAGATGTCACTGAAGATTAACAGGCTATTTCGTTTCATGGGACGTGACCGCAGACAACCTCTCCTTTCACAGATAAAGTCACTGCCCGAAGATAACTTCTGGAAGGCTTAATTATATATATATATATGTAACGTACGGGGTCGCAGAGGTGCAGTTTTTGAATAGTAGACTGTAAAATCGTTTCAAGGCGAATACGTTAAGAGGTGTCTCCTGCGTATCAATTTTCCAAGTAGCACCACCTGTGTGTGTGTGCGGCGGTCTATGAGGCGGTACATACGCACAGGCTCCCGAATTTACTTCACATCCGCATAGGCCACTCTCACGCAAGCTAGTACCCAGGTGGGCCGCCCGCTCGATGTAGTCGAAGCGCCGAAGATAACAGGGACACGCAACCGATTCCTTCGTCTTTAGACAGAAAAGGAGCATTAAAGAGCGGAGTGCGCCCAGGGCACAACGTACGCGGTGACCGGCACTTAAAAACTGCTGCTACCCCATGAAGAATATTACGGGAGTCCTGTAGCCAATCAGGTATAGATTTCTTGAGTCTGCGGGGGGCGACGTGCAAGCGGTATAAATACGCGTAGCAGTCAACTCATTTTGACGAAGCCACATCACGACGAATGAGTAGAAACGTTCACAGTGGATCCTGCGACCACACACGTGTTCCTGTTTTCGCCTTTTCCTCTCCTCTGTGTACACATATATATACACATATGTGTTCGTGTGCCCCTACTTTTGTGCAAATATTTGAGTGGGTGCGGAAGGACGCGCACGTATACAAGAATGTCCTTACGCACGTGTACGCCTATGTACGTACCTATCCTACGCATGTGGTCAAGCACTTTTGATGCGTCAATGCAGGTGGGGATGCCGCCTTGACTGGCTACGAACGCTGTGGCAACGTTCGGCGTCATCTGAAGTGTTATCTCTCGTGGTTTCTTTATGGTGCTGCAGCAGCAGTCGCACCTGCTGTGCTATCTGCTTTTCTCCACTGCTTTGGGCGGCCTCTAAAGACCGCTGCAACAAGGGCAAGGAGTGTAGGCGGGCAGCCAACTGCGTACAGGCACGAAGTTGCTGCTGAACGAATGTGGAGCCTCCATCGAGGGAGCCGAACGAGAACAGCGAGCGTGAAGCTCTCGAGGAACCACCGCCGCCCTCAGTAGCGTCCCGAGCAGCAACACCAGCAGACGTAGGCACGGCTAGAGCCGCAGCAGCAGTTTTCGCAGCTGCAGCAGAACGAGGCGCACTCGCTGCGCCACCGTCGACCCTGGGAGCAGCAGACGCAGCAACAAAGGCGGGAGTCGCACCCCGCGAGGCGGCAGAAGCCGCGGGGGGCGCAACAGCACCAGCAGTTCTGACAGAAGCTGTTCGGGCGTAGTAGCGCTCGCGCTTCGTACTCGCAGAGGAAAAGGAAGACAGCAGGGCGGACGACGACGGTGGGGACTGAGCCGCTGCAGGAGAACGCGTGACCAACGCAGCAGCGGACTTAGCAGCTGCCGCCGCGCCGATGGAAGCGAGCAGTATGTGCGCGTCGAAGCGTCGATACGAAGAAGAGAGAAACGGTATCATGCTTGCTGCTTGCTGCAGCAGCTGAGGGTGCTCGCTATGTTGCACCAGCCAAACGTTAAATGCGTTTGATACTACCATGTCCTTCTCTTCCGCGTCCAGAGACGCAGGCAGCAGCGTCAGAAAGCCCAACAGCTGCGGGGAAGAAGCAGCAGCACCGAGCACAGATGCAGAAGACGCATGGCGAGACGTGTTTCGTTTCACCTCAACCAGACATCAAAGTGCTATGTCGCCCTCTTCTAATATGCCCCTACACGCAGGCATGTATACGTGTCGACGTATGTGTAAATGTACATATACCTATATCTCCATACGTATATGTATACATACATGTATGTATGCCTCTGCAGATGCATGTATGAATATATATATATATATACATATGCATATGTGTATCTATGCACGTACATATTCATACATGTGTGCAGATGCATCTGTGCAAATATATGTATGTCTGCTGCGTGTATGCATACATATATATATATATGCATACGTGTATCTATGCGTGTACGTATTCATCTGTGTATATGTGCATGGGTGTCTATATATGCGTGTCTGCTGCAGGATGTATATATATATATACATACATATGCATATATGTATCTATGCATGTAGATATTCACATATGTGTGTATCTGCATATGTGTCTATATATGCGTGTCTGCTCACACTGATCTCGCGTATCTCCCGAAAATCGAAAATGCTGTCGCTGCCGCAGTTTTCTTTGTTCATCTTGTTGCTATGTGCATGCTCCTCCATACACACACACACACTGATGTACATATGTGTGTATGAATACAGGTCGGTGGACGCAGACATGCAGACATATTTGCAGAGTTGTACATATATATATATATGTATGCATATACATTTATATATATATATATATACGTCTATATATATGCATATATATATGTATGAGACATGCTGCCGAGGGAAAATGTCAAATGAGAAAGTGGCAGCAATGGGCACTGCAGGCGTGGACAGAAACGGTGTCTACACGGTGGCTAGAAGAAGAAAGGATGCAAGTGGAGAAACGTCTTTGTCCTGCACTGTTTTTTAGAAAGGAGGCAGGAAAGAGAACTCACCCGGTCGACGGAGTTCGTGTGCCTGGCCAACAGCGTGGCGGAGTGTACGTACACCTCAAGTGTGTTCAGCCCACACAACTGTACGCCCTGCTGCGCCTCGGCGTGCAGTCCGTAGAAAAGCAGCAGACTGCAGAGCCGGAGCCGCTGCTGCGGCTGCGGCAGCAGCAAAGAGAACGCTGTGCAGGGCAGGATCCGCTGGCAACGCAGCTGCAGCGAGAGAAGCTGCAGCAGCTGCTCGAGTTCCTCCTCTTTCACCTGCGGGCCAGCAGCAGCGGTCCCACAGCAGCAGCAGGAAGACCCGCAGCAGCAGCAGCAGCAGAAGCGCAGGAAGGACAGCAGTACGACGCCGTGGCAGCCCCGCAGCAACAGGAGCGCCGACAGCAGCAGCAACACAAGTGGCAGGGGCAGCAAGCACTGCCCACACAGTAGTAGAAGCAGCCGCACTGGTCGCGACACCAATAGGAGAAGCAACGGCAGCGAATACAGCAGAACCAGCAGCAGCAGCAGCAAAAACAGCAGGAGCAGGACGAGGAACAGCAACAGGAGCGGCAACGGTAGCAGGCACACGGCAGGACCACTGCGAGGAGCAGTAAGAACAGCAGAAGTCGCAGCAAGAGCAGCAGGGGCAGGAAGAGTAACAGGAGCAGAAAGCGCAGCAGTAGCAGCAGCAGCGGCATGACCAGCAGGAGCAATGGCAGCAATTGCACACTAATAAGTTACCTCTGCGAGAAGCAAGTCTCGTTGATCGCATCGGTCGAGAAGCTCACATCCGACAGCAGGTGTTTTGGTGGTTCTCGTGGTCAGCCGTGGCGCCGCCTCAGCGCTTTCTGCTCCTGCAGGTATTGCATCAAGTCTTGACGTTGCTGCTGCTCCGCAGCCGCTGTGGTTGCCCCTCCTGTTGGTTCTTCCGTCGACGGAAAAGAAGGAAGAGGCGCGGCTGCTAGTTCCTGCTGCTGCCGAGCCGAGCATATTCCACCCGTCACCGGGCTCTGCTGCTGCTGCTGATGCGTCACCAGCCACTCGGGCCGTGTTCTCTCCTGCATTTGCCCTCTCCTGTTCGCGGCTCTGCTGCTGCGTATCCCCTTCTCCTCCTGTTGCTGCTGCTTCCTCGTCTGCATGCGTTGCTGCCGCTGGTGTTGCCGCGCCTCTACCAGCAACTGCCGAGAGCGGACTCCGCATTGTCTGTGTCCCCACGACTTTACTCGACTGCTGCATGTTCCCCTCCTTTCCTTCTTCTTCCTTTTCCTCTTCTTCTTCTCCTTTGTGTTGCTGCTGCTGCGCATGCTCCCGACAACTTGCAACAGCAGTTCCACCACCCGCTTCACGCGCTGTCTCAGCCTCGGGGTGCCCTCTTCCAGCACCAGCTACTACTACTACTACAGTACCAGCACCAGCACGCCGAGGATTTTTCTTTGTCTTTGCAGAGGAAGTCGTGCTCTCAAGAACCGTCCTTCCTGCCCTTTCTTCTCGTCCCTCTTCTTGCTTTCCTTCGTTTGTTGCTGCGTGATGCGCAACTGCAGCCGCTGCTGCTGCTGCGCCTTCCTCCCGCCTTCCTGCTGCGCCTGTGGGGCGGAGGGGACTTCTGCTGCTCGCCCGCTCACGCAACGGCTGCCGCCGCCGCTGCTGCAGCCGCCTGCCCTGTCCGTCGAAGCCGGCAGCAGGCGCTTGGACAAGGGCAGCAGCAGCACTACCTCTGCGCTGCTGCTGAACAGTCCCCCACCCTAGAGGTGTCTTTGCCAGCAGGGAAGCGTGAGCCGCACTACTAGGACGGTGACTGCAGCAGCAGAGGCAGGAAAGAAAGGGAAGCAGAAATCTTCTGCAGGAGACGTACACGTATGTATATAACGGCGTTACACATAAATAAAATTCGCACGTAAAAGTTCACCCAGACACGCATGCGCCCTACTTAATCCACTATATATATACGCATGTGTACTTTTAGTGACACACATCGACAGACGCATGCATTTGCGTATATTTGTACACGCCTCATGGGTGTCGTGTCCATATACCTATGTATGCGTGCACCTCGCAAGGGGCTGGAATCTACATATATGAGTATTTCACATTATAGTTGAAACAAATCCATACATATGTACACATATATATATGTGCGTGTGTGTACATAAATACACAAATGCAGCACACCTATAAAGTTGTGCGGCGTAAAACAAATAGTAGTAGTGGTGGGCATACGACAGCATGAACAGCTGTGTATCTACATCAATATGTGCAGCCAAAAAGATGGGTACACACTCGTAAAGGGAGAGGTGAAAACAGCAAGACTATACACCTCTCTGCATCTGTATATATAAAATTTATGCAGATCCAGGCATACATGTATACGTGTACACCTGTGCATATACACGCATATGGACATACATGTATACATACATATATATGTAAAGAAAGAGAGAGACAGAGAGAGAGACACAGAGAGACAAAATACCCATAAACATACACACTTCGATACATATATATATATATATATATATGCGTACACACAATACAACGAATCCTCACCTATGTATATATATGTGTGAATATATACGAATAGACATATACGTGTATATATGCGCGGCCGCTGGGAACTGTTTACATATACATATATGCGTATACGTGTGTATCATTTTAACGTGGAAGATGTATTCGTTTCCTCTTCGCCTTTCGTTTCCTTGGACAAGCGGATACGTGTATACAGACACGTACACGCGCACACAGATATGTGCACGGGCGTCTACGCGCGTGTATATATAATATGTACAGGGGCATATACGTATATGTATTTACGTGAATATATATAGAGAGAGGAAGACAGAGAGAGGAAGGGACAACGATACATAGAAACACACACATCTCAATATATACACACATAATATATATCTCTAGGCGTACACGCACAACAGCACGACCCCTTCTCCATAGACGAATGTGAAAATGTCCTGCAACCATGTATATATCTATCTCTCCTATATATATATGTATGCTTACGTATATATATATATGGATGCTTATGTATTTACGTGTATATATATACATATATATAGAGAGAGACAAAGATACGATAGACGTGTATGTGATATAAACACACACATTTCTTCACGAACCGACCCGTATCGATGACTGGGAAACATTGCTGCTGATACATTCATGTGTATATATGTCTGTTTCTCTTTTGAGGGCCGAGTTATTACAGCCGTTTACTCGGAACAGCAGCTGTGCGTCTGTCTCATTGTGGACTTCGCTTTCTGCCCGTTCTCTGCGCGAACGAATGAAGAAAGTTCGACCCTTCCTCGACCCCGTGCACGCCTCTCTCCAGACTCGATGATATCTTCTCCATATGGCGGCCAGTCCCCTCCATACACACATATATGTAGACGTGCGCCACCTGATGCATCTCGCCCAATACGTGCGGGTCGCTCGCTATCTCTCTCTCTTAACGTACAAGTGCATGCACAGACAGATCCATAGACCTCTATACACCTTGCTGCATGCACCTCTATCGCGTGGTTGGCGACTCTTCTTGATGGCTGCTTTGTATAAGTCTCCCTCTCTTTTTCTCTCTACACGTATATACACCTATATGTGTCTACTATGGCGGTATGTCTATGTATTCACATGCACGTATGGGTATATGCGAGGAGAGGAAAGGTCCACGTACAGAAACACAAGCACACTCGTCGAATACTCACCGCCTCTTGAAGACTAGACCCACCTTTGTTAAACAAGAAGGACTCTATATCATGCTGCTTAATACTGTTCATCTGTCCACCTACCTTTCCACACAAACAGATGAATACGAGCTGTATCTCCCGCTCTCTCTACATACATGTATATATCATCTCGTCTGTCCTTCTATCTGCCTATATAGATGTATATACACTGGAGGTATCCATATATCAACTGAAGGGATCCATATCTCAATATATATCTATCTACCTATCTATATGTACATATATATATATATTAACTCACCTATACGAGGAAGACGTCTATATACTGCCTATACATATATACACACATATATGCATCTCTCTACCTCTCGGTTTCTGTCTCTCTCTATATATATCAATGTGTATACTTATAGATATGTACACCTTCTCTATGCCTCTGCTATATATATATATATATACGTACCTCTCCCTTTCTCTATATATATACATACGTACACGTATCTCTCTCTCTAGATATCTATACATATACGTATCTCTCTCTGTCTCTCTCTCTGTATATATAGGTGTTTAGATATATAGAAGAATAGGGATGGGTTAGTGTCGTGGGGGGAGTGGCGGACGTACTTAGAAGGGAGGAATTTTCTCTCGAGGAGAGCAGCATACAAGAAGCGCAGAGCTTCTTCGACCATGCCAACCTGCGCGTCCCATCCCTGACATGTGTCGCCAGAGGAAGCAGCTGCAGCAGCAGAGGCGAGGCCCCAAGCGGCAGGGGAAGACGTCGACGCAGGAAGCAGCGCAGCAGCAGCAGCGCCAGGCACAGAGAGAGCAGCAGAAGCAGCAGGAGCAGGAGCAGCAGCAGGTGGAGGAGGAAGACGAGTCCGGCCCGAGAAGAATGTGGCAGCAGCAGCAGCACCGCCGCCGGCCGTGTGAGAGGTGGAAGAAGAATAAGCAGGAGCAGCAGAGAGAGGAGGTAACAGTGCAGGAGAGGCAGCTGCAGGAGTTGCACAGGCCTGGGCAGGAGCTGCTCGCGCAGACGCAGCAACAGAGAGCAGTGCTGCCAGCAAACCTGCGTTTAAGTAGTCACCCGTACATACCTGCAGCAGAGAACAGAAGCAGAAGAACAAAAAGGAGAGGCACGAGCAGCAATAGCAGCACACGGCAGAAGCGCGGCCACGCGCCACCTGAAGCAGCGTAGCGTCAGCGGCAGGTAACGGAGGCAACATCATCAGAATAAAAAAACAAGCAACGGCAGAACGTAATCACAAGCAGCAGCACGTAATAACAAGCAGCACCAGAAGCGGGTAATTACGAGCAGCAGCAGCAACTATTTACCACCAGCAGCAGGTAACTACAAGCAGCAGCGGCAGCAGGTAATTACAACCAGCAGCAGCAGGTAACTACACGCAGCAGCCGCAGCAAGTAAGTATAAGCAGCAGCAGCAGATGACTACAAGCAGCAGCGGCAGCAGGTGACTACAAGCAGCAGCGGCAGCAGGTAACTACAAGCAGCAGCAGCAGCAGGTAACTACAAGCAGCAGCAGCAGGTAACTACGAGCAGTAGCAGCAGGTAATTACATGCAGCACGAGCAGCAGGAATTGCAAGCAGCAGCAGCAGTCTCAGAACACCAGCCAGTCGACAGCAGGAGGAGTCGTCTTCTGCAGCAGCAGACCGACAGTTGCAGCAGCGGACCGACAGCTGCACCAGCAGACCGACAGCAGCAGCAGCAGACCGACAGCTGCAGCAGCAGACCGCCAGCTGCAGCAGCAACACCGGAGTCGCGGCAGCTGCACACACTAGCAGCAGCTTCGTAGCGGCAGCAGCTGCAGTAACATTTTGTAGCAGCAGAGTCTTCTGGCAGCACTTTATATAGCAGGTGTGTTCAAATACCGTCAGGATGTCCTGTGGAACAGCAGCGGCTTCTCCCAACAACAGTCGCAGCAAAATCAAAAATCAGCAGGGGAGGAAGAGCAGCAGCAGCAGCACCAAGTAACAGGCCGCAGGTCGTGGGGCAGTCAGGCAGCAGCAGCCGCAGTTCAACAGCAGCAGCACATCGCTAGCGGTAGTAGTATCACATCCTCGCAGTAGCAGCAGACTACAAACAGCAGCACTCCATTCTTAGCGGCAGGCCAGCAGCAGCAACCTCAGCAGATCAGCAGCAGCGGCACATGCTTAGCGGTAAGCTAGCAGCATCAACAGCAGCAGACCAGCAGCAGCAGCACGGCCTTGGCGGTAAGCTCGCAGCAGCAGCAGTAGCAGACCAACAGGACCGATCACCCCTCTGTGGCAGCAGCTCAGCAGGTCGCCAGCAGAACAGCAGCAGCACCAGCGTGGCAGCACTCGTAGCAGTCGTTTCGAAGAGCGCAGCGGCATCAGCAGCTGCGTAGGGATGAGTCTCGGCACTGCGAACTGAGAAAGGCAAAAGCAGCAGTCATGCACGAGAAGCAGCAGCACGAAGGAAATCCGCTGCTATTGCATCGCTTGCTGTTCGATCGATTATCCGGGGCATTTTTACGTACAAAGTCACCTCCTGCTATACGCGTGCAGGTGCGCAGAGGTATACACGTTTATAAACTGACCTACACGCAAACACATATATACACATGCGTATGTAGATATATGTACGTACACACGTATATATACATACACATATATACATATATGCATACGTGGACACAGGTATACACAGTCATACGTACACAGATGCACAAATGCGTGTCTATATCATCTGACTACGCGAGAGTAAGAGCGGCAGCGTCGGATGGCCCGCGGGACATGAATATAACGAGCATCAGTAAAGAAGCGTTATCAACAGAAGCAGCAAAGGTAAATCCCTGAGGAGGAAGAGGAGGAAGAGCAACACCGGCGGTAGCACCGGCCGCGCAGCCGCCGCAGCAAAGAGCGGTGTCCCACGCGGAGGGAGAAGGAGCGAGGAAGCAGCAGCAGCTGCTGCCAGCAGTGATGTCCTCCCAGCAGAAAAGGCAGTTGGTCCAGCGGCACAGAGGCAGCCGCAGCAGCAGCAAGGGTGCCGATACTGCGTCACCGCCACACAGCAAGGAAATGGGACGCGTGGAGAGAGAAACAGACAGAGCGGAAGGAGGAGATATGTCGGCAGAGCTGCTGCAGCAGCACCACCCGACGCAGCAGCAAAAGTCCGAGCCGCAGCAGTGGCTCGACGTATAGACACAGCAGCGCGGTTGAGGCTGCATCCGCAGGGGAAGAGAGGGTCAGAGGGAGAGACAGCTGCAGCAGGTGCATGCAGCAAAGTAGCAGCAGCAACAGCAAAGCAGCAGCAGGCCAGCGTCGCAGGGCAGCAACAGACCAGCATCGCAGGGCAGCAGCAAGAGATCGCCGCAGGGCAGCAGCAGGCCAGCGTCGCAGGGCTGCAGCACATGAAGCAGCTGCAGTAACCTTCTTACGTGCAGGAGGTAGGAGACACGTAGCGCGCGCCTTTTTCTGAGCGTCTGTTTGACGGCAGCAATAAATACTGATCCTCTGCTGCCGGGTCGTGTCGAGACGGGCCGTAGCAAGGGAAGCAGCAGGCTTAAAGGGAGGCCGTGCTGCAGCAAACTGTCTACAAGCATTTCTGCGGCAACAGCTGCTGCCGCGTCGTTCGTCAGGGGAAGTCCTGCTGCGGCAGCAGCAACAGCAGCGCCACGTCCTCCACACGCAGGTGTTTTAGTAGGAGATGCAGCAGGATCGAAGGGAGCAGCAGCAGCGGCACCATAAGCAGCAGCAGCACCAGGAGTAGCAGCAGCAGCAGCAAAGGACGTTTGTTCAAGTCGGAGTTTCTGTTCTTCGACTTCTGCGTGGGCTGCTGGCGGTCTCGTTGCTGCTGCCGCTGCGGCTGCGTCTTCTTTCTGCTGTGCAAGCAGCGGAAGCAGCAGCAGCCACGCCTTCCACGTCGCTACTGGCATGTTCGACGCAGTTTCGACTGAAGAATTCCCCCTGCTGCGTTTCTGCTGCTGCTGCTGTCCCTGAAGTTCGTGCTGCTGCTGCTTCCAGTGCTGCAGCAGCAGCGGTCGCTGCTCGGTCTCCCTCCCCACCTGTGCCTCGCTGCTTCGTAGGGAAGAACCCACACACACTGCTGCCCCGTCTCGGTTGCCACGTCCCGCTGTCGCTCCTTTTGCTGCTGCTGCTGCTGCTATCCCTGCTGCGGAGTCTGTGGCTGCCGCTGCTGCGCCTGCTGCCCGATCCGCTCCTGTGGCTGCCGCCGTCGTCCTGGGTGCAGCACCAGCAGAAGAGAGGCAGACGCTTGGTGGAGTTGCTGCTACAGCAGAAGAAGCACGCCGGTGCGCGGTAGCAGCAGCGGCAGTACGTCCTTTTTCGCTCGCGGCAAAAGGCGACCGCATAGGGAGACCGGAGCAGGAAGCGGACGACGAGAAGGAGAAGGACGCAGCAGCGGGAAGAAGGAAGATCAGCTGCAGCGCTTGCCGGAACTTCTGTTGGGACAGCAGCAGCTGCAGCAGATCGAGGAGCGAGCCAAACTTTTCGCAGTAAAACAGCAGCAACTCGTCTGCAAAAACATCTCAACAGAGAAGACGCAAGCCACCGCAGGCTCCCATATTAATATGTGGGAAGTTCACACGACCAATCCTACGTACGCACCTCCACACATACACACATACATATATATGTATGTATACGTGACTTCATCGCAGTTACTCCTGCTCTTCCTTACTCTCTTTTCCTCTACCTCTTTATCTCTTGCTGTACCTCTTTATCTCTCTACGTCTCTGCAGATATATTTGATATATATTATATATACATGGACGTAGAGAGCTTTGTACATCCACAAAAAATATTCACTACACTACACACACATACATACACGAGCGCGTACTTCTATGAATGCACAAATCTACGTATCCTTCATATACGTCTTACATATATATACATGGGTGCAGAGATCCTATACACACATATATATGGGTGCAAAAACCCTATATATGAATGTAGGTGGGAAAATCCTATATATACGTATATATATATATACTATATATGCAGATGGGTGGAGAGATTCTATATAGATGGATACATATGTATGGAAGTATAAGTATATAAGTATATCAAATAGATGCGGACGCAGATAGCTCTACGCACGTATATATATTATATGTGACGTCTGCTAGATATGCATGCAGCCACGTAGATCACCGCCCGCCCACAATATATGTAATACAAGGCAAGCATGTGTAGATCTTCCTGCAGCCTCATACATATATATACATGTGTGGTATATCGAAGAGATGTAGATCTCCGCAGCCACATATGTATGACTTATAGAAAGCAGATTTGTAGATAGATAGATATAGGCGCTCACACAACGCTGTGCTCCATACCTATGGAGAAGTGAGTTTGCATGCGTGTGTCTACATATGTGCCTATAGACGCATCCGCATGCACCCGTACACACACGTATATATATGTATAGCTTTATATACAGATTTTTATAGTTCTTCTTCACCCGGCGTATATTAAATATTGTCTGTATATAAATGCACCTGCATATAGACAGATACAAACACACCTATTTCTCCCTCTCTGTGCGCCTTTCTCTTTCTTGCACTTTTCACACTCGTTTAGGTCTCCGTTTTGGTCCTTTCTGAATCTCTTTTAGTGGACTTTTCTGGTCTAATGTTTGGGACACTCGTGTAGGCCTTTTTCTTTCGCGGGCCCTCTCTCTTAGTCCTGCTCTACCTGACAATTCAGAACGCATGCACCTGGCTCCAGTGTGTACTTTTAATTACATGCAGAGACTCTTCCTGCAAGGAAAAACTACTTTTTCGCTCTGTCTCTCTCACTCTGCATATATATATGTACATGTGTGTGAAAACTTCGAACCCAAAGCCTCTGTCTATTTGATCTGCAAATAAATACATATATATATGTGCTCGAGCGTAGACATATATATAGAGAGATGTAGACATGTGTAGATATCTGTGGACGTCTGTGTCCTCGTAGAGATAGAGAGAGATGTAGACATGCGTAGAGATGTGCGTACGCGTGTGCAGTGCCCCCTCCTCCTACACACGAGAGAAGCAGACCTACTACTGTATGCAGAAGAGGTCGAAGATGCAGCAGCAGATGGTGGAAAGGGACGCCTGCAGCTGCTGTTGCAGCTGCTGTTGCTGCTGCTGCCAGCTGGAGCACCGGGCGCATCAAAGGACTGCTGCTGCTGCGGCACGGTTGACGAAGATAACGCCCTGGTGACACTGCAGTAGCGCAGCAGCATATCGTCAACATACGTGCGCTGCCTGCGCTGCTCTTTGGTTGACGCTGCTGCTGCTGCTGTCTTACGCCGCCATGTCCCTACTCTTCTCCGTCCTCCTTCTCCTCTTGCTGCGTCTGTTACTCCTCCTGCTGCTGCTGCTGCATGCGTTGCTCCTGCTGCTGCTGCTGTTGCAGCATCTGCGGCTTCTGCTGCGGATACCTCGGCAGATTTCGCTGCTGCTGATTTAGGAAGGAGGCGGGGGCGGGCTGCTTCCCCTGCTGCTTCTGCCGTCCCCGCTGCTGCCGCTGCTGTTGCTCCTTGTACTGCGGCTCCGGCTCTTGCGTCAGCTTCTGCTGCAGCTGCTGCTGCCGTGCATGCCGAGTCTGCCTCTGGTGCTGCGCGTTCCGCGACCTGCCATTCCTTCTCCCCAGCGGCAGCTGACAAGCGACCGGCTTGACGTGTTGCTGTTGGCCCTTTGCCTGCTGCTGCTCTCTCTGCTGCTTCGCGGACACCCTTCGCTGTCCTTCCTGCTGCAGCGCCTCCTGCTGCTACTCTTCCTGCTGCTGCGCTGCTGCTGGCAGCAGTGCATCCTCCCGGTGATCCTGCTGCTGCTACTGCGTCTGCGGCATCAACCTCCGTGGCTACGACTTCTGTTGCAGCATCCCCCGCTGCTACTCTTTCCGCTGCTGCTGCTGCTCCTCTTCCTGCTGCTGTCCTTCGTGGCGCAGGAGCTCCTCCTGGTTTTGCGTCTGGAGCTGCTGCCGCACGCGGTGCGCCTCCTGCCTCCACGAGCGGCAGCATGGGAAGGGCAAGAGAAGCGGAGAAGTAAGAGGCGTGAAGCCGAGCAGCAGCAGCAGCGTCGCTCCCATGCAGCCGCTGCCGCAACATGTGCTCGGTAACAGCGACGAGCTGCTCTACATCTTCGAGCGCAGGCTGTCTGCGTAGCCGTCGGTCTGCGTCCCTACTCTCACGCTGCTGCAGAGCAACTTGCTGCTGCTGCTGTTGTTGCTCTTGGAGCGGCAGAAAAGTATTCTGCTGCTGATATTGGGCTGACGGCTGCTGGGCGAAGACGACCCACCGCTGCTGCTGCTGCGCGTGTTCGTCCTTTTCCTCTTCCTCTTTGTTGCGCTGCTGCTGTTGCTGCTCGAGCATTCCTGCAGCCTGCTGCTGCGAAGCCTGCTGCACGTGCAGCTGCTTCGACTTGTGTTGGTCTGCTTGCAGCACCTCCCCACACCGAAGGCGCACGGGCGGCTGCATTTCTGCTGCCTGCTGGTGTTCCTGCGGAAGCAGCTCTAGGCTTCCCTCCTCCGAAGACGACGACGGAGAGCGAGCAGCAGCAGAACTGCGAGGAGCAGCAGAAACGCGAGGAGCAGCAGAAATGCGAGAAGTAGCACAGGGGACCTCCTCCCCGGCAGCAGCAGCAGCGGCAGCGTACCTGCGACTTTCTGCAGTTACACGTTCAACAGCAGCAGCATCATTACCGTCTCCTGCTGCCGCTGCATGTAGTGCGACCGTGTCTGGTGCAGCAGTTGCTGCTGTTTCTGTGGTCCTTGCTGCAGGAAAAGCAGCGAAGGAAGACAAAGGAGAGACGAAGAGGGCCGCGAGGCGCTGCAGGAGCCTTACGGTGCTGCTGCTGTCTTGGCGACTTGCAGAAGTGAACCCTTGCCATAGACATGGGAAGGCGTGCGGCAAAAGCAGAGGCAGCAGTTCATGCGAACCAAGCGCGCTGTTCTTTTGTGCTGCTGTGCGCTGGCTTCCCACCGCGAGAAAAGAAACAGCAGCTTGTTGCTGCTGCTCCTGTTGCTGTCTCCTAGGGCCGCTCCTCCTGCTCTGCTGCTGCGGCTGCCTGCTGCTGCTGCTGCCGGTGCCGTCTTCCCGCTGCTGCCGCTGCCTCTCGGACGCGAGCACTCCGTCCGCAGCACCAGCAGCAGCAGAACTGGCAGAGGCAGCGGAACTAGTAGCAGCAGCAGCCAGAAGAAACGCGGGATGATGCACAGGGCTGGCGTTGGCTGCAGGACAACCATTACTACGAATGCGCGGCGGAACCCGGTAGAGCTCGAGGTGCAGCGCAAGCAGAAGCAGCTGTTTCGACGCTTGCTGTAGAACCGGCAGAGAGAAAGGAAGGGGGCGACAGGCTATAGCGGCCGCGTGCCATCGCAGAGTCTGCTGATGCAGGAGGCAGCATGAAGCGGCGGTGAAAGAAAGTGGGAAACCGGTCGTTTGCTTAGCAGCAGCAGCAGCAAAGCGAAGGAGCGGCCCGTCCGCTCCAACTGCGCCGTTCCCGGCCTCCTTTCCTGAGGCTTGAAGTCCAGGAGAAAACGACGCATCGCTCTTCCTTGTTGCTGTTTTCCTTTCTTCTTTTTCACTCTCTCCTTCCGCTGCTCCTGATCGTCTACTGATCGTTGCTGCTGACTTTGTTGCTGTTGGTGCTGTGGGGCGTTGCTCGCGGTGAATGAGGAACCCAGCAGCAGCCCCATCTGAGGCAGCGGCTTCCTTCTTCTTCTTAGTCTGCTGCACGTGGTGGTGGGGTCCGCTGAAGTTTAACGCATGCACTTCTTCCACCTCCTCTTCCTGCTCCTTCCCTGCCTCCTGCTGCTCTTCTTCATTCTGCTGCTGCTGTCGATATTGTAGCCACCCTGCTTCATATCTCCCGTGCCCGGCAGCAACAGGAGCAGCGACAGGAGCTGGAGGAACGTGGGCTGCGTCGCCTTTTGAAGAAAAGACAGCAGCGTGAGGGAAGACGTCTCGGGCTGCGGAGGCACCTCGCTCGCTGATGGCTGAATCTGCTGCTCGATCTGTTGCTGCCGCTGTTTCTCCTCGTCCTTCTCTTCTGTGTAAGCCGTGTGCCGGTATTGCTGCTTCTGCTGCTGCTTCTGACTGGCGACAGCGATGCAGACATCTCATCCACCCACCCCTCCGCATGCAGCGCAGCACAACAGCGTCCTCACTTTTGTACTTTGCTGCTGCCCACCGGCAGCCTGCTGCGGCTGTGGCCTGTGGCGCTGCAGTAATTGCTGGAGTGCTGCCGTCCACGAAGCAGTCCTTCGCCTCTTCTGACTCTGCGGAATGTACTGCTCCGCTTCCTGCCGTCGCTGCTGTTGCTGTTGGTGTGCTGCTGCTGTTGCACGTCCTACGGCGCTGAACAAGAATTGCTGCTGCGCGGCAGTGGCGTGCCGCTTCATGTACAGCAAGAAAGGAGCGGCTGCGGCAGCGCTGGAAGAGGAAGCAGCTGCTCGTGTGTGACTGGCCTTTGGCTGCAGGAACAGCCGATAAAGCAGTGTCGTCTGCTGCAGCAACAGGGAGAAAAGCAGCAGCTTTTTGTCTTTCTGCGGAGGAAGAGTAGAGAGGAAAGGCCACCGCAGAAGCACCAGCGTCGGCAGCAGGACAAATATGAACAGCAGCCGAAGCGGCGGCAGAAAACGACGCGACAGCAGTGACAGCGTCAACTTGAGGAGGAAAAGCGTCGGGTGCTTCTCCTGTTAACGCGGTGCTGTTGACGCCACTCTCAGCGGAGGCAGCGCACGAAGAAAAAGTATGTAGCGATGATAGCTTCCTGGCAGAGAGACGAGACGCGGTCGTATTTCTGACCGTATGCTGCTGCTGCTGGTGCTCCTCTTTTTCCTCTGTTTTCTTGATTTCCTGCTGCTCCTCTTGCTGATCAAGTCTCTGCGACTGTCGCAGAATTCCCCCCTGCGATTGCTTAACGACGACTTGTTGTTGCTGCATATCTTCTTTTCCTTGTCGCTGCTGACTACGCTGCTGCTGTCGGGCCTCCTCATGCACCCGCAACTGCAACGCCTGCTGCTGCAGCAACACTCGCGTTTCCTTCTGCAGACGCAGCTGCTGCTGGTCCACCTGGAAGGCATGCTGCAGGACAGAGGCAGCCAGCGCGTAGTGCTGCATGCGCAGCAGCGTCGCAGTCAAGACGTTATCTACCCGCCATCTCCTCAAGAGCGTGCCATCCCACGCATACAGCGGAAGGTACGAGCAGCAGCTGCTGCTACACGCGGCACAGTCGATGGCGGCGCAGCAGCAGCGGCAACGTTTACCAGCAACAACGGAAAGTAGCTTCGCGCGCTCGCTAGCGGCAGTGATAGACTCTTCCTGCTCCGACTTCTGCCACTGCTGCAACAGCCGGTGGCAAACACTGTGAGGTTGTGTGTGCCGCTGCCGTCCCGCGCAGTCCTGCTGCTTTTGCTTCTGCTCGTCGACGCCTCCGCCCTTTGTCTGTTGCTGGGCTGCTGCAGTAAACCCCCTGTACCTTCCTTCAGCATGCATGAGGTGCGCAGCACCCTTCCTCCCCTGCCTTATTCTGCTGCCCTGCAGAAGGATGTCCGAAGTGGCGGATGTTGCTGCAGGTGGTCGGGCTGTTGAGCCACTTGCCGTGTCTGGTGTCCGCTCTGCTTCACGTGGACGCAATTGAGAAACCGTCGCTGCGTCTCGTACTCGTACTACTTCCCTTTCTGCAGCGTTTGATACTGCAGGCATTCCTGGACCTGCTGCCGATATCGTCTGCGTACCCACTACTACAGCAGCAGCAGGACTGCCAGCGGGAGACGCTTGCATCAGCTCCTCTCTAAACAGGACAGCAGCGGTTTCGTAGCAGCCACAAAGTAGTCGCGCGAGCGGCAAGTGATCCTGCTGCATCAGCAGGTCGAGCAATTGCTTTGCTGCCCCAGGCTGCAGCAGCAATCCCAAAGGCACGCACGCGGCAGTCTGCAGGCGCAACTGCACAAGAAACGGCAGCAGCTGTAGCGCCAGTAGCGTCGCCGCGTGCATGCCTACCACGTGAGCAGCAAATTTCTCTTTACAAAACAGCAGCAGCCGCCGAGCAATACACAACAGCACCTGCACGGGAGTTTTTGACAAAGCTGTGTTGCTGCGAGTGAAACAGCCTACTTGGTCTTCTGCTGCTGTACTCCTGCTCACTAGCGCAGCCTCATCTGCTGCTGTAGAAAGGTTTTTCCAGAGGAAACTGATTGATGCCCGCGGAGTCGCTGGTTTGGGTGCTGCCCGAAGTTCTGCCGTTCTTGCTGATACTGCTGATGCAGCTGGTGATGTCCGTCCAGCTGCTGTAACAGTGTTCTGTCTCTGGGAGGTGGGAGCGGGAAAGTAGCACAACGCATGCAGCTGCTGACTGGGATGTTGCTGTGCTTCTTTCTTGAGAGCTGCAAAATTGCTGCTGCCGAAGGAGATGGTCTCCATGCAATTCAGCGACCTGCTGCTTCCTGCGGTCACTACTAGTTTCATTTCTTCGGTTGCTTTAGCCGCCTCGGCCTGACACTTGTGCGTGTCCTTCTTATCTGCTGTGCCCCTCTCGCACCGTTTTTCTGCACATTCCTCTGCTGGTGATAGTGGCGCTGCACGCCTGCTTCTACGCTCTTGCGGCTGCTGGGCGGGCGCGTCTGTTGTAGCTTCGTCTGCTCCTGCAGCTGCGTGTTGACACTTACGGTGCGCCTCTCCTACAACATCATCGAAGTGGCGTAAATGCTGTACCCCAGGAGCTGCTGCTGCAGGACTGGGTGCATTGCTGCTCTGCCGCACTGCTTGTCCGCCTATCCCACGAGGTTGAACTTCCGCAGGAATGCCTGTACGGACTATACTACGTTTCTCTACCTCAGTATCTCGGCTGCTGCCGCTACTGCTCCTCACGAGATGGTCGCTGCCGCTGTCGTCCCTGCCGCGGTTATACGGGTTGCTGCTGCTGCTGCTGTCACACGCGCTTCTGTGATCCGAAACGCTGCAACTGTTGGCGCTCTTCGAGTAACGAACACTTTCATCCCACGTATGTGCATACTGCTCCCTTGAATTAGTCTGCCGCTGTTCTGCTGCATTCGGCTGCACGCGGCTGCAAATATGCTGGTGCATTTGAAGTGGCGAGTGGGATGTAGCTACAGCGTCAGGCGTAAGGGTGGACGCAGCAACAGCAACGCCGTCTGGCGCACTACCAGCGACAGCAGCACAAGCACCAAAGGAGTCCTCTTGAACTGCTGCAGCTACCGAGGCGACACCAGCAGTAGCAGCAGCAGTAGAGCCCGCAACAGCACCGGCAAGATCAGCGGTGGAAGAGGCAGCACCCGGGCAACCAGCAGCACCAGTAGCAGCTGCAGCGGTCTGTTTACTGCAGCATATCGTACAGGTGAATTCAAGCAATAGAGGTGCTGCAGAGTACGTAGGTAGCAGTGGGAGGATAACGTCAAAGAAGTGAAATGACAAGCAAAGGCACGCAGCAGCTTCCCTCGCCGAGTCAGCCTGGCAAAGCTGCAACAGCTGCAGCGCAGCGCCTACTCGGGGCTGTTGCTGCGCGGCTGCATGCAACCTTCGTATTTCCTGATCTTTTGCTGGCTCTCCTGTCAAACACCACCCTCCCCCTATGCCCCCAGGAGTACGCCTGTGCTGTTGCTGCTGTTGCTGTGCGCCGTGACGCAGCTGCCTTGCCGGAGCAGCACCGGTCAAGCATTCAACAGATGCGTTGATTCTACAGGCAGCAGCAGCTGCTGCGGGAGGCGGCACTTGAGCAGCAGCAGTAGCAGCCCCACCACCCAAGGCAGCGTCTGGACGGGGAAAGCCGTCAGCAGCATTACCACCAACTATATCAGCATCAGATATCCCTATGTGCGTACCAAAGGCACCAGTCGCGGTTCTCTGCTTCCCTGCTATAGCAGCAGAAATGGCAGTCCGCGCACTTCCTCGTTCATCCCTCTCACCAACTGCAACAGCATCACTGTGTCCTGCTGTTGTTGCTGTTGCTGCCGCTCTACCCATCGTCACAGTCCGAGTAGTACCGGCAGCCACAGGATCCAAGCAAAGCGCTTTTTGAGCAAAATGAAGAATGAGGTTGCTGCAGCGGAGCGCTGGCCACTCCTCGAAAAAAGGCAGCAGCAGGTCTGTTCTATCGTTCATTAGAAGAGTTTCGATTAGTAGCATCGGTTGCTGCAGCAGCAGCTCGTGATGTGGCTCCACACGCGGTGAAATGCGACTCAGCAGCTGCAGCGCAGCTGTTACAGCGAGGAGTTGCTGCTGCTGCTGGGCAGGAAACGCACGCGAGCGAAGAAGAATGTCACACAGCAACCTCCGGTGCTCGACGATGGGAAGCGCGTGGAGCAACTGCCACCCCACAGCTGCAGCGGAAGCGGAAGACAAATCCCAAGAAGCAGCAGCAGCAGACGACAACAGTACCGACTCCGCAGCTGCAGGACTACCAAACGAGAGCGCCAACTTCTGCGCAGCAGCCTTGGCCGTACGCGGCAGGTGCGTATGCAGCGCAACAGCGGGAGCAGCAGACGGCAGGCAGACTTCTTCTTCAAGTGCACCGGAAGATAAATGTTGCCGTAAGTCAGCAACCGAAAGCTGCAGCGGCACGTGCGTGTCTCGAAGAGCAGCCGAATGCGGCGGCAGGTGTCGTAGCAACAATCCACACGCATGCATGCGTCCAACGCAGGACTGCTGGAAGAGAAAGCGGAGCTGCGAGAGCAGCACCGCTTGTCGTAGCCCAACAAGTACCGCAGCAGGAGCAGTGCAGCCATACAAAGTGAGGATTCGGTGGGCAAGTGTGTGACAGTTCTGCTGCTGTAGAAGCAAAACAGCGAAGCGCAAGCCTGCAACACAGCCCGAGCAGCATGCGTCGACATCTTGCCAACAACGCCAGCCAGCTGCTGCTGCCACCCCACAGACTTGCAGCACCGCATGCAACAGAGACACCTTCTGCAGGACGTGCTGCACGCTGGCAAGAAGAGAGGGTGCAGGGCCTGTAGCAGCCGCACCCTGTCTTCTTGCCGCGCTGCTTGCACAGCCTCTGCCCGGCCGGTAAAGCGAAGTGCTGTCGCGTCGATATCGCTGCTGCTGCGGCTGCAACTTCCGTCGTGCTGCAGTTAACAGAAGGCCGTGGTCAGGAGAAGCAGCAGCAGAGTTATCGGGCGACGTCGGCGACGTGACAGTAGCCAAAGCAGGGCCAGCGGCACCCTGGAAAGACGCGGCAGCAGCAGCAGTGGGGGATGTGTCAGCAGCAGTGGCAGCAGTAAAGTCTTCGCCAATCGCCGGAGATGGACAAACAACTGCAGCAGGTAGGGCAGTAGCAGCAGCAGAGCTAACGCCGGTAGGGCTACAAGCAAGAAAAGGAACAGCAGCCGCGTGTACGTGTGAACACGCAGAAGCGTCAGCAGCGACAGCAGTAGCACCGGCACTGTTGAAGGTAGACGTAAAAGGTTGCTTGCCTTCAGGCAAGACAGCTATTGCCGCTGCTGCAGCATGCGGTACTGCGTCTTCGGGTGGCACCGAGAGACCGGGTCTTCCTCTTGTTGCCCTGCTGCGTTGACTCAAACTGGCTGCTGCTGCTGCTTCATCTCGACCTGTTCTTCCTGTGTTCCTTCTGCGCCTCTGCCTCACGCTCTTTGCAGGAGTGTCTTTGTCGCTACTGCTCGTGCCGCTGAATCTACTGCTGTTCCTGCTGGCTCCTCTGCTTGTTTGGCTGCTGACGTTCTCCTGGTTGCAGCTGCTCCTGCCGCTGCTGGAGTCTCGGCGTCTCCCTGAGGGCTGGCGCTGCTGCAGCAGCAGCAGACGACGCATGCAACACGAGAGCGTGGTCTGAATAGTGGGCGGATCCCACCTTCTGGACAGCAGCAGCGCCGCGCGTGTGGCTGCAGCAGCATCCTCTTCTCGCAAGACTAGCTCATAGTCTGTCATATCTTCTAATCCATTTCTTGCCTCTTCTGCTATTGTTTTGCCTGCTTCTGCTGCTGTCAGTTTTGCCACCAGGACTGTTCCTGTCGCTTCCGCTTCTTCTTTCTCCTCTCCCTCTGCGGCTGCTGCATGTGCTGCTGTTGCTGCTGCTGACTCCGAGGTTGCTGTCCGGGCCGCGTGACTACTTGTTATATCCTTCGCCGCTGTCGCTTCTGTCTCTCTCGCGCTACCAGCAAGCGAAGAGAGAGCCGAAACAGTCACAGCAGGAGTCGCCGCAGCAGCAGCAGGGAGCGCGGCGGCAGCAGCGTCAAACGCGGGAGGCAGGGGCAAGTGAGATGGTGCCTTAGAGGCAGAAGCAGCAGCAGCTTCGCGTCTGCCTGTTTGTCGGAGCAGCTGGCGAACAGCGTAACGCTGCATGCTTGCAGCAGCAGGAGAAGAATGACTGTCCAGCTGCTGCAGTGCTTGCTGCAGATGCTTCTGCTGCAGCAGCCCAGCTGCTCTTCGACGACTCACCAGTTCAACGGCAGGCTCTAAATCATCAGCCACGGCGAGCAGCAGCGCCTGCAGCAGTGCCAGCGTCACCAGCAGAGAAAACAGCAGCAGAGAAAGCCGCAACAGCAACACCAACAAAGATCCAGAGCCGCAACAGAGACGCAGAGCAGCAGACATGCAACAGTACACAGATCATCTTAGCAGCCGCCAGATAAGAGGTACGGTGAAGCTGCCATAGAGATGTCCGCAGGGGCAGCAGCAGGAGCAGCAGGAGAGGAGCTGCAGCGCCAACCTAACCAGAGCGAGGCACCCGGACAGAAGCGGCCAGCAGCAGCATGATGCAAGCGCACGGAGGTGAGTTTGTAGCCCCCAAGAAAAGAACAGCTGTTCCAGTGTCTAGACACCCTGCAGAGAACACGCCTTTCATCTGCCTGTACGCGATGTCTACACACTGCGCGTGCGATCCAGAAGCACGCACATTCGGGCCGGTTTAGTGAGCACAACACCGCAGCAGCGGCTTTGTCGACAGCAGGAGACGCCCCAGCGAGTAGTAGAATCCCCCGCAACACCAGCAGGTGAACAGCAGCAGCATTTGCAGCAGCAGCAGCAGAACAAGCTGCAACACCAGCCGCAGCAAGTACGGCAGCAAGGGGGTCAGCTGCAAGGACAGCAGCAACACATGTGTGTCCCCCTATGCGCACACATCATCCTGTATTTATACGCCATTATATATATACGTACATATATACATACATACATACATATATACATACATGTACACCTACACATGTATTTATATATAGATATACATATTTACATATACACGTATGTATGTATACATATACTGATATCGGCAGCAGCGGAGGCAGCTGCAGAGACAGCAGCAACACGCATACGTGCCTCTTGCCAGGAGCAGCTGCAACAGAAGAAATGCCAGCCGTAGCAGCAGCAGCAGCCACAGGAGCAGCAGGTGGGGCGACCGCAGCCACAGCAGCAGCAGCTTCAAACGCAGAAGCAACAGCAGCTGCTCTGGAAGCAGCTAGATCACCAGCAGCAGCAGGAGACAGAAGGAAGCACCGCCTAGAGCAGCAGCGGCATTTGAGCAGCCTCGGGGTCGGCGCAGCGGCAGCAGGGTTCGCTGCTCAAACCGTCGTTCGTTCTTCGGCAACAGCAGCAACAGTGGAGGAGTAGCAGCGACAGCAACAGCGCCACCAGCCACCGCAGCAGGAAGCGTAGCAGCGGACGTGATCACAGCAGGGCGCGAGATAGCAGCTGCAGTAGCAGCAAGCAGGGCAGGAGTAGCGTTACCACCAACGACGGGAGGAGCAACAGTAGCAGCAGCAGCAGCCAGAGCAGAACCAGCACCGGCCACAGCAGCAAACATCGCAGCAGCAAGAAACACCGCAGCAGCACCGAGCATCGCAGCAGCGGCAAGCGTCGCAGCAGCAGCAGGCATAGCAGCGGCAGCAGGCACTGGAGGAGCAGCGCGCTAAAAAGCAGCAGCAGAGGGGCAAAGCAGCAGCCGCAAGCAGCAGAGCAGCACCGGGCATAGCAGTAGCAGCAGGCGTAATAGCAGCAGCGGGGGCAGCAGCAGGCGTACCAACAGCAGCAGGGTAGTGGCAACCAGACGAGCCACGAGGAGAGGAAAAGTGCTGCTACATAAACAGGCGCACCCGGGCGCTCGTTCCGTCACGAAGAGAGCAGCAACTGCACAGTCCACTGCTCTGCTTCTCCGCATCAGGAGCTCGCCAAGCCTCTAGACAGTCAATATATTTATGAACCCGCATGCGTACTACTCTCTTCTCCGCCTCTGCGCGTCTTCTACTGTAGGGGTGCGCACTTGCACGCCGTTACGTCTGTCTATCAACCTATCTATATCTATGTATATCTATATGTACCTATATATCGTTACGTCTCTCCTTGCATACATATATATATTTATGGAGACGCCGTTACATCTTTCTGTGTAAGTGTGTCTCTGTCTCCGTCTCTACATGCACACGCGTATATTTATATACATACACGTATAATTTCCTCTCCTTGTCTGTCTCTACATGTATTTTATATATATACATATATCGTTACGTCTCTCTCTGTCTCTCTGTACATTTATTTATATATATGTAAATATCTCTCTGTACATTTATTTATATATATGTAGATATATTGTTGCGTCTCGTATGTATGTGTGTCTCTGTCTTTATCGCTGTCTCTCTCTCTCTCAATATCTGCAGTGCTTATGCGTATACAGTATAGAACCTAGCTGCGTCTGTGTATGTATAGGTGCATGCATGGACGTCCATATGGGCGTCTGCCTGTCTATGACCGCACCCGTAGGCATACGTGTGTGTATAATCACAGACACACGCATTTACACACATATAGGAATATCCTTCTTCAAGGCAACATATATATTAACACGAATATATGCAGCTATATGCATGTACGCTTTTGTGGTCCCTGCCTGCGCATCTGTGTCTAGTCCCCGTCCTCTGTAGGATAGATACGTTTTTTGCGAGGAAGAGAAAGACGGAGAGAAGAAGAGACACGTGCTGCACGTAGCGGTCCTTGCATCCGTCAGTACATGCGCATGCGTAAATCCACACACACATATATGAAGAAGACGCCGTCGCAGCAGGCGTGCAGTGGTTACTGGCATGCATCTATATATATGGCATGCATGTGTCCGCACGTGTGGGCACGAAAAAGTCTGCAGGCATGGACATACATGCAGGGAAGCAAAATTACTGTAGTTTGTCCAAAAGTAGTGAGCTCTTTTGATATGAGACTTCTGCAAAATGTTCAAAGGTGGGGTTGCTTCAGGAAGTGCAGCACAGCGTCGTCGTCGCTTGTGCTGCGCAGCTCCAGACGTCCGTCTCTTCCCTGTCTAGCTGAGGAAGCCGGGTCTTCCTAGCGCTACGAAGATAATAAATATCTTCATGTTTCCAATATAACGGTGTCTACGTCTCTCTGTCTTTCTGTGTCTCGATCCACGAGAAACATTCCACAAAAAGAAGTGCATGCGTTTTTGCTGCATGTCCCCCACACTCGACGCGTCTCTCTATCGTATCGCAATATATCGACTTGTATATATATGAAAAAGGGGACACGTTATCAAACACAACTCCAGATATAAATAGACGTATATCAGTGCTGTCCCTACGCAAGGATATCTGTGCAGCAATACCTCTATAAATATACACACAGATAGACAGCTACCTAAATACGCACATAGAGATCCATAGAGAAGGTAAGTATATACACACATATGATAGACGCATCCATAGATGTATATAGGCGTGTATCTCTTACTTATATATATGTATGTATGTATATGATAGACGTATACATATATATATATAGAGAGGGACATGTATCTTCTTTTTCTTATGAAGGTGTACGTAAACAGTCTCCTGGTATATCTGTGCAGCTACATATGTATGTATATGTATGTAGAGCAATGCGCATGCAGATGGATGTGAGAGGAGAGCCTGCTGACAAAGGGAAGGACACCGCTACATGCAGCACGTCTCTCTTCTTCTCTCCGTCTTTCTCTTCCTCGCAAAAAACGTATCTATCCTACAGAGGACGGGGACTAGACACAGGTGCACAGGCAAGGACCACAAAAGCGTACATGCATATAGCTGCGTATATTCGTGTTAATATATACATATATATATAAATGTAGACGTTGGCGCATATATAGAGTTGTACACGAAGTGCAATGCAAGGAGTGGTACGGCTCGGAGGCTTGGGAAGGTGTCTCGTCTCCCTCACCTTGAGAGACGTAGACAACGCGGTGAGATGGCGAGGGCGCCAGCCGAAGAAGCGCTTGCATGCAGACTCTTCGGCGCGTCTCTGCGAGCGTTCCCCTGTCCTTTCTGCCGGGGAATCGTCTACAGGAAGTACAGCAGCAGCAGCATCTGCAGCAGCAGCGTCTGCAAAAGCAGCACTGGAAGCAAGCGCAGGGCCGCCGCTTGTCACCTCTGTTTTTCGCTGTACAGACACTGCGCTCGTGAACGTGCCAGGCCTCCTGCTATTGCTGCAGCTGTCACTGCTGCCGCTGTTGCTGCTGCTGTTGCTGCTGCTGTTGTTGTTGCTGTTGCTGCTGCTGTTGCTTCTGCTGCTGTTGCTGCTGCTGTTGCTTCTGCTGCTGTTGCTGCCGCTGTCCTTTTGGCTGTCGAGGAGGAGACTGCTGCTGTTACTGTCACCAAGGGGGCAGGATCCGTGGTGCAGACTGCTGCGGCTGCAGAGCATCTGCCAGCAGCAGACGCGCTCGTGGATCCACCGCTGAAGCGCGGCAGCAGCGGCAGCAGAACCAAGAAGCAGCAGTGCAGCGTTGAAGAAGGTAGGCGAAGGCCACCGTTCCGTAACTCTCTCTAGACAAGCAGCGGCTGCTAGCAGCCGAGTTGCTGCAGCGTCAGCCGCAGATACGCACGACGTCGCACCAGCAGCAGCAAAGAAGCCAGCAGCCGAAGTCTCGCAGACACTCGCTGCAGCAAAAGCAGGGACTGAGGGACACGCAAGAGCAGCAAGTGGAGAAGAAGAAGCAGCAGCAGCAGCGCGACCTGCGTCTGGCAGAAGAACGGAAGATGTAGCGCCAGGAGGAAGGACAGCAGCTACCCTGCCAGCAGCCGGAGCTGCAGCAGGAGGAGCAGCAGCAAAACCGCATGAAGTTACTCGCTGCTGTTCTAAGGAACCCAAAAGCGCCGCAGTTCCCAGCGTCAGAGCGTAGTATCGGCGCCGTGTCTTACGTCGGCGCAGTCCCACCTGCCCCTCTTGCTGCTGTCGAAGCTTTTTCTTTTTGGTGTGTGCGTGCTGCTGCCTACATTGAGCTTCGCCCAAATGCTTCCGCTGTTGTTGCTGCTGCTTCTGCTTGTCTTGCCGTTGCTGCACCTGCATCTCTTGCTGTTGCTGCTGCATGTCGCGCTGTTGCGTGCCCTGCTGCTGCGCCTGCAGACGGAACTGCTGCTGCGGCTGCATGCAGCTGCTGCTGTTCTCTGGGAAGATATAAGCGGGCAAGGAAGCAAGCGCTGCGGATCGTGTTGCTGCTGCCTGCGCTGCTGCCGCCCCTAATGGCGTCTCAGCAGCGACCGATATTTCGTCACGCAGCACTATTGCTGCTGCTGCAGCCTTTTCTTCCCGTTCTACTGCAGCTCCCGCCTGTTGACCGACTGCCGCCTGTTCCTCTTCCTTCGTTCCTGCTGCAGAACAACCATCTCCCCCCCCTCCCCCCGCGGCCGCGCCTGCTGTCTCTCCGTCCTCTGCCTCCGCTTCTTTTTCCCTTCCTTCCTTTCTTCGTGGAGCTGCTGGATCTGGACGACGTGCTGCTGCTCCTTCTGCCACCCCCTCGGGAGGAGCAGCAGCAGAAGCAGCAGGAAAAGCAGCAGGAGCAGGTGCAAGCAGAGCAGCCAGAGGACGACCCTTCGAGGAAGCAGCTGCAGCAGCAGGAGCCAAGGCAGCAGCAGTCCTCCCCGTACGGCCAAAACGACCAACAGCACCGCCATGCAGGCAAGGATCTACGTGTTTGGTAGACGAAGGAGTGATGGGAGGGTGGGATGGCAGAGCAGCAGAGGTCACATTAGCCCCTGCATCGTTCGGGCAGAGCAGCAGCACCTGATGCAGCGGCGTAGACGCCAGTACGACGACATTCAGAAGGTCCACACGCATCATCGCAGCGAGCTGCTGCGCTTCTGCTCTACCTTGGTACCGGAAGAGAACCGTCGCAGTTATCGTTTCTGGCGCTGCTGCGAGGACATCAAACATATTCTTCTTCCTCCTTCTTGCGGCTGCCTCCTTCTTTCCATCTCTCCTGCTGCTCTTTTTGTGCATCTTCCTGCTGCTGCTCTCCGTTGCGCGAGCGTGCTTCTCCCTGCTGCTGCTACTGCTGCCAAGCCCAACAACCTTCCGCCTCGCGTACGAATCTCTTCTGCTGCAGAGATGTGATGCAGCAGCAACATCCCCACCGTCTGCTGCTGCTGTCCCCGCTGCTGCATCTGCTGTGTCTACTGCTGTTGCGTCTGCTGCTGTTGCGTCTGCTGCTGCTGCTGCGTCTGCTGCGCACCGCGGTGGTATGCTATGTGCTCCTTTTTCCTGTCTTCTCCCTGCTGCTGTTGCAGGCGCTTCTATCTCTTCTTCTCCTCCTTCTCTGTCACCTGCTGCTGCCGCTCCTTCTTGCCCTGGTACTGCTGCCGTGCCTGCTTCGCCCGCTGCTGAGGCTGCAGCCGCTGTCTGTTCTTCTTCTTCAGTCGCTTGCAAGGGGGAGCGTGGGGATCTCTTTCTCTCGTCTAGCGGCCTGCGTCGGCCTGCTGCTGGGCGATGCTCTGGGGCAGAAGCAGCAGCAGCAGAAGCGCGGGGAGGCAACACGCCCACAGCAGCAGCATTTGAAACAAGAGAAACAGCAGCAGTCCCGGCCGGGAAAGCAAGAGCAGCAGCAGTGGCAGCCTCCGCAGAAGTCACCACCCCACACAGGCACCCATGAACCAGCGCGCAGCAGCAGCAGGCCGCAGCAGCACGAGCTTTCCACCTCTCGCGTGCTGCCTCTCGTAGCGTCACAAGCTGCTGCATATATTCGAGAAAGCGCAGGAGATACTTTGGCTGCTTCCTCGTCGTGACGCACGCTGCCCCTGACGAAAGACCTGCTGCTGGTGCTGCTGCTCCTCCGTCACACCCCGCTGCTGCTGCTTCCTCCACTTTCTCCTTTTCCTTCTCCTCGTCTTTGTCTGTTGTTCTGCTGCTGCTGCTGTCTTGCTGCTGGCCTCCCGCAGAGGCTTCCCTTCTCTCGTCTTCCGCACACTTGATCTGCTGCTGCTCCTGCGGCTCTCGCTTCTCCTCCTCCTGCTGCAGCGGCAGTTTTCCTCTACGCTGCTCCTGCTGCTGGTTCTGCCGTTGCTGCTCTTGGTAGGGGGAGGGGAGATGGACGACTTTGAGCAGCGACTGCTGCTGCTGCTGCTGTCGCTGATCGTCCTCTCGCTCCTGCTGCTGCTGCTGCTCTTGGCCCGATCGTTCGTGCTGCTGTTGCTGCTGCTGCTGCAGCCGCCTCGGCTGCTGCTGTTGCTGGAGCGCAGTGTCAGCAGCAGCACTTCTGAGCGTCCTGACTGCAGCAGCGAGGAAGCGGCGTGCGGAGCGGAGAGAGTAGCAGCAGCAATTATTTTCCTTCACCTGCTGCAGGGCCTTGACCAGAGCAGCAACAGCAGTTTTCTGGTGCTGCAGCGAAGACAGGTGATGACGCAGTAGCGCTGGTTCCGCCGGCGGCGTCTCCACGTGCAGCAGAAGGCGAGAAAGGGAAGAAGAAGAGGAGGAAGAAGTAGAGGAGGAAGGAGAAGAAGAGGAGGAAGAAATGACCCCCCCCCGCGCTTCTAGCAGCACCAGCAGCCTGCGCGCGCACGAGGCAGGAAATCAGCAGCAGAGCCCGAGCAGAAGATAAACGAGAGCGGAAGATGCAGAAGCAGCAACACGAGTCAACAGAAAGAGACGAATAGCAGCAGCAGCAGCAAAGGGGATGACAGCAGCAGGAGAAGAAGAAGCAGCAGCGGTCCACCAGCGGCGTCAAGAAGAAAGCGCAGCAACCGAGGCTTCAGAGGAGCAGACAGAAGCAGCAGTGGCAGCAGCCAGAAAAAAGACGTACCACAAGCAGCAGCAGCAGCTTCGAAGCAGCAGCGACGGGAGAAGAGCTGGCGGTCCCAACAAGAAGAGTCGCAGCAGGAAGCGAGCAGCAACGGCAGCAGCAGCAGAACAAAAAACGGCCCAACAACTCCTCTCTACCACTCCCTGCCGCCGGACCACCGAAGAAAGCGAAGAAGCAACAGCGGCACGAGCAGCAGCGGTGGCACTCCAGCAGCAGGTCGTCCTCGCAGCAGGTGCAGCAGCAGTTCACAGCAGCAGCAGTGTAAACCAGCAGCAGTTAACGGCAGCAGCAGTCCACAGCAGCAGCAGTGTAAACCAGCAGCAGTTAACGGCAGCAGCAGTCCACAGCAGCTTCACGGGCAGCTGCAGCCCAAAACACGCCTGCCGAGCGTCAGCAGCAGCAGTTGCTATGCAGAGCTGTCCGACGTGGCACTGAGCCGAGCGAAACTCTTTCAACAAAAATAGGGGGACTTCACTAATACACGAACACGCATATCTACCTATCTATCTATCTACCTGTCTATCTCTATATGTATATATGTACAACACCTGCATGCATTACATATGTATATGCACACATATAGGCAGATATATACACATATAGAGAGAGTGACACACAGAGAGAGAGAAAAAGACTTGATGCAAACATCCCTTTCATGCAACTGTGCGCCACTAGTCACATACCTCTTTATATACGCATATACATCAGTACAAATATATGTTTAGTTGATTTTGGTTTTACTCATAGACATTCGTTGCTAGCAAAGAAGTGTACTGTGATGCGTCGTAGGTAAAAGACATGCACCCGCCTCTATGTAGATGCACCACTTGTATATGCGTCCACGTCTCTACGCATCTCTATATAAATGCCACTTTCTCTCTTTAAGTCTATACCAATCTCTATTTCTACGTATCTCCAGGGAGACACACGGGCATCCATGTCTGTATATACGTCAGTATGCCTACTGCGATACCTACCTATGTATCTATCTACACATATGTATAGATTTGTAGGGAGAAACGCATACACATATATATATTATATGTATTTGCTTCTCCCTCCATATCTTGAATATTCTGGTACTGACCGAAACGCAGGTATCCACACGCTTCCCATATAAATGTTAGTTTACCTATTAAACGCTATATGAACCTATGTTTCTATCTCCCTTTCTGTGTGTGTACATATATATGTACAGATTGATAGGTAGGGAGAGAGGAATATATACACAGATGTGGAGTTTCTATGAGTCCTTGAATATCCTAACATTGACTTGGAGACGTTTCCATGAAGTCCTCTACGGACGCTAAAAAATACACGAGAAATATAGATATATATTCGTACTTATATATAGAGAGAGAGATAGAGAGACAGGGGCAGCAGCGACGCATGGGAACACGTGGAAAGGGACGGGAAGGAATTTCTCACCCGCAGTCTCAAAGCGAGTAATATCTGTCTATATACGATGTTTTCGCACAAATATGTACACACATACACAAATATATATATACAGAGAGATATATATCTATATGTATCTATCAATATATATATATGTAGTAACAAAGAGAGGAATATAGAGAGGTGTATATGTAGAACGAAGGCAACACAAGAAAATGCCTCGGGATACATGCAGAAATTCACAAGTTGGCAGGCATGCACACAAACGAACTTCGGTGTACGTAATCCTATATATACATACACGTGCGCATGCACGTATTGAGGGTGATACATATATATATGTAGACAAGTATCCAGGTACGTACATACATAGACGTCTGCACTTGTACATATATTAACATATACGTCAATACCTACATATCCATACTGATATATCTATACACATGTATACACATATGTGTATATACACACATACTCCTATATATTTATGCATAGACAGACATTGCTTTCCCTTTATATATACATACATTGACACATATATATATGTCTTCCCCTTTGTCTCTCTCTATACATATCGACATATATGTGTGTACGTATATATACATATATCATTCTCACTCTCTATCTCTTTCACATATATCCGTATGTCTATGTATATATACATATATATATATATATATATGTCCGTATACACATATACCTATGGACATATCTTCCACCTTTTCTCGCGCTTTATATATATATGTATATGTGTGTGACACGTAACCGTACAGCTAACATTTGCACATGCGCGCAGTGCACATAGGTAAAGCCTTTTCGAGTATTTGTCTGTGCGTATATATATATATGTACACATATATATATATACATACGAATATGCATTCATATGTGTGTATGTGTCAATTTGCTTGGTTAAAGATATAGACGCGGATGTAGACGCATGGTATGTGACTACCGAGTGGTATAGTGAGTGTAGAGAAGGAAGCAAATTACCTCGACGGCATAAAGAGATGCCTGCAGCAAAAACTCACCGATCTATAAATGTGTGAAGGAACTGCAAGAATACGGGAGGAAGAGAGTGCCGCGCCTCCTGCTGCTGCTCTCGCCTCGACTTCGAGAACACTCCTGCAAATCTGCCTCCTCCTCCTCCTCCCTGCTGCTGCTGCTTTTCCTTTTCCTGCTGCTGCGTCTTCATGAGGACTGCAAGTTGCTGCGCAGACACACGTCCTTCCTCTTCCCCTCCTCGTGTTGCTGCTGCTGATGCTCCCGCTGTTGTTGCTGGTGTTGCTGCTGCTGTTGCTGCTGCAGGTGCGTCTGCTGAAGCCATGCGTAACACTGTCTCCTCTTTTTTGGCGACGACTCCTACGGCTCGTGTATCCTTTTCTTGTTCTGTTCCTGCTGCATCTGCTGCAGTTGCTGCCACGTGTGGTGGGGCCGCTGTTGTCGCTCCTGCTGCTTCTTCTAGGATCGCCTTGGCTCGTTTTAGAAGGTAGGAGCAGGTAGAGGCAGGGGCAGCAGCAGCAGAAACAGCAGCATCAAGGAGAAGGTAGATCTGCTGCAGCAGGGGATGGGCAGCAAAAACAGCAGCAGACGAATCCAGCAGCTGCTGCGAAAAAGAGAGCAGTAGCCTGCAGAAATCCGCCCGAGAGGCGCACGGGACAGCACCAGCAGCAGAATGTGCAGCAGCAGCACAGCGCGCTGCAGCAGCAGCAGCGGCAGTGGACCAACTCGGAGACGCGGCAGCAGCAGCAGCAGCAAAAGGGGAGGCAGGCGAGGCAGCGAGAGCAGCAGCGGGCGAAGGAAAGAAGGGACGGGAGGCAGCAGCAGCAGCAGTGGCAGAAAGAGCACCAGCTGCAGAATCCGCGACAGCTCCAGCAGCAGGAGACGCATCACCACTAGAAGCGTCTTGCAAGCAATTGCTGCTGCTGCTGCAAAGGGAAACCGCCAGCGCTTCTGTCGGTCCCGGGGCAGGGAACTGCAAAGGGCCGGTGCTGCACAAGAAAAGGAGAAACGAGAAGAAACGTCACAAGGCTTGCAGACAGGAAAACTCGACTCTTCTGCTGCTGTTGCTGCCAACTCTCTCCACTCTCTCCTGCTGTTTCTTCTTCGACGTGCAGCAACAATACATATACATATATAAACGTAGCATATACGTATATACATGTATATATCTATGCAAACGTACGCAGGTGGTCTATGAGTATGCATCGACTGAGACACTCATATACGCATGTACACATATATATATATATATATATATATATACGTACATGAATCGCTCTCTTTCCCTACCTCTCTCTCTATCCCTCTGTCTTCGCTCTCTCGCTACAAATATATACATATATATATGTATATACGTATGTAAATGGCTTGCTGTCCCTCTCTCTCTCCCGGTCTCTCTCTTTCTGCCGCGCTCTGCATATATTTATATCTACACATATATAAGTATCACTCTCGATATATATATACACACACAAATACATATACACATATAAATCTCGCTCTGTGTCTCTCCCTCTCTTTCTCTCCATACAAATATATAAGTAAAGTCTTATTCTTGTCGAATAGATGTGTACTTCCTCGAGAGCATCGGTGTGGGAGCAGAGAGACGAGCCGGAGAAAAGCGGCCCGGCCCGCATGCAGAAAACGAAAAGAGAGGGACGCAGGCGGCGTTCTTTGAGAAGAAGGGGAGGAAACGGGGAACAAATAGAGGGAGAGGTGGGGAGGACCCGAAGAAATAAATAATTCCTTCACACACGCATGCGCATCGCCATACCATCCCTGCATGCATCTGCCGAGGCCCTCACCGCTCTCTCTCTCTCTCTCTGCTCTGCCTCTCTCTCCCTGCATATATATATATATATATATATACGTATAAATATATGTGCATGCGTAGGGATCCCAGCACGCGGAAGACACCCAAACATGCACACGTACACCAGAAGCAAAAACACGTTTCCCCACGTCAAAAGAATATCCACACTTGCACCTGTACGTATATATTCATACATATACAAATACATATATATATATATGCGTATATGTTGTACATGTATTCATATATATGGGAACGCACTTATCCACACAAAAAGAAAGAGAAAACAAATGTTTGCTTGCACATCTATATCCACATATACATATACACATATATATATATATATGCAGTAGGATGCACACATGCACATATATGTACATACATACATATATATGTATGTATATATATAGAGAGAGTCAGATGCAGACTTGTACATATACACCTATATTACATATATATATATATATGTATATATAGAGAGAAAGACAGACAAAGGCATCCTGGTGCGTATACGTACATATATATATATATTCATGTATATAGGGGGAGCGATAGAAAGAGAAGAGCAGACATATAGCGAGGAAGATGGTTATAGAGGAAGGGAAATCCCTGAAATTCGGACCTCTGGGAAGCAGCGACCATCTGCAGCGCCGTGTGGACTGCTGCAGCAACGCTGCCTTCTTCTTCTTCGTAGTAGAACTTCCTCCAGAGCCTCCTGCTGCAGCTGTTGGCCCTACAGAGACCGCTCGATCTGCTGCTACAGCTGCCTTCCCCTTCGCCGAAACTGCTGTTGCTGCTGTCTTCGTTGCTGCTCCTGCTGCTGCCAACGGGTTGGTAGCTGCAGCTGCTGCGGATGTTCTCGCAGCGGCTGCCGCAGTTTCTCCTCCTCCTCCCTCTCTCTCCGGCCCCGCTGCAGCGGCTCTCGTCAGAAGATGAGGTCGCTGCTGCTGCACCCCCGGCATCAGCAGAGACCAAGAGAAGCGGGTCGTTGAGACGCCGCCTCAGAGACGCAAAGACGCAGGCAACAGCAGCAGCAGCGGTCGCCGTGGGCGGCAGGTCGTAATACGCCTGCAACCCGCTGCAGCGCATTTCAGCGGCACCAGCAGCAACGCCACACGCAGCAGCAATTCACAAGAGCAGCCGCAGCGCCACCACCAGCAGCAACACACGACAAGGAGGAGGAAGAGGAGGGGAGGAAAGCAGCAGTAGCACCAACAGCCCCACTGCCACAAGGCCAAACACTGCCACAGAAGCAGCAGCAGTGCTGTCAGCAGCAGCAAGGGAATCTGGAGCAGCAGCAAGAGAGAGAGGGACAGCGTAGGGACGGATGCAGCAAAGCGGAACGGCACCTACCGATTTAGACGTACAAAAGATGTCTGTCTTGTCTCGTTGTTTAAGTAGACAAATACCTTCCGCCGCAACAAAAACTCTCTTCTATAAATGGCAAACCCCAGGGCGTCATACGCACCTGCAGGTATACGTGCGTGGGGATATATATATATATGGTAGATTTAAGTATCGATCTGAACACATACATATATACACACACATATATATACACACATGTATATGTATATGTACGTATGCATATATATTTGTTTATGGACGCAACGAATGCCAGGGATGGACACCGACTACTGCTGCTGCTGGTAGTACGCATTCTGCAGTTGCTGCGGCGCTTTCTACAGCTGCTCAGGAGGCTGCTGCTGTTTTCCGGCTGCCGCAAGAACTGGTGGAACTCCTGCAGCACACGTGCCTTCTCCCCCGCTGCGGGTCCACTTGCGTGGCTGCGGCTCTTCCTGCCATGTCTGCTGCTATTGCTCCTTTTCGCGCAGCTTCTGCTTCTGCTCTTGCTGCTGTGTCTGCGGCTGTTGATGCTGTCGCTGCTCTTCCTGCCGCGGCCGCTGCTCTTGCTGCTGTCGCGACTGCTGTTGCGCTAGCACCTTTTGCTGATCTTGTGGCTGTGGCTGCTACTCTTGCTGCTGTTTATTTCCCTTCCTTTTGCTGCCCCTGCGGCTCCTGCCGTGACGGCTCTTGCAGCGGCTGCTCTTGTGTTGGTTCACTAGCCTCTAGTGCTGCTAGGACACGTGTCCCTGCTGCTGCGCGTTGTGGTCCTACTGCGACGCTTCCCGCTCCTTCGACTACTTATCAGTGCTGCCGCTGCTTCCTTCTGCTGCTTCTTCTCCTCCTCTAGCAGGTACACTGTGACTCCCGCGCTTGCTGCTACGGCAGCAGCCGTCGACGCGTTTTGTGCTCTTTCTCTTGCTGCTGCTGCTGCTGTTGCGCTCGCTGCTGCCGCAACATATGCCGGTGCTGCTGCTGCTTCGTATTCTTCTCCTGCAGCTGTACACGACGCCGCTAATCTTCTGTCGCGACTGCTGCTGTCAGCGCTTCTGCTGCTACTACTGCTGGCTCCGCTATTGCACCTGGGCTACTACACCTCGTCACTCACGCGCATGCGTCGAAGTCGTTGAACTGCAGGGCGTTGTTCAGCAGCTGCACAGGAGAAGACAGCAGCTGCAGCAGGAACGAAGACGGCTCCAGGCAAAGGTGCAGTCCCCTAGGCAAAGACGACATCCCCTTTGCTGCTGTTGCTGCTCCTTTTCCTTCTCTTCTTCTTGTATCGGGAGCTGCTGCTGCTGCTGCTGTTCTTCTATGGAAAAAGAAGCGACCTCCCCCTAGCGCTGCTTCCGGTGCTTCAGAAGCGGGTGCGATCGCTGCTTTGCCTGCTGCCGCCGGTGCTGCGGCTGCTGCTGTTGCCCGTGCTGTCCGTTCTGCTGGTCCTGTCGCCTCTGCTGCTGCTGTTGCTGCCGCGCCGACTTTTCCCGCCGCTCCTGAAGCCCTTCTTCCTCCCAAAGATTCTGCTTTCTCTTCTTCTTTTCTATGACTTGCTGCCGCCTCTGCTGGCGGAATTCCTGCTGCTTCTGCTGCCGTAATATCGCTAGGCCAGGACGGGGAAGGGCAGACGGCCCCGATACGAGCGCAGTACAAGCGCCACTCACGAGACCGCAGCACTGCCGCAGGTATCACGTTCAAGTCTTCCTCTTCTTCTTCCTCTCCATATTCTCCTTCTTCCTCTCCATCTACTTCTTTGAAATCGTTAGTTCTCCGCCACCTGACCGTTGGTTGCTGCTCTTCTAGTCGCTCCCGTCCCTTCTTCTCCTGCGGCTCTCCCCCGTTCTCCTGCTGCTGCTGCTGCTGTTGCTGCTGCAGCCAGTGCTGCTGCCGACGCACCAGGAGAAGAGAATACGACGGAGACCAGGGCAGCGGAGGGGGCCTCCCGGCAAGTGAAGCAGCAGAAACGGCAGCAGCAACAAACCGCTGCCGCAGCGACAGATGCGCTCTCCACAGAAGCTCCTGCACCCCGGCAAATAACGACAGCAGCAGGAACAAATTAATCGGGTCAACACTATGCGAGTGTATGTGTACACACTACTCGCGTATTTATATGTATATATAAAGAGAGAAAGATAGACACAGATGTATAGATGGCCACCAAGGAAGACGGCAACAGCAGTACTGCAAGCAAAACGAAGAGTAGCTGCAGCAGCAAGTGCAACAGCTTCTACACGAGAGGAAGAAGGACCAGCACACGAACAGCTGCCCGGTCTCGACGGCACCAGCAGCAGGAGCAACAACACCAGCAGCGGCAATATCAGCAGCAGCAGTATACATACACGCATGTATATATTCTCGTGTACACACACTCATGTACACACCCACCTATCTCTCTCTCATACGTATATATATATATATATATATATATATCTATAGCGGTAGCAGCGGCACGTGTCTGTGGACGTGTACCACTACGTATATATATATATACACGTAGACGACGTGTTCAGTGATACAAGAGTGTTTGCTCGTATATCGCTTGCCTTTCCTACGTAGAGCTACTACTACACACTCGCCTCGATGCGCCTCTGCGTCTCTCTGTCTCGCTGTCTCTGTGTCGGTGTGTGCGTAAACACAGGGGTGTGTACATATATTTGCGGTACATATATTTGCTATATATATATGAAAAGAGAGAAAAACAGCGAGGGAGAGAGACACACATACGATATATATAGAATCAGATGTATTGACCGTATGCATACATATACATATACATATGTATATATAGAGAGAGACATATCGACGGTATCTATATCTATGTATATATATATATGTAATTACGGTATGCGTACACATATGTATATGTATGGACAGATATATACATGTACTGTATATATATATATATATATTTATACCTATATGTGGAGAGAGAGAGACATATATATATATATAAACAAAGTGAATATAGTTATATTTTCATTATATAAATATATATATATATATGGAGATATGCAAAGTCCTTTTCTCTCTCTCGCCACTGTTGCTCTGTAGGAGGAGAATCACCAACAGAGAGAAACACAGAGATACAGGTGTACTGTCGCCGAGGGGCAGCAGCCACAGCAGCAGCAGTCGCAGCCGCAGCAGTTTCCGGCTGCGAACGCTCTTGGAGGTTATTAGCTGTTCCCCCCTTCCCAGCAACAATATATTCAGCAGCAGCAGCAGCGTTCCCAGCAGCAGCGCAAGGAACTTTGTCGCAGCAGCAAAGCGTTGCCTTCTCTCGCTGTTGTTCTTCCGACCGGTGCTTCTCCCCTCCTCTACACATATACAAGGACGTTTCTACATCTGCTACACATACACATGCTGCTGCAGGCGCCACATACACACATACATGCACGCATACATACACACATACCCACCATAGACATACTTACATATACAAAAATACATGCATGCACATACATAGACGTATACATCTATGCACTAACATATATATGTGTATATGCATACACCCATACACAAACATATACATTCATATATATATATGCCTGTATATACACACACACAGACAAAGACATATAATATATATATATATATATGTGTAGGTACACACGCCTATATATAGAGAGATAGACATATTTATATATATACACACATGTAGATGCACACGCCTATATATATAGAGGTAGACATATATGTATATATCGGTATATACAAACACATAGAGAGACACATATATAGATACGCATGCCGATATACATAGAGGTAGAGATATAGACAGACATACCCATGTATAGATACGTACACCTCCACACACATCTCCGTATGTACACATACATATACATATACAACAGATATACAAATACGTTTCCACATCTGCTGCTCATATGTGTGCTGCTGCAGGCGCCATACATATACATATACACATACACGCATACACACACACACACGCCTACAATATAATACTTACATATATAGACGGATATACATACTCGCATACATAACTATATACACGCATGTACAAACATATATATATATATATATGTACACACATGTAGACACGCACATATACACACACTCCTACATATATCCATACACACATATACACATACGCAGAAATACACACATAGACATGCACTGATATATATGTACCAGTGTAGGTATCCATATATACACGTAGAGATAGAAGTACATAGACAGGTTGGTGCATACCAGCACGTATGAGTGCATAGGTACGGCCTCGTGGATGTGTGGCCGCGGATGGCTGTGTTTGGCGTGTGTGTGTATGTGTGCCCGGTGCCGTCTACATATATACCTACACATCTATATGCGGAGGGAGTTATTCTCGCCGAGCGGCATGCGCTTCTCGCTAGTGCCACGGGTTGACTGCTCAGCTGCCCTCTCTCCGCACCCCGCAAGCAAAAAATCGACACTGCATGCCTCAACGTACTTTTTTGGAGAAACATTTACGTGGCGCACAGAGAGACAGCGATAGAGCGCGAGTTCAATGCACTTACACGCGTCCACACACAAATATACTCGTATGTGTGAATGTATGCACTGCAGAGGGCCACAGGCATAGCCGCATAGACAGACATATATGAAGACGCTTATCAAGCAGAAGGGAGAAGACAGAGACGCTGGGCAACTTTGAGCAGCGTGGCCACGCATATTACTTTCGTAAGAACGTCCATAGCGAGAAGGAGAAGACCCGTCGCGTCTGCAGCTGATGCATGCAGAGGCTGCTGGTGGCTCCTGCGCCGGCGACCACCCTGCTGCTCCGGTTGCTGTCGCGCTTCCTCCTGCTGCTGCTGCTTCAGCAGTCGATCCACGTGGACTCTGCGCACGCGCGCGCGACAGGAACCCAGCAGCAACGCGAGACGACGTGGGGGGGAAAAGCAGGAGGCAACACACAGCAGCAGCAGCAGGAGAGTCGGGGGACCCAGAAGCCATAGAACAGGGACAGGAAAAGAAAAAGGGACAAGGACTGCAAGGGGTCCACTTTTAAAACTGAAAAAACTAAACCACCTACTCTGCATGCATGCATTTCCCAGGTTGTCTAGGCGGTGTCCCATCAATTAAGTGTATTGCTGAGTAGTCGCTACAACACATTCCTCTCTCTTCCGTGGTGTGTATTGTGGAAGTCCATACACGTATACATACATATATATATACATAGGTGAACGTATAGACATCTATATCTCTACCTATGGGACTGTGTACATCCATATATATATACATATATATATATATATATATATGTACATATGTACCTACTCCCGTAGGTGTGTGAAGGTGTATCCACATATATATATATATAGATAGATATACACATATTCATATGCGTCTGTGTGTATATGTATATATATATACATATATATATATATACATATATACGCATACATATACATTCATATGTGAATATATATATCTATATCCATACGCATAAATATACATATACATATATATGTATACATACGCGTAGTCCCATATGTGTGTGAACGTATATATTCAATATATATACACATATTAATACGTGTGTGGGGGTTTATACATTTACATACATAGACACAATGATGCAGACATATATATATATGTGGACGTATATATATATATATACTTGGTCCCACGCGTGTGTTAACATCGATACACCTATTCATATATATATATATATACATATATATATATACGTATTCATACCGCCGTGTGGATATATACATATATATACATATATATACACACACACACACTCACATAGGCAAATGTATATATATACATGTATACATACATGTGTGAATATGCGTGTCAGCATCTGCGCAGTGGTCATGCAAAATATATCCATATGATATACGTGGACAGCCCTCACTATACAACGACGTATACATTGGTAGATGCGCGCACACACTTACACACCTATGTAGATATATACGTGGACGTATTCATACTTCTTGACATATATATATATGCGTAAAAGGCATGCACAGATACACATATATACATATACGCGTATATATGTGTATAGTATGGACACAAAGACATGTACAAAAGTATGGAAAGGTACATATATATATAATGTATAGATATGTGAATAGAGTGATATATCCCTGGCTACGCAGAGGCGCAGACACAAATACATATACACACGCAGATATATACGTCTCTTTGTGGACTGTTTATTTACTTGTGTAGCCGTCCTCTGAATGTAGACACCAACAAGATGAGATCTGCTAATATGTCGTGTCCGCGGGAGGTGTAGACACCAACAAAATAAGACCTGCTAATATTTTTTGTCTGCGAGAGGGGGAGAGGACACCAAGGGAAACGCCTTGTCTGCAAGACGCGAAGGGGACTGGCACACAGGCTTCTGATTTTGGCGAGGGCTGGGCCATAACAACAATATGTCGAAGCTGCATGCGTGTGCGCCGTCGTGCACGCGGGTGCCGGTGGTGCCGCCTTTGAAGGGAGTGCATGCATCGCCTCCGCTACCTGGCTCGGTGCAGCACGTACACACATGCTAGCTAGCTGCGTCACCTCCAACAGCAAGGCGCGCGAGCTCGCGATGCCGAAGACGCGAGCCAGCTAGACCCTGCAGCCGCAGACCTATATGTGGGGGACAACCTGTACCATAAGCGCAGGGCGCGGTGGCTAGCTACGGGTTCGCGCGCCGCACGGACTGGCTGGCTGCAGCATGCGCATGCACACCTCAATCGCTATCCGGCGACGGCGTGGGCACGCGGTGCGTACAAAGTCTGCAACACACAAGCATGTATGTAGATGGCATGTTTCCGACGGCTAGCCAAGACCACACATACACGCGCGACTACTTCGCTGGCAGATACAACACGTAGACATGTCTCGGCGAGCTACTAAATCGTCTACTACCCACCCAGCTCAAGGGCGAAGGGCCCCGCGGCTTGCTAGCTCGGGGAGAGCTAGACAAGGCTGGCGCGAGTCGAAAGACTGGGCTGCCCAGCTAGCTAACGAGAACAACTCGCTCGACGACGGCTAACAGGCAGAAAGGCTCGCACGCATGCAAAGTCAGCCGCCTATTGAACATGTGCGGGTCCGTTACCTTCAGCTAGCCAGCTAGGCGACAACCATCTCATGCGTCGAGCTGGTCCAAAAGCGCCCAAGCATGTCTAGCTAGCTGCCCCAGAGAAGACGCACGCGTGTCTCGCTAGCTGCCCCAGAGCACACCTATGCATGTCTACTGCTCCAGAGCGCACGCCTGCCTGTTCAGCTAGCCACGCCGAGAGCGCTTACGCATGTCTAGCTAGCTACAATTTGGAGAGCGCGCGCATGCTTGCGTAGCTAGCTGCGCCACAAGGGCCACCAGGACGGCTAGGTGCAGAGTCCCCAGAGCAAGCGTGGCTGCTCAGGTGCGGCTGTAGATCTCGCGGGAAGGGACGGCTAGCTGCATGCAGCGGTCACCTGCATGTGGCGCTTACCTGCATGCGGCGCTTATCTGCGTGTGGCACTTATCTCCGTGTGGCGCTTATCTGCATGTGGCGCTGATCTGCATATGGCGCTTATCTGCATGCGGGGCTTACCTGCATGAGGGGCTTAAGTGCTGCTTCTTCATTGAAACGTGTGCACTGCTCGACAACACTGCGTAGCTCTCTACACCTCGCGGCTGGAAGGAGGTGCATGTGTGCTTCATTTCTCTACTTGAAAGCGTCTCTCGCATCCTCTGCATGCGCAACGCATGCCTTGCCCCGCCACATACATACCTTCCCACACATACGTGCAGAACCACGGAAAGGCCCGCCCCCCACGTCCCTTCACATACAAGAAATTCAGTCGTATGCTTCTTACCTCGCCAGCATCAGGATAGACAGAACCACCTGCGGGGGGACGATGAAGCAGACCTCCCCTGGCGCCGGCTGCTGCAATGGTTCCCCGTGCTTCTGCTGCTGTTTTTGCTTGGTGCAGGGCTGCTGCTGGGCGGCGGGTTCTCCCGTGGCAAAGCAGAGGCTGCACAGGTGGATCAGCAGCGTCAGTCGAAGAGCATTGCTGTTGATCGACGAGATGAGCTGGTGCAGCTGTTGCATGGCCGCATGAAGGAAATGTTGCTCTTCGCTCTCAGTCGATGTCACTTGCTGCTGCTGCTGCGCACCGGCTGCTCCTCCCCATCGCTGACTCGAGCGTCCCTGCTCTGCTGCTGCTGCCGCCACCGCATGTTGGGTTCTTCTTGTGAAAGCTGCTTCCGCTGTACGAGCTGCAACAGCCACAGCAGCAACATCGCTGTCTCCCTCTCTGCTCTGCCTAAGCAACGTTCTGCTCCGTGCCCCGCTTGCAGTTTCTTCTTCGTGTTCTTCGCCTGCTGCTCCTGGTCGCCAGCAGCATTCCATTGCTACTGCTGCTTCTGTGGCTGTTGCTGCTGTCGCTGCTGTTCCTCGTGATGCTGTTGTTGCTGCTCCTAGGCGCTGGCACGCGGCAGCGACAGCCGCCTTCTCGTCTTCCCCTCCCAATTCCTCCTCCTCCGTCTCCTTCCCTTCCTTCTTCTCCCCTCCTGCAGCTGCTGCTAGACTTTCTTCATTTGCTGCTGCTGTTGCTGCGGCCCTTCCGCGGCCGCAGCCCCCTCTCCCATGTCTTACTCTCGAGGAGCCTACTGCAAACCCTGCTGTTCTCGTCGTCACTGCTGCTGCTGTCATCCCCGGTCCTTCCGGCCCCGCTTCTGCTGCTCCTGCTGCTGCTGGCCGCCGCTCTCCTGCTGCCGCTCTGCGCGCTGTTGCTGCTGCTGTGCTACCTCCTGCTGCGGGCGGCGCACAGATGGGTCCTGCGGCTGCAGGGGCAGCGCTGTAATAGCGCCGGACAAGCAGCAGGGCCTCGCGCATAGCGAAGTAGACAGCAGCAGCGTCGGCGTCGTGTTGCTGCTGCTCGGCTGTTGCTTCCCTCCTGGTACGGGGAAGTGCAGCGACGCCGTTGAAGAAGATCTCGGCGGGGAGAGAAGGCAAGCAGCAGCGCTGCCGCAGCTGCAGGAGCCACACCAGGACAAAAACGTGCGTGCAACGACAACGCGTGCAACATCAAATATCCCCCCCTCTCCCTTCCCACCTCTTCCTCCCTTGCAACTGGTTTGCTGCAGCAAAGCCACACACGCTGCCTCCTACCACTCGCAGCAACAGCAGCAGCAGCAGCAATGCCAGTCCAGTACTCGCAACAGCAGCAGCAACAGCAGCAGCAACAGCAATGACAGTGATAAACCCACCACCCTTCAGCGGCACGAACGGCAGACGCCGTTCTCCATAGGGTAGAAGTAACAGTAAATCTGGAGTAGTAGTCGTAGTAGTAGTAAAGCCAGATTAATAGAGAACTAAGAGTTATATAGAAGTATATATATATCTATATATATACGGGTGACTGCAATATAGTAGTAGTAGGAGTAGCAGTAATACAGAAGTAAGAGTCGTTTAAGAGTAAGAGCAATTACTTGATTATAAGGATATCATATGAGAGATGCAGAAATGTAGTAGCAGTAGTAGTAGCTATGCAGATTTAACAGCACTACAGGAGTAACAAGACCATAGTAGTAGTAGTAGTCGTAGTAGTGTACTAGGGACAGCATGTGTACTACTCGTCGTAGCGGCGGCAGTGAGAATGAGAGGACCAGAATTTGTAGTCGTCGCTGAGATGGAAATGGAAGAAGCAGCAGGCGTCGTAGACGTGAACACGGCAGCAGTTGTTGAAGTATCAGTGATCAGCAATATATGTGCTGCCCTCCCTGCAGTGCTGCACAGAGAGCGAATGGGAAGAAGACAGCAAGAAGGAAAACGAAGGAGAGAAGGGAAGAGGAAGGGAAGAGACCAGTCGCAGCAGTCACCGTAGCAGCAGGAAGAGCTACAATGACAGCAGCAGCAAGAAGTGCAGAGGAAAGTGAGCAACAGCTGTGTGTCCCACACCCACCACATACTGTACGGAGAGTCACATACACCGACAGACGCGCACTAATAGTAGTAGCAGCAGTAGTAGTAGACAGAGTAGTAGTAATAGAAAATAGCTGAGACACTAGTAGTCATAGTTGACGCAGTAGTTGTAGTAGCAAGCGTAGGAGTAAGAGATATAGGAATAGTAGTAGTAGATATAGTAGTAGTAGTGGTACATACCGCAGCAATAGTAGTAGTAGTAGGCATAGTAGTAGTGATAAACATAGTAGTAGTAGGCGATATAATAGTAGTAGTAGTAGATGTACTAGTAGTAGATACAGCAGTAGTAGTAGTAGACATAGTAGTAGCAATAGTAGTAGTACTAATAGTTGACACAGTAGTAGTCATAGTTGACGCAGTAGCTGTAGTAGTAGGAGAAGATGTTGCTGCTGACCCACTCGCAATACCAGGAGTCATTCTTGCCACAGTAGTAGTAGTAGTAGACACAGTATTCATAGTAGTAGACACAGTATTCATAGGAGTAGAAGTAGTAGTGGTTGTAGTGGAAGTTGACACAGCAGTAATAGCAGGCATAGTCGTATTAGTAGAAGTCATCGTAGTAGTGTTAGCAGAGATAGGGGCAGTGTGTCCTCGCCAGTAATAAAACTAATAGTAACATAGATGATATGGATATATACGTAGACCGATAACAGAGTCGTTGTTGTAGACACGCTAGAGAGGGGCAAGAAGAAGCTGGCAGCAGACACGGTAGAGTTACTTCGCGGGGACAGAAGAGGTCGCGGAAGTCTCCGACGCGAGACGGAGCAGCAACCGTAGTCGTCGACAAAACTCTAGGAAGACACAAAAGACTGGAAGTAGACACGGAGGAGGGAGGCGGGGAAAAAAAGCAGAGAAGACTCGAGTAGACACCGGACGAGTGTACACGAGTAGACACACACAGAAGAGTGGAAATAGACACGGAAGGGGAGGCGAGGACAGATGGTGAGGCGTTGGACTACTGGTAGTAGGGGTAGGAGCACAAGCAGCAGGAGAGAACTCTTATGGATAGACACAGTAGACACACGCTGCAGATCTAGAAGCAGGAAGAGAAACTAATACACCTGTACAGATACACGCTGTAGATGCAACGAGAGTGACTGCCCCTATTGAAGAAGACTCCTGCAGGTTGGCGGAAACGACCGAAAAAGGAAATGGCTGCCCCACAACATCACAAGAAAGAAGCAGCAGGCGCAGCAGCAGCAGCACGTGGAGCAACGTCGCCACGTCAGCACGGCAGCAGCGCCGAAGAAGGACTTCCCCACCACCAGCGGCAGACGTTGCCCCACACCAGCAGTGCACGTCAGCAGCAGCGCAGCAGCAGCACCAGCACTAAAGACGCAACAGAAAACGCCAAGCGACACGGCCTCGCATTTCCTCTCCAGCGCTGCCGCTATACTGTGGGCACCTGTTGCCCCTAAACGATCGCTGCTGCTGCTGTGCTGCTGCTGCTGCTGTGCTGCTGCTGCTGCTGTGCTGCTGCTGCTGCCGTGCTGCTGCTGCTGCCGTGCTGCTGCTGCTGCTGTGCTGTTGCTGCCGCTGCGCCGCAACGGCGGTTCGTGCTGCAGCAGATGCTGCTGCTTCTTTTGCTTCTTACCACGTAGAGAATGGAGTGACGCTGCAGCTCATTAAAGATGTCGCCCGCAACTGCAGCAACAGCAGCAGCGTTTTCCTCTCCTCTTCCTCCTCCTGCTGCTCCTGCTGCTGCTGCTGCCTGTTGCTTCAGGTCTGCTCTCCCACGCTCGAGCACCGCCGCCGTGCTGCTGCGATCGCTGCCGCTGCTGCTGTTCACGCCATCGTGCACGCGCCTCTCCCTTTCGAAGTCCGCGCAGGTCTTCTCTGGCAGTGAGGCGATGCCCCTGTTGCTGCAGCTGTTTCTTCTTCTTCTGTCCACGCTGCCTGCTGCTCCATCTGGGCCCCGCTGCTGGGGCTGCTTCTCCTCCTTTTCTTCCTCCTCTTTCTCCTCTTCCTCTCCTTCGTCTTCTGCGGCGAGAAGAGCCCGCAGATCAAAGACGCGTTGCTCTGGTGCTGCTTGTGCTGCTGCTACGTCTTCGGCCGATCCACCTGCCTCCTCCCCCTGCCTCTTCTCCTCCTCCTCCTCCGTAGCAGCAGCAGCAAAAGTGGCAGCAGCGTCAGCAGCAGCAGCACCAGTAACAGTAGAAGCAGCAGCAGTACCAGAAGGAGACGAACAAATATGAAAAGGGATGTTGGGTGCTTGGCGGCCGCTGTGAGTTGTCGAAGCTGGGGAAGCAGAATGCTTACTGTTGCTGTCGCGCCAATAGGCAATTCTGCTGCTGTTGCTGCGACTGGTGCTCGTAAAGCTGCTGCTGCTCCTGTCGGAGGAGGGGGAGGGGGGGTAGACAGCAGCGAGGCTTGCAATCCACCAGCTCGTTTGCACGCGACGGTAGAGGACCTGCCAAGGACAAACAAATCGCCAAAAATTCTCCTCAAAATAAAATGAAAACAGGAGGAGGCATATATGGAGGTATATATGCTACACGCACACTCATGTCTTGTGTACGTCTATCCTTGAGATATTCACAATTATAAACCTGCAGGCAATATCTATGAATATACACACGTACACACGTACATTTAATACGCATATACATACGCATACATATAGAGAGAGAGATAGAGAGAAATAGACACATGAACGAATACCCATGGGCAGACACAGAGATACACAAAATGGCATATGGACGGATACACACATATATATACATATACAGGTATATAGATACAGAGACACACAAATATACATAATAGACTACCACATACACATAGGGGATACATATATACATATGTGAATAGATATATGGATACATGAATGCACATACACATATGTATAAGTCGACGTATATATAGACATATATATGGATATACAGGTATACAAAATTAATAGTTTCACATATATATAAAGAGAGATACAACTGGATAGATATAACGGAATATATATATATGTATGTGTGCATATGAATAGATATACGTGCATATGCACATGGAACTATGTATACATATATATATATGTATATATATAGTTCCATGTGCATATCGAGATACACATATATTTGTGTATATCCATATTCGTAAGTCTACACATCCACACACTGGGTTCGCAAAGGGGCGGATGGAGTCGGTGGGGGGGCTCGGAGAAAAATATTCGAGGATTACAAGAAATATATAAATATCTGCGGTCAACCCAAGAGACGTGCTGTCTCCCCGTCTCCGTGTCTCCCCGTCTCCGCGTCTCTCCGTCTCCCCGTCTCTCCGTCTCCCCGTCTCCCCCTCTCCCTGTCTCTCTGTATATTTCTGGACAGCCTTGCGAGGCTCGTATGACGAAGACTTGCAGGCCCCATAATGCGGCACCCCTGCGTATGTGCGCTGGAGCAGAAGGCCTGTAATAACACTCCTACGATACGCATGCTTCCTCCTCCTCTCTCCGTACTTCTGACTGCGTCCATATAGAAGTGGTGTACATCCCTCCTTCTCTCCAGGAGGCCTTTCTACGTGTGAATTCCTCTCCTTTCTCATCTGAGGCGAGAGACCAAAATACCACCGTGCGTCCCCCTCCGTCTCTCTGTCTGCAGCATTGTGTCCGCATTTCGCTGTCCTCTTTAAGAAGGCAGGAGAGGTGACCCCAGCGTCCACCCTGCGTCTCGTTTGAAACTCTTCGCAGCCCTATCGCCTCGTCCAAATCCACCATACGCATCCCAACTAATGTACTTCACTCTCTCTCTTTATATATATATTCTTGCCCACATATATACAGGTAAATTAATTCACCTACATATACATTATGTACGTTAGAGGAGAGAATAGACACCAGCACATACTCAGTGTGTATATTATATGTAGATGGTATGCACCACACGAGCAGTCCATACACACACACACATTATAACCTTATACGCCGCACACTACATTTACATACATATATACATATATTGCAGAGACAGGGGCACGTACAGTCCACCCAGACACACAAAATATGACCGTATACCCCACACATTACATTTATATATATAGAGAGAGAAAGACAGAGAGATATGTACAGCCCACAGACACACACACACACACATACGCTAAAACCATGCAACGCATACACACATATATATATATGTACATGCATGTGTATATATATATATATATACAGAGAGAGAGACATGTACAATCCATACACACAGACACATTATAACTATGTACCGCACACATATATATATATATATATTTGATAGAGAGAGAGGCACGTACAATTCACAGATACACACACTTATAATACCGCATACACATACACTTGTGCACATATAAATGAAATGTGTCTCTATAGACCTATTGTCGCCTTCTGTATATATGTGTGGGTATACAAGTGCACACATATACTATATATATATATATGAGACAGATTTGCATGTACTGCATCTACGTAGTCTTATGAAGGTCTGCGTCTAACCCGGTTCGCGTCCCTATATACTTATTCTATATCTGCACACACAGACAGAAATGCGCTAGTTCACATATATATCGAGTAAATGCCTATACATGTATGCGTCTGTGTGGATACGTACATAAACGTGTAATACAAAAAAGAATACTCACCTATATATATATATGAGTATGTATATGGATGATGGAGCAGTCCGTGTGTTGTACGTGTGTATCTATGTTAGGAGTGACCAACGATATCTACGTACCAGTACATCCTGACACATATGTATGTATTCTGGATAGAAAGAGCATCTGCATATACAGCTTCCTTCCTCATATATATTACTGCATGCATGTGTATACACCCCCAATCATATATGTGTGGGACGTAAAATGAGGGGGATGCCTGTGTCGACGTGCTGACTTTCTTAAAGGAGTCCCTGCGTATCCACCCCACACTGCTGCGACGATGCATGCACATCGATATGTGCGAAGACACATGCAGAGAAGGGGAGAAGTGAAGGAAAGGGAGACATCGAGAGGAGGCGAGAGACGGAGACGGAGACGGAGAGATGCACTCAATAATACACATCCATACATGTATGTGTGTGTATACGTTTGTAGTCACGTATGTGCATACATATATACCTCCATACGTATACGGAGGAGGTATACCGATACGCGTATGTACATATATATTCGTATATACATACGTGTGTTTGTACATATGCTTGCATGCACGTATATTTTGATATATATACATATATATATATATATCTATATATATAGTTGACTGACTTGTTTACGTGCTAAGTACATATACATATATGACGTACGCATAGCGTGTTGAGTTGTTTACCTGCAAGTGTTCAAACAAAAGGACGTCTCCTTCGGTACATTTCTGCAGCCAGAACGATTTACCAGGTACTGCTGCTGCTGCTGCGTCGGCGACACAGGACTTGCTTCTTCGTCTTTCTCTGCTGCCGCTATTCCTCCTCCGTGTGATGCTCCACCGTTGCTGCTGCTGTTTCTCCTCCTGCTGCTGCGTATGACGCCGCGGCAGGTCGCGCTCAACGACCGTCTCGTTCCCGGCTGCTGCTGCGTCTTCTTCTCCTTCTTCAAGCTGCTGCTCCTGCTGCTGTCCCTGCTGCCACCGCTGCTGCTGCTGCTGGAGCCGCAGCACTGCTGCCGCTGCGTGCTGCTGCTGTAGAAGGGGCTGTATCCATAGCACGTCCAGCAGTTGCTGCCGCAGCAGCAAGTCACTTCGACATGCGTCCCAACAGAGAAGAACGGCGAGGCTTCGCAGCTGCGGAAACGGCTGCAGCACCTGCGACGCCAGGTGAAGCTGTCTGCCCGCATCCACAACGACCAAGAGAAAACATTCGTAGATTCGGGCATTCATACTTGTCCACACATATGCGTATGACTATGAACGTATACACACGGGTATCCCGTCGTTATCCTGACAACAAATCTATACATACATGCAAACCTCTGTGTTTACATAGTCTTTATTTTGATACACATACATATATATATATATATACACACAAGTATGAGAGAATCTATACATATATATAGAGAGAGTGAGGAAGAGACCTGATTTGCAAGTAAATTTCCATATATATATACATATGTGTATCACTTATATCCACAACGAGTACATATATATATATATATAGATATATATATATATATATAGAGGTACCTGTGGATAACCCCAATATACGTATATACTCACGTATGTATGTATCTGCATATATACACATATATTATATATATACATATATATGTATATATATACTTATATCATATATACATGTGTGTGTACATGTATATGCACAGAGTGTGGAGAAGAGCTCCTGCCGCTTAAAAAGACGATAGAGTCGCCTGCATACATATATATATATGTATGTGCTCATGCATGTATGCGCGTATGTGTGTATATATATACACATCAACACATACATATACATATATATATATATATATATCTGGTTACAAATACGTACGTGTATACGTCTATGCGTGTAGATACTTATTCCTGCGTACGAATATATTTAGATATACCAGTGACTGACAAAGGCGCAGACGTATGTGCAAACGAATACATGAACATACAGGTGTGTATGTCTTTCTAAAACTTCACCACCACAGGGGAACGCACGCCACAAGAGAATTAAATGAATTCAACTGCCGCAACACAAGCAACAGCATGAAAAAAATGACACACAGAAGCATTTACATGTCTACACAACTGTACCTGCGTACACATATATACACATACGTGTGCGTTGAGGGCATATATATATATGCATTGAGAGAGAATATATATATATATACATATGCATTCATAGAATATATATATATATGTATGTGCATTGAGAGAATATATATGTATATGCATGTATGTAAATGGGCATCGAGAGAATATATATAGATATATGTGTTTATGCAAGTATATATGCATGCGTTGAGAATTCTATGTGTATATAGGGCTACCGGGCATATACATCTGTGCACGTGTATAGAGGCGCTTGCCCGACATACAAGCAGACTCCTTATTTGTCTGTGGCTAGAAGACTGCGTAAGAAAAGATGAAAATTGGGACGTTTCTGCTGTTCATCTGCTGCTGCTGCTGCATCTCAGCTGCTTTACCCCACAGCGTTGCTTGACGTGTCTCTTAGACATACCCCTGCGGAGTCAGAGCGGCTGCTGCCTCTGATTTTTCTGCCGCTGCTGCTTCTCTTGCTCATTCTGCTGCTGCTACATATATTCTTGCCGCTGCTGCTCCTCAGGATCCTGCTGCTGCTCCTGCTACTACTGCTGCTACTACTGCTGCTTACGATTCTGCTGCTGCTGCTCCTCAGGATCCTGCTGCTGCTCCTGCTACTGTTGCTGCGTAGGATTCTGCTGCGGCTGCACGGGCGCCAGCAGCTGCTCTTGGTGAAGTTGCTACTCCTCCTTCTCCGGCTCCTGCGGCTGCGGCTCAGGCTACCCTCGCTATTCTTATAGATAGTGCTGCTAATGACGCTCCTGTCCGCTTCACCGCTGCAAGTGCCTCTGCCGCCGCTGTCCTTTCAACCGCCGCTGGTTGAAAAAGTATGGCATATGACGGGCTTGCTGCTTTTCCTGTGCTGTTGCTGCTGCTTCTGCTGCGTAGGCTGTCCTGCTGCTGCTGCTGCGCAAGCTGCTGCTGTTGGTGCTGTCTTTGCTCCTGGTGGGTTACCTGCGGAGGACCAGTCGTATCGCCTTTCGCAGAGGAAAAGAGAGGCAGTGCTGCTGCTGCAGCACGCGCAGGTCGCGGTAATACGCGTCCCAGAAGGTGGGAACCGGGACGCCTGCTGCTGCAGCAAAAGATACTTCCGTTGCTGCTGCAGCAGCTGCAGCGCTTGCAATGGCAGCATGACAGCGCTGCTGCTGGACTGCTGCAGCCGCACCCCGCGCAGCAGATTCAGCAAATCTATCAGCAGCCGGTAATCGATCGGCAGCAGCAGGACCGAGAAAATAAGAAGCAGCAGCAGCAGGGGGGGAAAGGGCAGCGTCAGAGCTGGCTGCAGGTGTCGCAGCAGGAGCAGCAGGAGGAGACGTGTCTGAGCAGCAAATCGCAGCAGAAGTCGAAGACGAAGGAGAGACGACAGGAGCAGCAGCTGCTGTACACTTCGCCGACGCAAAAGTAGGGGGAAAAGAAGGAATGGACCGAGAAGAACGACACGATGCGGAAGGCAACAGCAGCGGAGAATGAAAATCGAGCAACGAATAGGAAAGCGGGAGCGGCAGCAACTGCAGCTTCAATCTTCTCCAGCCATCCTCGATTGCTGCATATAGCTGCATGCCCAAGTACTGGCAGCTTGCTTCAGCAACGCTGCTGCTCCTCCTCCTCCTCTCTGTCGTCCTGCAGCGGCCACTACTGAGCTCTCTGCTGTTCCTGCTCCCGCTGCCGTCACTGCTGTCCACCGTGCTGCTGCTACTGCTGTTGCTGCTGCTGCTGTATGCAGCAGAGAAGGAGAGCGGCACGACGGGCACGTGAGCGAGAAGCGCTTCGTAAACTGCTAATCGCGCAGCTGTTTCTCTGCGAGTATTCACACCAGCACGCATACAACTCACTTCTCTTCTTCTCTCCCGGCAGCAAAAGAAGTAAAACCCAGGGGGTAAACTTCCACTCTTGCTTGCAGACATCGCGCACGCCACACCACCCTACCCCTTCGTGTACACGCATAAATGTATATATATATATATATACATACAGACAGATAGACAGGTAGATAGACGCATAGATATATATCCACCTGTATATATATATATGTATGTATATGTATATATGTATACAGCAAGCAAGCAAGCAGTCGTGTGTACTGGAGCCACTTACGTGTGCTAGGTGGTACGCGTCCGGTATTGCAGAGCCCGGCCACCCAACATGAAGACACGCGGCTAAGTCTTATGTTCTGGAGACGCCGGGTGATAAGAGAGAAAGGGACAGAGAGAGCAGCAGCACAGCAGCAACAGCAGCAGCACAGCAGAAACAGCAGCACCGCAGGAGGAGCCGCAGCAGCACTGCAGAAACGCCAGCAGCGCAGAAGGAGCAGCACCAGCACAGCAGCAGCACTAGCGCAGCAGGAGCAGCACAAGGGGAGAGGGACGGCTTCCACGTGTGGGAGCGCATGGCGTGCGGGGCAGCAGCAGCAGCAGAGCAGCAGCGGCCACAGCAGCAGAAGCAGGAGGGGCAGCAGGTCTGCAATGGCAGCAGCTGCATCTGTTCGCAGCAGCAGGACCGTGTTCAGCAGCAGCGGTGGCGCTCCAGCAGCAGAAGCAGGCCAGCAGCAGCGGCAGCAGCAGCACGTGGGTTCAACAGCAGCAAGGGCACAGTGCAGCAGCAGCACCAGTACAGAGTGGGGGCGCTGCAGAAGCAGCAGCACCAAAACGACTGCGCGGCCTGCCCGTTAGCGGACTTCACCGTCGTGAAGAGAGGGAGTGGAACTGCAGCAGCACCCCACCGGCGGCTGTGCCACCGGGGGCTCACGAGAAGCAAAAACGTCTTTTCTTCACCTCGTCCTGACGCGGATGCGTTTACGCGTAGGCGGCCACACAGCAAGACTTACAAACATGCACGTGTACATGCAAGGAAGTGATAGAAGGAGAGATGAAAGTCTACTTCTTTAGAGAGAAAGTGCAGGTAAATTTAGACGAAACACAGAGAAAGGAGACTTTCAGAAAGACTATATTCTGGAAAACAAACTACCCAATCTTCACCACCGCAGCGATCGTCCGACCATGCATGCAACATACACACGTGTATATAAATATATAGTTCTATCCGTATATATATATATACATATACACATACATACATACATAACCATATACACACATATATATACGTAAACGTACACACACATATACACAAACGAAGAGACTACAGATGTACGCATAAGCTTTCTTAGCTGGTAACATCAAGTGAGCCGGCGTCTATATACACATATATACATACGTATGTGTCTACAAGAGAGATGTCTACAAGAGATAGAGAGAGAAAAGGTAGGAGCGACAGATCAGAGAGAAGAAGAGATTCCAAGAAGCGAATATATGTGCGGGTGTGCGCGTGTATATGTCTTCGATGAGTAGCCGCTGCTGCTGTGTGGGCGTGAAGGCAGGCGGGACGCATGCGGCTCCACGCGGTCGCGGCGCGGCGAGAGACAGAGCGACGACGAGCAGCAGCGGGGCCCCCCCACTATTCCTCCGCTGGGGAAGACCTGCATTGCTCTGCTTCAGAAAGCCTGGGCTGCATGCCCCCCAAATGGCTTCCCCCGTTTCTTCTGTCTTTTTCTCTTCCCGACGCAGGGATCCACACCGCCGCATTTCTGCTGCTGAAGTCCCCACGGAAGAAGTGGACACGAACATATATGCGTGCCTCTACACACGAACGAGGCAAGAAGCTTGCGGTAGATCTAAAACATACGCATTTGTAGACACGCACAAAAGAAAGCCGGCTCACTCAATTGTACCACTCTCATACATATGGATACGCATACCCGTATGCCCATGCCTTCACACGCATGCATACATGGACATACATACACACGTGTATTCATATACTCCGTTTTCCCACTCTCATACACATATATTATACACGCATATACGTATGTGTCCATTTATGCATGCGCACATGTAGATACATACACACATGTCCACGTTTATACATATAAATATATAGCTATATACATATATATGTATACACGTATGCACATACATGCATATATACATATATACATACACATTCACACACAACTATACATATATGGATATATACATACATATACACACATATACATACATATACACATATACATATATATATATAGGGAGAGAGAACGCTATACACACATGTGCATAAGACTCGCACGTAGATAAATATCTCCGTGAAGAAAAAACTCAAGGGAAGACAATGCGTCCTCGTTTCTTCGGTCCTTCACACGCAGACACAGACGTACATATCCTCGTAAATTTTCCCGCGAGCCCCTCCTTGAAAATTCGGAGAGTAAAGACAGAGACACACGTATAAATACGCATGCGTGCATATGTCCCACTAGATGCAGATCAAGAACGAAAACATTCGCGCCGGGATGCGCGACCCCTTCTACAAAAAATCGGCCTGTCCTCTTCCTCTCTTCGTCGTCGTCATCTCCACTCACAAAATTGTCGCTCTTCTTCGTATCCACATATAGATACATATATATACATATGTATACATATATATATATATATACACGCATCGATGTACAAATCAGTTACATATATATATATATATATGTATATATGTACACGCATCGATGTACAAATCAGTTACATACATATATATATATGGATAGATAGACGAAGATATATATACAAATATATGTACGCATACGTGTGTGTCTAAGTGTGCGCCAAAAGAGAGAGACCCAAATCCATAGACAGACATACACATACACATACACGTAGACAATATATACATACACATATATATATATATATACATATGCAAGTCTATGTGTAAGCCCACCAAAGACGTTGTTCTTGTCCATATATATATATATCGGTGTACACATATGACTACATATATAAATACTTAAAGACATATTCATATACATATATATATGTATGTATGTGACCAGAGAGAGAGACACACACGTATGTATATACATACACGTGCACATAGACACATGTAGACGATGTATGTAGGCGTATGTGCGTGGAGAGGGAGAGTAGTAATATGAGGATTTCTCTGCAATTGGTAGGAGGTGACACCTCTTCCTTTGAAGAGACTTCCATGCCCCAGGACAGAGTCTCACAGCTGGCTAGCGATAACATGTCTATACATTCTCTCAACTAAACATACATATATATATGTAAGTCTACATATTTGTATAGGCAATCATACGTATCTATAAATATACGAATCTATGTATATGCATACATAAACAAGTACACATCTATATATGTCTATCTATCTCTCTCTGTATATATATATATGAACAGAGAGAGACAGACACACACACTCATATATATACGTAATCAGATTATATATGTATAGAGAAACAGAAATATATATGTTTATATATATACAATCATATATACGTCTACATGAATAGAGAGAGACAGACATACACATCCACCTATACACGTACTCAGACTATATATGTATATAGACAGAAACAGAAATATATACGTTCATACATATATATATATATAAACCACCACATATATGTTAATATGAAGAGAGAGAGAGACCAAGACACACCCTCACAAATATGTGTACTCAGACTATATAGTCTGAAATAGAGGTGAACTGCCTACCTTTTTACGTACATGGGAATCTTGCTGACAACTACGCGTGTTGCTGGGTGAGGACTTTTTAAAGAGAAGGTTAAATGTAGGAGCAGAGAAAAACTGAGAGAAGCGCATGCGCGTGTGGACGGGCAACTGATTTTCGACGCAAACCTGCGGAGGACTTACGGAGAGGGGCAGCTGCCATAGATGCCTGCGTGTTCTGCGTGTCTCGTCTCTGCTGCTATTGTTGTCGCTTCGTGGCACCGGGAAGGACCTGCTGCTTCGAACTTCCCTCCTTTGCTGCCACTGCTGTCTCGACGTTGTTCTTCAGGAAAAACGCGCCGGCCACCGCAGCCAGCAAGCGTTGAAGAAGAAGAAGCAGCTGCAGCGAAGGCAGCAAAGCAGTAACCCCGCTGCCGACAAGTCCTGCCGAATCTGCTGCAGCTGCAGTCGTTTCTGCTGCTCCTGCTGCAGCGCTCCCTCCCCCCCCTCCTGCTGCTGCTACTCCCCGCCGCCTTCTCCTCCTCCTCCTCTTCGCAGCTGCTGCTGCTGTCGTCCACCCTTCTGCTGGTGCTGCTCCCGGAGATGCTACCGCTGCTGCTGCCGGTGGTGCTGCTGCTGCTACTGCTGCCAGTGGTGCTACTGGTGCTGCTGCGGAGGATGCTGCTGCTGTGGAGCAGCTTGTTCTTGGCCACATCGCAGCGGCTGTCATGCGGCTGCTGCGCTGCTGCAGCTGCGTCTGCCATACGAAGAAGAGGCCCAGCAACCAAGTTGCTGCTGCAGCACATAGCACAGTCAAATACAACTCACAGAACTTGTCCTACATAGATAGAGAGAGTAATAAATTTACAGATATACAAATAGATAAACACACACGTACGTAGACATCTACCGAAGCCATCTATCTATCTATCTATAGCAATCACATCTATACGTATATGTATAGATATGTGTGCACAAATTTGCGGATGTACAAATAGATAATTATACGTGTGGATACACTGATTGATGTACAAATATCTAAGTACGCACATACGTAGACATCTCCTAAAGCTACTTATCTAACTACGTATCTCTCTCCCTATATATATACATACATACACGTGTATGCGTGTGTACATAGATACGTAGGGTATCTGTATGTGCATGGCCGTATACATATATGTATAAACATATACGTACGTAGACATCTACAGAAGCTACCTATCTATCTACATATCTATCTATACATATATATATATATACGTGTATACGTGTGTACATAGAGACGTAGGGTATCTGTATGTACATGGCTGTATACACATATGTATATATATATACATATATGTGTATATGTAGATTCATAGACAGAGAGACTAGAAGCGAGAGCCAACACAGGCACATGAGAAACAACTTTTTTTTCATGCGGAGCGGACACTTCGAAGCTCCGCAGCTACACACATACATATATATATGTGCGTGCGTATATATATATAGATATATGATGGAAATGCAGAGAAAGGTTGTTAGCCCCTGTGAAGGTAGGAAGAAAGCGAAAGACAGAGGCAGAAGGAAGACACGAGTCGCTGAGTTCTCCTCCTCGTCTCGTTGATAGGCATGCAGCGGGGCACAGGCACACACCCCCCGGCGAGACACGAAAACTGCATTTGAAGGAGAGAGCGTCAATATATCCGCGTCGAATGCATGGGACTCAGCAGGAAAACAAATCGGGTAATATACATACATATATGTGTGTGTCCATCTAAAAGAGAGGAAAACTAAGCATAGATATATATATGTATATGTATATGGATGCGAATATCCATATATATATGTGTGGCGAGAGAAGAAGAAGAGACAGGCGAGAGACAGAGAGAGAGAGGGGACGACCGAAGGAAGATAAAGCGATGCGTCTTCTATTTGAGTGGCGTGCACACACGCAGGTGGTGGTATTGTCGGGCATGCGCGGGATAAATATAACAGAGAGAAGACGATGCGGAAAGCAGACGCAGAGAGGGGGCAGGAGAAGAGAAGGGGAACATGCGAAGGAGGAGGAGAAGAATTTGGAGCGATCGGAGAACAACTTGGAGCCGTCTCGCTGGAGACGTCCGAGAGAAGGCGGTCGCAGAGAAAGACAGACAGCCACACACACAGAGAGGGAAGAAGTCGAAGCGATTGCATGCCCGAATAAGCGCGAAAACAGAAAGAGAGAACAACAGAAAGAGAAGGGGGTGGGGGGAGAAGGCGAGGGGGTGGGGAGAAGGAGAAGGGGGGGAGAAGAGGAGAAGGGGGAGGGAGGAGTAGGAGGAGGGGGGAGGGAGGAGGAGGAGACGATGAAGACGGAGAAG
>KL647294.1:1877960-1966666 GCA_000727475.1 Sarcocystis neurona | reverse complement strand
GGAAGAAGGGAGAGAGAGAAGGAGGAGAAGGGCGGAGGGAGGAGGAGAAGGGGGAGGAGGAGAAGATGACCCCGATGAAGAAGAGGACGATGAAGAAGGAGACGACGATGAAGACGGAAGAGAAGATGGAGACGGAGAAGAAGAAGATGAGGAGGGAGAAGAAGAAGACGAAGAAGAAGAAGGGGAAGGGGGAGAAGAGGGAGAAGACGATGAAGAAGGGGACGACGAAGAGGAGGACGATGAAGAAGGGAAAGAATGACAGAAGAATAAGAAGGAGAAGACGACGAACGCGATGAAGAAGGAGACGATGAAGAAGACGGAGAAGAAGCAGGAGACGACGAAGGAGAAGAAGAAGAAAAGAAGAAGAAAAAAAGAGATGCTCATGTGGTGAGACGAGTCTCTTCTGTTGACGTTTTTTCTGCTGCTTATTAATATAAACGGGAAAATATCAAATTTCTGAAAGAGACTTTCGGCCAGTTCTGCGATGCGTATATATTGGACACCCCACACACATATACGGTTACATATACCTACACACACATATATATAATGTACATATACATACACGCATGTATACATATATATATGTATGTAGGTTGATATTTTAAATATATACACATACGCACACATATATATATTATACATACAAATACGCACATTTACATATATATATATATATATGTGTGTGTATTGATATACAAGATATGTGTATACAAACACACATACATGCATATACAGACATACATATACAGACATACATATACATATATATACATATATATGTATATATGCGTACATATACATATATACATACATATACATATACACATACATATACATATATACATACGTATACATATATACGTATACATACATATATACATATACATACATATATACATACATACATTCGTATATACATACACACATTCGTACATATATACATTCGTACATATATATAAAATATGTGCGCATGCAGACACACATATATATGTACATGTGAAATAGATAGATAGAGGTACTGCAGGAAGAGATGAGCAGAAACGAAGAAGAAGAGAAGCACTTACTGCTGCTCAGCAGCTGCGTCGGCCTCTGCAGCAGACCAGGAGAAAGCTGCAGCAGCAGACGAGAAGACCTGCTGCAGCTGCTGCTGCGCTGCCGCAAAATTTAGCCATGGACACTGCTGCAGCAGAGGCGGCAGCGTGGGAGGGGAGGCAGCACGGTCGGCTGTGTAAACGCAGAACGACACACAAAAAGTAAACACTGAAGAAAAACAAGAAAAAGAGGAGGGAGAAAATGACAAGGAAGAAGAGAGGAAGACAGACCAGAAGGTGTTCCTGTGTTCCCCAGTAGGTGGGAAACAAGAAATAGAGGAGGCTGACAATGGCAGGGAGGGGGGGAGGGCAGACAAGAAGCTGTTCCTGGTGGTGTGTGCAGACTTCTGCGTCAGGCAGCCACAAATGACCCCAGCAGCAGCAACAGCAGCAGCAGCAACAGCAGCAGCAGCAACAGTAGCAGCAGCTAAAACAGCAGCGGCAGCAGCAGCAGCGACAACAGCAGCAACCGCAGCAGCAGCAACAGCAGGAACTGGGGGCACGCGTCGCAAGCGGTTCGAAGCGTGAGGGGTGTCGTCTCCACACGAGCGTCATCCGACACGCAGGGGCTGCAACTGACGGGGGGTGTACGTCAACTTAAAAGTATTGATGCGTCGATATTGCTCTCTTCACTTATGTAGTGGAAGATTTCTATTTCTACATGAACGAACATCCGTACGTATATGGGTATGTGTGTGTGTGTGTGTCTCAGTAGGAATGCACCAAAGCGGTCCGCAGAAATACGTATACACCCATACATATATATATATATGTCTTTTTGTAAATTAAAACACGTACACAGATTTCCTTATATAAGGAAATACACAGGTGTACACATTCACGTAAGTACAAAACGGTGTGCGTACTTGTGTCTACAGGTATGCGCATATGTATAGTGTCTGTATATGCGAATACACATATATGTATATATATATATGTTCTAGAAGACACGAGGAGACCGGGAGTATACACGTATATTAAAGCCTTGATTCTCATATTTATATATATATATATATATATATATGTATATTCTCTTCTTTTGTAGACGATACATCCATGCATATATAGTTGCGTAAGCATTCGTATCTCTGTGTGCGGGGACATACGAATACATAAAACATATATATATATATATATACATATATATATTTACCAGGTAGTTTACTATTCTGTAAGGTATGGCATATACATATATATATATATGTATATGTATAGTACTCCTACGTAGGATATGTATGTGGGAGTACGTTTACGTGTGTATATGTATGTACGGAGGCACGTTGCTGCTGGAAAGAATTTCAAATGAGAAGCCAAGAACAGAGACAGACTTCTTTGAGCACCAGAGATCCCACGTAGGACGGCGGAACGACGAGGGGAAGACAGCAGCAGCAGCAACAGCACAGGAAAACGGGCAGCAGCGGCAGCGCAGGCGCAGGAACAGCAGCGCCGCCCTGCCGCAGTCAAATCGCCCATGCTCCGTTGCAGCATGCGGGAGGCAGCTGCAGCATATACAGAGAGACGTGCAACAGCAACAGCAGCAGCAGTGCCAGAGTAGCATGTGGCAGAGCCGCAGCAACAGAGAAAGCAGCCGCTGCAGGCACCGCACGTGTGTGTACCCCTGATGAAGCAGGAGCTGCTGGTGCAGCTGCGAAGGGCACAGGACCACCGCGACCGCTTCTTCGCCTACGAGAAGTTTGCGACGGCAGTGCGTTACTGCGGTAAACTAGCAACAGCAGCAACAGAGCAGCAGCACAGCAGCACAGACAGAGCGGCAGCAGCCCCGCAGAACAACAGCAGCAGGAGAGCAGCGGCAGGAACAGAACGCCGCGGCAGCAGCAGAGCAGCAGCAGCAGCAGGACAGCAGCAGCAGCGAAACAACAGCAGCGGCAGAACAGCAGGAGCAGCAGAACAGCAGGAGCAGCAGAACAACAACAGTAGCAGAACCGCAGGAGCAGCAGCCGAACAGCAGCAGCAGTCGAAGAGCAACAGGGGGTGTCGTGTGCGTCAAAGGAGGACAGCCCGGAACCACGGCTTCTATTCAAGAGACGAGCGTAACTGCAGCAGCAAGAAGAGAAAAAGTAGCTGCAATAGCAGGATGATCTCAACAAACGGTTTGCCGTACGCCTTTAAAGTTCCCGCGACATCACTTTGTTGCTCTGGCAGTCGGGCTGCTGCTTCTGTTGCTTGTGCTATTGCTGCTGTCGCCGCCGCTTCTGCGTTCACGACTACTGTCTTGGATACTGCTGTTGCTGCTGCTTTTGCTGCTGTCAGTACTGCTGTTGCGGCTGCTACTGTTGCTGCATCTGTTGCCACCGCTGCTTCTGCCGCCACTGCTCCTTCTGCTGCCGCTGCCGCTGCTGCTGCTTCTGCTGCTGCCGCTTCTTCTGCTGCTGCGTCTTCTGCCGCGACTGCTGCTTCTGCTGCTGCTTCCTCTGGCGGATGTTTCTGCTGCTGTCGCTACGCCGGTTGCCACCGCTGCTTCTGCTGCTGCTTCCACTTCTGTTGCTGCTTCTGCTGCTGCCTCATTTCGTCCGGACATGTCTCCTGCTGCTGCTACTGTTGCTGCCGCTGCTTCTCCGGCTGCTTGTGCTACTGGTGCTGCTTTTTTTGCTGTTGCTGCTGCACCCTCTTCTGCTCGTCTAGCGGATTCTGCTACTCGGACACCCTGCGGAATTCTACTTACCGACTCGCCGGTCGACCGTCACTGCTGCTGCTGCTGTCGCGACCGCAGGTTCTGCTTGAAGAGCTGCAGAATGAACTCTGCTGTCACTGCTGCCGTCCTGCGTGGAACCAACCGTCCCACGGGTGCAGCGTTTGCTGTCGGAGCTGCACCTGCTGCTGCTGCCCGCTATGCCGCTGCTGAAACTGCTGAAAAAGAGGACGCTGCCGCCGGCGCTGCTGCTGGAGTTGCTGCTCCTGCTGGAATTGTGGGTGCTGCTGCTGCTGCTGGAGTTGCTGCTGCTACTCTTGCTGCCTGGTGGACTGCTGTCGTCGCCGGTGTTGCCGCAGCTGCTGGTTCCCATACTGCTACGCAGATCGGCATAAAGAGTCGGAGCAGCGAGGCAGTCGGCAAAAGGTTTGACAAGCGTTAGCAGGAGCTGCTGCATTCCCCGTCCCGTCTTCCCTCCCGCTGCTGCTGCTGCTGCAGCCCCAGCTGCTGCCGCTGTCAACGCGGTCTCCTCTACGACTCTCTCAGCCGCTGGGACTGCCGCTGCTGCAGCTCTTGCGGCGGCTGCAGCTCGGGCTGCTGCTGCTTCCGCAGAAGCCACTGCTGCTGCGCCGTCGTGCAAAGCTACCAAAAGAGAGAACAGCAAATATACGTCCTTCAACCCGTCCCCCACGAGTTCAAGACGCACGTGCCACAGCGGGTCAATCGCTGCAGCAGCAGCAGCAGGAGCAACAGCAGCAGCGGGAGCAGCAGCAGGACTGGGAGCAGCCACGGCATCGGTCGGAGGAGAGTAACAGCCCTGCAGAGAAAAAAGACAGCATCACTCATCTCTGCAGCAGCATATAAGTTCGCACGCACCTCCTCCGCAGGCAGCAGCATCATACGTGAAACACAAGCGAGACAACTACTACGCACATATATATATATATATATAAAAGGAGAGAGAGCTGTGTACCCGTACATCCAAACATACACATATATCTGTATATATGTATAGTCGTGTATATACATATAACTACGAATATACATATATTGAATTCCCGTGTAGAGTTGACTACCTCTCTCGCTCTGTCTCTTTCTCAATACAGGATAGAGCAGAAACATATATATACGTATATCCAAATAGGTGATTGTTGTACGGGAGAGAAAATAGTACATGCAGGTGTTGCAGTCTCGAGGAAGGGGAAGGGCAGGCACGCGGTTGCAGAACGAGCAGCACAGCAGCGAGGGACCGGCGAAGAAACGAAGCAGCAACGGCAGCAGCAAAACCGCTGCGGGCGGAGTATATGTGAGCGCACGGGGAACGGCCGGGGGGTGCGCGGGGAGGGGCTGGGTGTGTCCACGAATACACGGCAACTCCCCTTTTCACGGCGAAGATCTTCCTTCGGGTGGCTTCTTCCTCAGCAAGCAGCCGCCTTCTACGTGAGCCCCGCGCATCTGCTGCTGCACCACCTTCCTCTCTTTCTCTCTCCTGCGCCTTTTCCCATCTGCAGCAGCACCTCTGTGTCTACCTGCTGGTACCGCCGGAGAGAGTGCGAAAGTCTGGGGCAGGCGCGTCGACGGAAGAAACGTGGACACGCCCCGAAAAAGGGGAGACGGGAACACGCATGCAGCCACATATATATAGATATGAAAGGAGGGATCTTGTCGCCGCCGCTGACATTTCCTTCCCGCGGACGGCCAGTGCATGGGCGTGGGGAGGAAATTTCCGAGCGGACTTTTTCCCCACGCAAGGACGGGGACGCCTGTGACGCTCTTCTCTTTTCCGCGGTCCCTCGTCCCCTTCGTGCGGACGCCCGGGACGGCTGTCCAAGCTCTCCCAAATCAAAAACATGGGCCGACACAGGGAGACGCAGGCAGACAGATATAGACAGAAAGAGACGGAGACAGCAAAGCGTCTTTGCGCTGTTTTTGTCTTGTCGCAGTTCCGAGACAGCACAGGAAGGCGGTCGACGTACACAGATGCGGCAGCCATAGCGCACCCCGGCACAGAGGGAGACGGAGACGGATATAGCCCCAGCGAGCGAGAAACACAGAGGCAGAGAGCGAGCTTCGGCTGCTGCTGCTGCAGGCACGTGGCGTTGTCTACTGAGACACGCATGCAAGGAAGTCGCGTCCAGGGCTACGCAGTGGGGGATGCACGGCCTCTGGGCGGTGGGCACGCGGAAGTACGAGACACACAAGTCGAAACAAATGTATGCAGACGCTACAGAGAGAAAGACAGACACAGGTTGCTGCCGTCAGCTCCGACGGTCGGAGCTGCTGCTGCGTCGAGAGAATCGAGCTCGCCTACTGAAGAAGACAGCGAGAGAAAATCAAACGCGTGCAGACGACCTGAGACTGCAGGATCGGCAGCAACAGGAAGCAGGCAGAACCCCACACGCACGCATGGGCGAGCGTTCTTTTCTCTTACGCGGGCCAGTGCCTTCAGGAAAAGTGTAGCCAGCGCAGCAGCAGTTCCTGCTTCGAAGTTCCTGTGTCTCCGCGTCGCTTCTGCCGCCGCTGCTGCGTCTTTCAGTTCTGCTGCTGCTGCTGCAGTGCCGTTCGCGGGGCTGCGGACAGCAACGGCGGGAAGAGCAGCGAGCGCGGCGGCAGCGGAAGGGGCGGGCAGAGAAGAAGAAGGAGGAGGCGTGCTTGAAGGCGTGGCCGCGACTGCAGCAGAAGCTGTCTTCAACGCAGCAGGAGCAGCTGCAGCTGCTGCGAGGTACCCCCCGGCACCGGCAGCAGCAATAGGAGAAGATGAAAAACGAACGGACGCCGCAGACAAAGGAGAAGACGAGGGACAGACAGCAGAAGTAGACGCTGCGGAACCAGCACCGGCAGTGGCTGCCTGGGTAGTGCGCGCAGCTGCTTCTGCAGCGGGGAAATGCTTCTCGTAGAGACGCTCAGGTGCTGCAGCAGGCTCCACCGCTGCAGCTGGAGTCGTCCCAGCTGTTGTTGGTGGATCGCCTGATGTCGGTGCAGCCGCAGGCGACCACACAGCCACAGCAGCAGCACGTGAAGAGGCAGCAAACCGCCCCGCAGTCGGAACTTGACTGTCTTCATGTGCAGCAGCAGGAGCAGCAACACGTGCTGCGTGTGCTCGACGGGGCAATGCCGCAGAGAGGGCGCATGCCTGCACGAGCTGAGGCAGCAGCAGCGTAGAGAGCAGCGGAAAGATACTGCAGACGAAGTCAAGCCGCTGTAGCAAGTTGTAGCCATCTGTCCAACTGCTGCAGCAGCTGACACTGCTGCTGCTCCTGAACCTGCTACTGCATTGTCTGTCACTGCTGTATCGCCTACCGTGCACTGCGTCTGGCCTAGCCCTGCGTAGCGCTATCACGCGACACGCCTCAGTCCTCGTGTTGCCTCCCGCCTGCTGCAGGTGTCGCCGTTGCTGCTGCTGCAGCTTTTCAAGCGGCTGCAGTACGAAGGTTTCCGCGACGCAGCCTACGTGGAGCCGCAGCAGGCGATGCACGACCCGCAGCAGCGCCTCTCCTGCTGCTCTCTCTTGCAGAGAAGGCTGGGGAAAGACCGCTGCTGCCGTGGCGCGGAGCGAGGCAACACACAAAGGTAATGAAGACGGCGAGGCAGCAGAGGATCCGGAAGCAGACGACGCAGTGCATCCAGAAGCACCAAAAAGTGCAGTAGAGAAAGTGTCGGCAGCAGGAAACACAGTAGGTGGTGCTGCTGTCGCTGCTGCAGGGGGCAGATCTGCCTCTGCAGCAGCAGCAGCAGCGGCGCCACTGGTACATACAGCGGTAGCAGGAGCAGCAGCAGCACGTGCCGCGGGCGCAGGAGCAGCAGAGGAATCAGCAGCAGCTTCTCCCGCACGGTCGCCTGCAGCTGCGAGACCAGCAGCAAAGTGACACCTGTCTGGAGGGCAGGTAGCAGCAGAAGCATCTGTTGCAGCAGCACGGGTAACTCCTCTCACGCAGCTCACGCTGACTCTCCCGGGTATCTCCGCTGCTTTGTCAGCTGGTGCTGTTGGCGCCACTGCTCCTGAGGCGTCCTCTTTTTCTCGCGTTGGTGCTGCTGCTTTTCGTGCAGCTCTTTCTCCGAATATTTGGGACCTCCCTGGTGCATCTGAAAAAAAAGCACCGCGGCTGCTCCTGCGTTCCCTTGCGCGCTCTCGTGCAGCGGCTGCCGTCGACGCTGCTTCGCCTGTTGCTGACTCTGCTGCTGCGGCTGTCCCAGGCGCCGCCGCATGCCAAGCTGCCTCCGGCGCCCAGCTAGGCGCACAGAGAGGTTTGAGCAGCAGCAAACGCAGAGCCGGCGTTTCAGGAAGGGCATGTCGTTGAACGTGCTGCTGGTGGCAGCGCGGTTGCTTCTGCTGCTGCTGCTGCTCCTGGTGGTTGCCCAGCTGCGTCTGTTGCTGCTGCATTGAAAGCTGCTGCTGCTGCGGCTGTAACTCCTGGTCGCGCAGGTGCTCTCGCAGCTTTTGTACCTCCTGCTGCTGCTGGTTCGAGTGCTGGGGTAGGTGCTGGAGAAGCTGCTGCTGGAGAAGCTGCTGTTGCAGCAGCTGCTCGCCGGCTGGTGCCGTCTCTGCCTCTTCTGCGTGAGACTCCTCCGCCGAAGCAGCTGCCCATGCGACGGCAGGAGCGCACCCGATTTGTTCAAACACGGCGAGAGTGAGAGCCGGGTGCGAACGCAGAAAAGCTGCTAGCTGTTGCAGAGCAGCAGCAGAGAGGATAGGCAGCAGTTTAGGACTCGGCGATCCCCCTACAAGTCCCTGCTGCAGGCCGTGCTGCTGCGACCCCCCTGCATGCTGCTGCTGCTGCCGCGTAAATGTGGGGTGTGTCGGCTGGAGCACCGGCTGCGACGGACGCTGCTGGAGCCGAGGGGAATGGTGATACTGCTGCTGCTGCGCAGTGCTGCTGCTTCGCTGCTGCAGCTGCGCAGTGTTGCTGCTGCTCCGCTGCTGCTGCTGTTGCTGGGAGGCAAGGGACAGCTGCAGCTGCTGGGAGGGCGCCGGCGCCGCGACCCGCAGCTGCTGTGGCGGCTTCTTGTAGAGAGAGGGGAGCTGCCGAACGAGAGGGGAGTCCTTTGCCTGGCCCTGCTGCTGCGGCTGCTGCAGGAAAGCGAAGAAACTTTGCAGTTTGCTTCTTCTTGACACGATGCACGCAGGGAGACGAGACAGAGACGGCGGCAGCACCTGGGGCAGCGACAGGAGCTGCAGAGACGGCAGATGCGCTACATCAGGCACAGCAAAACAAAAGAGAGAACCCTGCTGCTGGGCTGGAAGGAGAGCAGCAGCGGCACTGGGAGAAGCACCAGCGCGCGTCCACATTCGGCTGCAGCTGTTGCCGGTGCTGCTGCTGCTGCCAACGGCGGGCGCAAGCGACTCAGTAGCAGAACCGGCGACAGCAGGGGAGGACGCCGTAGCAGCAACGCTGCTCCCGCCTCCGCGCTGCCCTGTTCCTGGTGCCGACCAAACGGCAGCAGTAGCAGCAGCATCCGGCTGTGGGAGAGAGAAAGCAGCACCAGCAGCGGCAATGGCAGCGGGGGCTCGGTGGGGCGCCGGACGCATGCGTACACGCCCAGCAGCAGGGGAAGGCAGAGAAGCAGCAGCAGCAGGACCGAGGACACGAAGCGCAGAGCCAGACGTCCGCGCCGTCACAGCAGCAGTAGAACCGGCAGCCGCAGAAGAATAAGCAGCAGCAGGCACAACACCGTTCATCAGCCCAGCAGGAGAGTCGACAGGAAAGGCAGCAGGACTAACAGCAGCGTCTTCAGGAACAGCAGGACTGTCACGAGCTTGACGCCGGCAATGTTCTCCAGTAGCTGCAGCAGCTGGTGTGTGCGCGGGATCCGCTGCTACACCAGAAAGAGCAGCAGCATCTGCAGCGGCAGCAGTAGCAGCACTAGTCCTTTCAGCAGTAGCATTTGGAGCAGCGGCGCCGCGAAGAGCCTGTCGCAGGAAGTGGCCCGCGGTTGAGAGACGTAGGCAGCAGGTGAGCTGCAGCAGAGGAGGAGGAAGCGCCAGAAGAGTTATATGCAGCGCGCGCAGCTCCGCTGCTGCTGTTGCTGCTGACGAGGTGACATCCCAGTGGGCAGCAGCGTCGAGGAGCAGCTGGCCCAGCAGCAGATCAAAGTGTAGGCGCCGCAGCAGCCAGAGCGGCAGCACGTCCTGGAGCGACTGCAGCGAAGGAAGCGAAGAAGAGCAGCAGCCGGGAGGAGAGAAATCCGCAGCAGCGCTGCTGGGATTGTGCAGCTGTCGCATGGATGCTGCTGAAGCCGAGGGGGGAGGATAGGATAACTTCGAAGAAGCAAACGAAAGAGAAGAGATAGAAGCACTACGTGCTGCAGAGCAAGAAGATGCGGAAGAGGCAGCAAGAGCAGAAAACGCGAAGGAAGCACCTTCCCCTGTGCTGCTGCCGACGGGAAGCGAGAGGCACTGTCTGCGAGTCGAAGCAGCAGCAGCTGCTGCTGTAGCAACAGCAGCTGGAGACGCAGTCTGCAGAGCAGGCGCAACAGAAGACTGGCCGGGAGGAGAGGAAGAAGACGAGATACACGAAGAAGGAAGTAGAGGGGGAGGTGGAAGAGCAGAAGAGGCAGAAAGCGCACGAGGTACGGCGCGAGTGGGGCAGGCCGGAAGGGCCGGCGCAGCAGCAGCAGATGGAGCAGCAAGGAGACGGGACGGGGAAGCAGACGAAGCGGACCGAGGAAGCCGAGCAGAAGCGGCACGAAAAGAAAGCGGACGACGAGCAGAGCGCGGCAGCAACCACTTTCCTGGCAGCTGCCTGCAGAGGGAGAGGAAATCTTGAGCAATCAACCACGCGAGATGCGCGCTGCTGGGAACGCTGACAGAAGAAAGCCAAAATGGTGGGGGGCCATGCAGCACTAGAGATGCAGCAAGAGACAGAGCATGCGCGGGCGTCGCTGCAGTGCTCAGCAGCTGGTGCAGCAGCGCCCTCCCAAGCTCGTACTGAGAAAGTGACAGGCAGTTCAGAAGCACCGTCGTCTGCTGCAGCGCCTCTGCCTCGCCCAGGAAGCTGCACAGGTCGCTGTCTACGCTATCGCTCCGTCCCGGACCAGCGGTGCATGTCTGCTGCTGCTGTGGGTCGCCCATATTCCCCTGGGGACCCCGTAGCTGCTGCTGCTGCGCCTGGGGCCGTGTGACGTGCTGCTGCCTCAGCACTGCCAGCAGCGACTGCTCCGCGCTTCGAGGTCCGCTCTCTCTCTGAAGCTGCAGACGGCTCTGTTGCTGCTGCTGCTGCTGTCGCTCGCGAGTTCCTGCTGAAGCATGCCGCACAGACGGCTGCTCCAGCAGGTCTGGCCCTCGGTGCTGCGGCTGCCCCAGCGGCGCCTGCTGCTGCTTCTGCTCCTGCTGGAAGGCCTGCTGCTGTTTCTGTTGAATGCGGAGCTGCGATGCCTGCTGCTGTGCCTGCAGGCAACGACGTGCGCAGGTGTTCCACCGATGCTGCGTCTGTCCTCCAAAATTCAGCAGCAGCAGTTCTTCCGTGGTCGGCCCTTGGCGCTGGAAGGACGAGGAAGCTACTTCCTGCAGAAGAGGCTGCACAGCTGCTGGATCCTGGGACTTCTGCGTGGACGCGACGTTTTGATTTTGCTGTTGCGCCGACGCCTCTCTCGGAAGCTGCCTCTTCGTCTGCAGCCGCTGTTGCTGCTCCTGCTGCCCATGCTGCAGACCCTCCTCAACGTGCGCCACTCGCCCCTGCTGCTGTTGTTCCTGCTCACGCTGCGCCTGCTGCTCCTGTTGCACCTGCTGCTCCTGTTGCACCTGCTGCTCCTGTTGCACCTGCTGCTCCTGTTGCACCTGCTGCTCCAGCTGCACCTGCTGCTTCAGCTGCTCCCCCTGCTGATGTTTGTCCTGCTCTTGCCGTTGCTGCTCCTTGTGCGCCCAGTCTACGTCTTGCTGCAGCTCTTCGGAGTAGTGCATGTTGAGACGGCCGTTTAAATCGAAGTGTGGCCTGTGTAGCTGGCGTAGTGCCTGCTGCCCATCTTCCTCCTTCTGCTGCTGCTGCGGTGTCATGGCGTGCTGTTGCTGCGTCTTTCCTCTTCCAGCTGCGGCTTTTCTGGTGAGATGCATCACACGCTCCTGCAGCGGCCGTCACGCTCATGCCTCTTGCTGGCTGGCGCCGCAGTTGTTTCTGCTTCGCCGCTGCTGGTGCTAATGCTGCTCCTGCCGTTGCTGCTTCTGCTGCTGCTGTCTCTCCTGCTGGCAGTACGGGGACGCTGCTCCTTCTCCAGTGCAGCTGCTGGCTACGCTGACGAGTTTGTGGACGCATGTGGGCAGCGTGATACACTTGAGAGGCTATAAACACGTACCTGAGCAATTCGCTCCTAGAAACATGAGTGTTCTTCTAATGCTGCTAATAGAACGGCTGGCCAACCTAATGCTGTGGGCATTGCTATTCCTGTGACTTCTTTTCTTGCCGCCCTCTGAGAGAGCGGCAGAAAACGTACACACACAGGCGAAACAGCAGCACAAGCAGGGGAACTATACGAGTAAAATAAAAAACCTAGTGCCAGAGGCAGCTTCTTTCCCTGGAAGATCGTCCTCACCAGCGGTCCTTTCCCGAGAAGCAGACGCAGCGTTTCGGGGAGTGACAGAATTCCTGCAACTGTGACCCGCTGTAGAAGAGATTCTCAACAGTTGCGTGACTCCCTTGCGGCGGATAATCACACAGAAAACAGCTTTACCCAGAAATACGCTGTAAGCCTTCCCTAGCCCGTACTTTTTCGCACCAGGGGTTTTCTCTTCACCATCCTGGCTGAAGAAGTAGATGGGAGGATAGCTCTGCGGACGTAGATGCAGCAAACGCTCTTCACGTGTATATTCCTATGCTCAGCTTGTGCATCGCGGAGGGTGTAAAGAAATGCAGCTCCTCGTACTACCCTTAGACAACTCCTGACCTGAAGGCCGGTAAGTTTGTGTCTGCGTTATAGAAAGAGCACATGATAGAACGGCAGCCAGGCTATGCCGTTTGCGTCCAAAAGCGCGACCATCTAATACATCAGCACAGACTTGTATAAACGTCTGGTTAGGAAGTCTGATTCATCGAGGCGTGTCGGTCAACGTAGGGCTGTGTGTGTCTGCGAAGCAACCTCGTTGCGCGTGCGGCTCTCACGGGAGAAGCCCGGATCGCCAGCTGCTCTAGCCAGCAGATACGACCAGAATACTGACGTAGGAACGGTGCACTGGATGGGATGCTAGGAAGACGGCAGAAATACACGAGTATCGAAATGGGATACGGAGAGAGTGTTGTGCTAAAGAAAAATGAGCATGATGAAATTCGTGTGGACGCGGGCACGGCGGTGAGAAGACAGGGGCGGGCACAGGGGAGAAGAGGGGGCAGAAGAAGGTACATATCGTGGAAATGCGGGAACGCGCGCGATTTAAGAAACATATGTCCACGCTGTTACAACGCCAACAACCTCTCGGCAACGCCCGGCCCTGTGCGGCATTTTTCAGTTGCATGAGCTGCTCTACGCGATCCATCATCAGTAGTGATACGGGATTGTCTGCGCATGCGGAAAACGCCGCTACGCCTGCACACGCCCGGGGTTAAAAAAAGGAGTAGTTGGAGCGGCACACTGAGGCGCCAAAGAGAGGCAAAAGACGTGAACGGCCAGCAAGGGTATCCATAGGAGCAGTAAGTAGATTACGGCGGTACACTTACGTGCTGCAGAGGAACTAGCGGGAGACACGTACCAACACGAGCAGTAAACAAGTGTGCGGAACAGCTCCATGTCGCAAAGGGAAGACACCGGCGGAAGATAAATGCCACGGCGCTTAAGTGATACGAACTGGGTGAGCAGTATTCGCTCCGTGAAGGGGGGAAGCAGTCCCAGCCGTACGGACTCGGAAACCACCCTATCTTTGTCTCAGTCATCGATGGCTACGCACAGGACGAAGAACAACAACAGGAACAGCGCAAGATAAGCCTGGTAAGTAGCCTCTGGAGTGTATGCACGGGGAGCGACACTGCGGTAGGGTGGCGGACGTTGTCGCTTTTGCACCTGCACCAGCAGTGCAGGTGTGTGCAGCCTTACTACAGTAATAACGCGAGTATCGTGTGGAGCGAGGCGCACAAGAGCAGCAGGGCAGCAGTACGGAAGAGAATTCGAAAAGGAAGATTGGGAGCCGAAACTGCAAAAGCAACACTTTCAGCAGTTTAACAACAGAGCAGCACTGCTGCAGTGGGTTCGCAGGTGGGGCGAGAAGGCATTACAAGGTAACGACAGGAATGGTACGCAAGGCGCGCAGCGAGGAAAACGGATACGGGTAAGGAAGCAGCTGCAGGAGGAGAAGGTACACGAACAATTGCAGGAATGTAGCGAGAAGGAGAATGGCTGTGCCACGAGGTGCAATTGCGTGGCACTATTCAAGAGAAAAGTCAAACCAGCCAGACAGCAATCGTCGAGCTGATGAAAAGCGCGCAGTACAAACTGCTACACGGCCTCAATGTTTAGCCAAGGTGATACGGGGTGTGCACGGTGCTTTGTCTCGCGTGACTAACGCTATATTACTTACGCCGGTACACAGGAGCTCAAATGTCCGACCAACGTACCCCAGAGAGGTGCGCGATGGTGCATGATGTATCTGAACGTGTATATTCGAGTGTGTATAATTGGATCTACACTGTGCAAATGTATGTGCGCAGCTGTGTATATATAATTATATATACGTATATATGTATATACGTATACGTGCATATTTGATGTGTAGGTGTAGGTGCGCTTGTGTGGTGGTGCGTGCATGGCAACGCTGGTAACGTCCGGGTGTGTATACGTATGTGTAAAAATTGTAATCGAACGTACATACAAATATATTGTACGAACGTATGGGTGCATGTGAATGTTGTCATGCGAGTGTGGTGACGTCGGTAACGTTTGGGTGAACATGCTTACCTGTCCCTATAGATACATAATACGCATATATATATATATATATATATACACGTATGCGGACGGAAGAATTTATGCGTGTACGTGTGTATCTAGGAATACACGTATTTAGATATGGTTGTGTACATGTATGCGTCCGTCTGCGCTCAGATATATGTCTCGATTTAAATTTGTGGTAGCGCTACCCTGTTTCCGTTAAAAGCCGCACAACACCTAGAATGAATGAACATAGATGTTTTATGGACGGTAAATATGTAGAATGGAACCTCCTTTTGTTGTGTGATGTGCACACAGGTAGGTTAAGACGTAACAACGGTGAGAGGGGAAAAACCGCTACGTAGCAGGTAGGTTATTTGTCAATCCTCGCCGCCCTGGTCACAGATACAGGGAGTAGAGCAAAGTAGAAGGCGCCCCTCGCGGAACCTGCCCTTCACACACACGCTTGTGTACGTATAAACATACGCGGTACACATCTTTATAGGTCTACCAGCTCCACTGTACAATACGGGAGGCTGCACTTGTGTGCCTAGGTAGCAGCTGCTATGCGTGCACTACCACTTACTCTTTCTCTCCCGGTCTATACAGGATCCCGCGCAGATCACAGAAGGAAAACTTTACCCCGTAAAGTCCCTCTCTGCACAAAAGGGAAATAGGCCTCGTCCCCTAACAGCTTGTGAACACTGGCGTTCATATGCGTTGTACGATGTTACAGCGCAGTGTTCAGCACTTTTCTCGTAAACTACGTTCTAGCTCGCCCGCTTTCGCAATGGATTAATACTTCCCCGGGCCGTAGCCGTATTCGTGTGCTTCTCCAGAAACACGACGCAACGTCCTGCTACACACACGTACACATGTGCGTACACACCCTTGTGGTAACTAGTACGTACGATTCAGGGTCACCACAGATGCATACAAACCCATCCCTGCACACGAATGTTTCACAGCGGCGTTTGAACAGTCTACGTCCTTTTGCGAATCGAAGGCGTCATTCTCCAAAAACAGTACTCATGCGAACCGATGTCGGTTATAACGCTGATGTTATCAGCTGCTGAAGCGTGAGAATGAAAAAACAAGCTATCATCTGAGCCAGCATGAGGACGAGCAGACAACTCAGGCAAAGATCACCAGAGGTTCCAGCGCATCCAGTCAGTGCACCCGGAGAGTGCTTCTGGTGTAGTCGTATGGTCGCAGCAGCAATCCCATCTACAGCTCCCAAAAGTAGGTCACCGGCAGAGTTAGCAGAGGTAGATGTTTGTCCGTTGCCCCCAAACGAGTCACAGAGTATCTGCCGGTACACCTTCTAGAGGCAGCCGCTACAGCACAAAATGCGTCCACGCCATTGGTTACTGGTAACAGCTGAAAGGCTACCAGACGCATTTGGCTACCAGACGTGAAGGCACCATTATGTAGTTTAGCTGCAGATACACGCCCAGTAGTAGAAATACAAAACAGCAGAGAGCGCATCATCTGCCTGCATACACCGTGCAGCAGCCCCTCTTCACAAAAGCGCATCAACCAGCTTACAGGATGATCTAGCAGAGGGCGCCACAGCAGCAACTACATTCCGGAAATAGTAGCTGCTGTTCTGCGTGCACATTTGCCATAGGGGTATGCCGCAACAGGAGACGTCCCGCAGGAAGCAGTTACAACAGCAGTCACCCTCCGAACTAGCTGACTGAGTGGCTGCAGCGGTGCCACCACGAGTCACGCTCGGAAATCAGCAGAATGGTGGGCGGTCGCGCTACAGAAGGAACGCATCGGAGCGGACCGGCATTGTCAGCTGCGGAAGAAAACTGAGGGGTGAGTGAAAGCACCGGATGCGGCAACAACGGCAGGCAAAAGTATGGCCAAACGAGTAGTGGAAATGAAAGCAGGAAATGAAGGGAGATAGCAGGAAATTGCTCCTGTGGAACTGCTGCACTGCGATCTCAGTGTGGCTTGAAGACTCGACGCGCGGGTACGGGCAGGCTATAAAAACGCATTTTCTGTCGACTCTTTTCAAAAGGTGACAATGACAGACAGTGTGGACTCCCGATGCGCTCTTGCTGGCTGTTGATTATTGTTTTTATCGTGCAGTGTGGACCGGGCCTCTTTCCTTACACAGGTACAGACACTTGAATACACGCACAGATGGCAACAAGCAGGGACCAGTAAACTACACCTATCGTCCGCTCCTATTTGTGTAGCACGGTAGCGATGCGTAGGTTGTTGTGAGCGCTGGGCAGAATTTGTGCAAATTGCCATTTTTTGAAATTTTATGTTGTATACGGCACGAGATGACGGGCCGCGTGTTCGGGTGACAAAATACACACAACCTCTGTTCACGTCCACATAAAGTATCAATTATATACCGGGAATTATGTCTTCCAACATAAAGAGCATAGACGTGTACATATCCCAACACGTATACACAGGACCGTGCTTTCGCATTCATTCACACGATGTTCCAGTGTTTTCGCGCATACACGTGCACATAACGCTATACACACCCAACTGTATAATTTATTGACACAAGCTCTCGTACGCATATGTCGAAGCAGCGCAAGTGTATCGGAACCGGGGGTATCAGGTAATGTTGCGACATCACGTTATCCTGGGGCTCCGTAATGAGTTCTGCTACTCGGGTAGACCCATTAGAGTTGTGTTTGCCTCCCTCCCCTTTGAGGAACGCCTGCTTTAGCGGTCGCTGCTTTGCAGCTTTGCTGCTACCTCCCGCTGCAAACACCCATGTTGTCTTCACGTGGGGCCAGCAGCCGGTGTCCGTTCAGGAGGAGGAGGAGGAGATGCAGGACCAGCAGTAGCAGTCGCGTTCGTCGGCTGGTGCTGGACACCCGCCCCTGCAGCAGCAGGAGTAGGGGTAGGCACGAATTTCAAGGAAAGGAGTTTGTTGAAGGTCCTGTGAGCGCGCTGACAGCTTTCACCAGGTGGTAGGCCTTTAAGGAGGTCCCTTCTGAGTTGAAAGAGTGTCTGGGACAGAGCACTTGTCAGACCTTCATCGAGTAAGTGTTTATGTTTGTATTCTCTGGCTAGAGATTCCATGAGAATCTCTGCTAGTGCCGCCCGTCTCTTTGGATCTTTTTCTGCTTTCAACCTGGACTCTATGATAGGCATGTTCTCTGCAAAGATCGCTCCACTGGTAGCACTGTCCTTAGTTTTCAAGCCTTTTCCGGCCGCAAGGTACAGCAAATATACACTTAGCGGAAGGAGTAGTAACTGCCAGTTTCCTAGCACACTGATAGCGGAAGCATACCCTCCTGCCAGCAGCGCATGTTGTAGTACAGATACGAAAGTGCTTCCTCCTGCCCAGGCCTGCACACCTGCTTTGAGACCCGCATCAGCTACCAGAAAAAGCAGCGGAGACACGCGCAGCGTAAAGAGCAATGTATGCAGTGCGTTAGTGACAGCTGTGCCAGCTAATATTCTCAAAGCAGACCACATCTGTCGAGTGTAGGCAGTATATCCCTCTGACGCCGCATCACGCTCTACGGCACGAGCTCGCGTGCCTACTGCAACTCTGTGCACAAAAGCGTCTGCCGCTCTTGCCGCAGCTCTATCTCGCTTGTCTGCCTCCCGTATTGCCCTGATTCCTGCTCCTGCGAGCACTCCTGCAGCGAAAATGGCGGCACCCAAGCCCGCAAAACTCACTGGATGGTGCAGTAAGGCCTTTTTAGCGGAGTAGCGCCTATGTGTGTCTCTTCCGTTTGATGACTTGCGCTTGCGACGACGACGGGTCGCCCTATCGATGACTTCAGCAGCAGTGGCTTCACCCCCTTTTTCATGTTCCACTTCTTTCACAGGCGTCGTTTTGAGCAAATGCTGCGGACGCTCCGCCGAGGCGCCGACCACACTCGGAATCACCCCACACCAGCTGCTGTTCCTTTGTACGCGCTCAGAAACCAGGTCGTTACTGTGGCTCGTGCTGGCACTTTTGGCACCGCTGTCTTTGCTGGTATTGTTCGTAACGTTGCTTCTGCTAGCGCTTTTGCTGTTGCCTATCTTGCGAGCTTTACCGCTGTCGTCGCTGGTGCTTCTTTCGCTCTTGTTCCCCCACGAGTAGCCGCCAGTGCCGCTGGATTGTGTGCTCCTAAAAATAGCGATAACGCTGGTGTAATTTCTACTGCATTTGACAATCGAACTATAGCAGTGGGGTGCCGGAAGAGAAGTTGGTCCAGAAGCACGCAACGCGACGGTATCAGCAGTCATGAGGGATCGCTTTCCTGCAGTTGTGCTATCTGGGACGTGGGCGACGGGGAGATGAGGATATCTGCACGCAACAGCAGGCTCCTGACCTTCTGCGGAAAAGGTCAGAGCCTCGTAGAGTCCCACACCAGCCAATGCAACTGCTACCGCTGCGGCTGCTGTACGCGTAGCGACAGCAAGAATGCTGGCGACGGTGCTTCGAGCGCAGTGGCGCCGGCCATACTCTTGTGATTGCTGCGCTGATAAAGGGCCTCTCAAGAAGAGGGAATCAGTGGGTCTTCTACTCAGCAGCAGTTGACGAGACATCGTGTTGTCGTGTTGTTACAGTACTGCAAAAAATTATATGCCAGCACGCTCTTATGAACCTGTGGAGTTACTGATGAGCACAAATATACGCGTATACAACGAGACAGACATACAGATCATATATATATATATATATATACGCACGCACATTTATCTCAACATGCTATGGGAGAAGTGGAGGGATGCACACATATGCACGAAATGATCTGTACGCAACCCGGGAGGTCGTGAAACGAAGGATAAGCGTGGTCAACGCCAACACTGCCTAAAAACTGCGTCAGTGAGAGAAGGTGGTAAAGTGGTCCCACCATAGTGGGCTGAGCCTTACCACTCTCAGAGGAACGCTCAAGTACATATATTTGGGCTGTCGCTTTCAGAAGATTTATGTATCGTAACAATATACCAGACACTTGCAGGAACCAGCTTGCCGAAATACGCAAAATTTGAACAGGAGATGTGCGTATCTACTTTTCCGATTTCTTGCAAGCAGGTGCTGTCATTCATTCTCGACACTCCAGACACTGCAGAGAAGACTGCTGCTGGTACAGAATCACGCCGTCGTCCTGTTCTCAGTACCTCTCACTATAGCTATAAGCTGTAACCACAAATACGACGTGCAATTCTCACCACTAAGAAGGTAGCTAGGGTTTCTCTCCTGTGTGAGCACTTCAGCACTTTCGGAAGCTGGTCACATCACTATTATGAAAGCTTCTTTCAATATGTGCAAGTGCCTCTTCTCAGCACGTTCTGATGCGTTCGAAACACCTTATCAGAACTACTGCAATCAGCTTCCAATATTGCTGTAGACCTTTCTCACCTGCGTACCTGTTCGGTCGCATTATCAAAATGCGCCTACCACGAAAGCGTGCAACCACTGATACCGCCTGGTAATGTGTCATAGACGCATGACGGCGTATGAGATGGGAGAGTGCTTTCTAGGAAGAAAACAGTACGGTCCGCGTAGCATTAGGGGAGTATACGGTGAGAATCAAGGATCGTATCATCCTTCCACGACTTCGCCGCCGCGATCAGCATGTTTTCTCGGCGCATGTGGTGTCTTCACCAGATATATGAGTTGCGCCCAGTGACTGCAGCACCTCACATTATTAATACTTGCGCCCACCCCGGCAGCGTAAGAATTTAGCTCACCGCAGCGTGACGAATACCAGCTACGCAAAGTATGAACTGACGGAACGAGTGCCTTCGTAGTGGAAAAATTGTTCGCAAACACAGAGCAGTTCACAACTCGCGTGTGGCCGCGCCACTAACAGGAGGCTTCTCCACATCCAGACTTTCGACATGACACACAAGAAATCCTATATACAGCTTCAAGACACGGGAAGGATCTCTATCCCACAATGAAAAGTACTACTTATAGAAGACGCCACTTTGCCGACAGGTACGTTTGGTATTGCCATGAAGAGATCATACGAGGAACCGTAATACGAGCGAAAATGCCTGTCACGGTCAGGAATTCCTCAGGAGGTGAGGGCGCACCTTAGTCGTTTGTACAGGCACTCTTCATTCCTCAGCAGACCATGAAAACAATATCAGCGCAACGTTTTGATGTTAACCGAGACACAGGGACAAGGGAATGACTGAAAACCAGTACAGAGCGAGTCCGGGAGCTAACGGGGACACATGTAAGCTCTCAGTTTTCTCGTAGGCCTGTGCATTCGCAATTGATGCTTCGCGCACGTGGTTGTTCACACGCGTGTATGTCATGCAAAAGAACAGGAAGCAAAAATGATCCTGCTCTCCCAGGGAAAGTTTGCTAGCGTTCTTGAATTCTCTGCATTTGCTGCCTTCTCACGTCCTGATGAGAGACTTGCGAGTATACAGCAGCTGCTGGGAACAGCGCCGGAGTACAAGGCACCCAACTTGTCTACTCTGCAGCGCCGGAGTCGCAGCTACGGTTCGACAGTTACATGACCGGACGCCCACCTAACCACGAGCTTCCAGCAGTCACCTGCAGATAGCCACGAAAGGCTACAACAGCTCGTCGGCTGTACAGTACAGTGACGCGCACCAAGCCGCGAGCTGGGGCACGGCCAGCGCGGCTGAGTAGAAGCAATGGAGCACAGAAGTAGTTCCCTGTTGCGCGTAACAGAAGCCAGGTCACCCAGCTGCGGACCGACACAACTCAGGTGACACACGTACAAAGCAGTACGCAGAACTGATCAGCTCCGCAGTGGCATAAACAGGCACGACAGGATACGTCATGCACAAGGAAACCGGCCACAACAATGGCATATTTGCAGAAGCGATGGCGCAGTGACGAAAAGGGTGTGAACCGCATACCGCTAGAGCCGTCGACCGTCGGTGACCGCCCGATCCTGCCACCTTGGGCTCCGTTCTGTCAGCTCTCCCGCACAGAGTGTGCTTAGTACCACCCCACTCATTTCGGCTCCTGGTGGGGGTGCACAGCTAGGCGACGGAGAAAATGTTGCAGGCCTCTAGCGACTAGTTATTGTGGAAAAACCAGCTGCGCGCTGCAGTTTTATACAGGTGAATGGAATTCACAGCCGTGTCGCGTCCCCTTCCTGTTTGTATTCCTTCAGCCGCACGCGCTGCTCCGTTTCCTGTTCACCTTGCTGCTCATGTAGACGTTCCACACTTTCTTCGTACACCACTACCCTTTAGACGGGTTGTTGCCGTAGCCGCTCTGCTGGTGCTGTTACCGTTGCTGCACACGCTGGCAAGTCGGCACATCATGGTCCCGTGTCGCCGCGCACACTCGCGTGTCGAAGCAGTGCTTTCATGTCACATGTTCCTCCTGTGTAGCATTCATCAGGAACGCACCATGAGTACGGTATAAGACGCGTATTGGGGGGTGCTGTAAATTATGGGTGCCGCTATTCTGTCTCCGTTGCTGCTGCGGAAGACAAGGATCCGCCCGCGCATGTGTTGCCGATAATGACGGTGTTGACGACTACAAGGTTTGTCAAGGAACGAGTAGAATACGATGCTGTTGTGATGCTAATGACGTGGATAAGCTGCTACTGATGATGACGATGATGATAAGCAGCTGCCACTGCCCTTTTGCTGGCGAATCTGGCAAACGAGCGGCCACAAGTAGGGGGCATTCCACCAGCACGTGCTGCAGAGCCACGTCATTAGGGCATAGGGAGAACACGACAGCAGGAACGGATGTAGATAGAGCAGCAGAAACAGAAGCAGCATCAAAAATGGCAGCATCAAAGGCGGCAGCAGCAAAAGCGGCAGCAGCACAAGCGGCAGCAGCACAACCTCGGCAGCGAAACGGCAGCGACAAGCAATAATGGGAGAACCCTAAAACCAAGGGAGGCGGGGTATTTTCCGATCGGAGCACAGGAAGTTGCATCGGTGAATGCACACGTCTGGTCATGGTGTGGCCCACGCAGAGGGTTGTGGATTTTGATTCTTTGTGGGTATTTAATTTTGTAGTTCGTATACCCGCAGTCATACATACATGCGCGTACCCTGTTACGGACGCACACGTCCATGTCGATACAGGTACACATTTGCGTAAATGCTTGGATATTCCGGAATGCCACCTAGGACGCATATAGAAGTGTCTCATGTCAAGCAAGGAGCGTGTACGTGGGCAGGCACTTGGAAGTCACAGGCACATTCCAGCGTACGTATGTGTCTACGTACATGTATGTGCGTCTTTGCAGCAGGCCTCTGCAGTGGACGCGTCTTGACACGTGCACCCCACAGGCGCAGGTGACACGCATGCTTGAATCCTTTGGCGTCATCATGACACTTATGAAGTATATATCTAAGTGTAGCTACATGGATGAACAGGCACATTAGCAGGACACCGACATGACACGCGGATCTATCTCTCTGTACATACGATATACGCTTATGCAGACGTACGGATAGGGGGTCCAGGATCCGCCGCGCATCTGCGTGCAGTGCATGTATGTGCCTACATATGCACGCGAATATGCGTATTTGCAGCAGGGCTCTGCAGTGCACGGGTCTTGACACGTGCACACCGTGGGCAGAAATCAATGCACAGGTGAATTCTTCGAAGCATTATGACACTTACGAACTATATATATAGATAGCTACATGAATGGAGAGGTATATTAGTAATACATCGTTGTAACCATAAGATACGGATCTCTCCGTATAATATATACTTCTGCGGACGTACACATACGTGGTCTACGATCCGCCGAGCATCTGCGTGCAGACGCATGTAGATACGAGCTTTCTCCATACATAAATACATATATATATATGCATGTATGTATGGCTGTAGTATGTGCAGGCATATTTAGGAACGCTCAACCGCCTTCTATTGAATACACGCTTGGACTCAAGAAACCATGAGTAGACTGGTGGTGCCCGTCCCCAAGACTCAGTATGAGGCTGAAAGGGAAAGAAACAAAGTGTGTAGTTCCGCACACAGTGTGAACGTGCTCACCAGCTAAACACGAATGCTCCGATCTCTGTGTAGAGTCGGTGTGAGCTGTTGGCCGCATTCGAGCGAGTCTGCACGGGTGGGTGCGGCGCAAAAAGCTAAACTTTCCCAGGCAACGACAGAAGACAGAAGTGCCCAAACGTCACTAGACACGTGGTATCAAGTAGAGCTCTAGGAGTTGTAGGAGTTGTTGTGCTGATTGTAGCAAGTGCAATTGTATTGGTGAAGACACGTAATCCCAATCTCAGTGTTCGCATAGACAGCAGACGTAATAGTGCCAAGGAGAGTATTAGGATGCAGCAGAACAAGTGGATTACGAGAACTGGTTGTGCAGGAGATCTAGTGCAAGTTGCGATGGAATCATTGTAGCCGTTCGTTGTAATGAAAAGTAATAACGGTAGCAGTGGAAGCTGAGGTAACTCAGTAACACTGGTAGTGCAGGTGTTTGTGATACGGGTCGGTACCAGCACCGGTAATACTGGTGGTAGTCGTACTGTTGGTAGCGGATAAAATAGTAGTAGTAGCAGTAGTACTACTCCTACTACGAGCAGTAGTAGTAATGGCAGCAGTAGTAGACGATGCACTAGGCAGGGTGGCAGTAATAGTAGTTGTGATGCTAGTACTAGTAGTGGGGATAACAGCAGTAGTAGCAATACGTGCAGCGGTAACTGTACTAGTACTAGTAGCAGTAACAGTAGGATTCGTGGTTGCTATAAGCTTATGAGTCTGGAGAAGTCTGTGAAGCAGCAAAAGCTGTAGTTTGTGAAAAACTCTGGTGACTCGTACTAGTAACGATCTGTCCACATCTACAGACTTCTACATCAACTTGTCTTTGTTCTTCTGCCGCCACGTAAGTATGTTGCTCGAGTCTCGCGTGTTAGATAAAACGAGCGTTCGATCTTCGGAAACTCTGCGCCCTGCTTGTTTGAAACGCCATTGCATCTTCAAGGGATGCATAGCACACCTACATGTAGGCTGTAGCCAGCCCACATATGTGCCGCAGCATGGGAATGAAGTAAAGGAATGGCAGATTTACGCACTTCCGTCGCCCGTGTCTTAAGTGCGTGAAAGCACATCAATGAAGAGAAAGAAGATCCATATATAGACCCCATGAGGCATGCACCTAAAGTAGCATCGTCCCCGTACATGTCCATTTCTTGTTCCTGAAGACCTGTTTACGTGCAGTGTCGTCCTCATATTTCGGAAACACCTGGGTGTCCGTACGTCTCTCACTTACAAGTGTCCCTGGCCCTATTTGTACACGCATATACTGGGGAAGTGTAGGAAGCATGCATCCGTGGCAAATAAGTGTGTCTGTGCATATGACCGTCTGTCGCAAGCGACTACGGCATACATACACATGTTTAGATTGCCGCACAAATGTGTCTGCAGTATGTTGAGTCCAAGCAGAAAATCTCACACAGTCATCCGCGTCCGTGTGCGCTCCTCTTGAAAACAAATTCGACTGCTCGGTGAGAAGACAGCATCCTGATTTTTATCAAAATATACCCAATAGTATACCGTCAGCGTAGGGACGCACTGCGACATTACATATTCTTCAGTGCTTTCGTGCCCCGAGTATAGGCAACAAGATGCACCTCTTACGTGGGCACGCCCACTTCATAACTCATAACACGCACACGCTGGAGCACCAGCAGAGGTTAGTTGTTTCACCCTTGTACGTTTCCTCCCCTATTTTTTGACCTCCTCGTATCCGGGGATGTGTATGTGGATATACGCGTCCACACAAACATATTCATATATTCATATATATACATGTATTTATGTTCGTATGGAATGGACGCCCAAAATGTACTGACGGGCAAACGCGTACACAAAAGTCCCTGCACCAGAGAACTTCGTGCTCATACATAGTCTTGTGAGCGCTTTCTTGTTTGTTTCCCGCGTTAAATGGTCACGATTGACGGAACGTCCGTGAGCCACGATCTCTGTACACATCGGCCTACTGTGGAGACCCCCCTGTCGCTGCATGAGTGAACTACGCATACAGTTACATGCACCTGCATATAAAATAAACAGATCAGCATATCTACGCAGTAAGTGCAAAATATGAATTCACTTTTCAATTGCGACAGGAGCCGTCGAGTGAACAGAATGTGATCTTGGACTCCGCACAGGGAGTCTCCTGGTTCCACGTGAGTCTTCCGGTTTTTCTGCACACGTTGTTCGCACGATCTCCCTGTGTGGGCGAGTTCGTAGGAGAAGAATATGCTTGCAGACAGCCCGACGAGTGGAACTGCCCTCATTCTCTCAGTGCTGTTCCATCTACATTACTCTTGTGCATACATTTATTCATTTGTAGGTACACACACACGTAGGCACAGGCGCTCTAACGACTGTGGCTAGCCTACATCTGTTTACGCATCTGTATAAAGACGTACCTTAACGTCTAGATACGTCGTAATATGTCCACCTCTGTATACGCGCCTGCATTTATTCAGATACGTGTGTCAAAACTAGCATGCATGTTTATATAGGCACACATAGTGATGTATCTATATATGCTTGTAAGACAGTGACATTTTCAAGTGCACAGGCGTGGTAAAATTTAGGCGCGCGCCTACATACCCGGAAAAGGTTGCTTCTATTTGCATCCCTCTGTACGTACACATAACACACGTGAGTATATCTGTGCACAAGCGTGTCTGATTATATGGGGACGTGCCAAGCGCAAGAGCCACAAGAGACGTCCCTATCATGGCTCAAAAATATACACATGTATATGTATGTGCATATATGTGCGCAATTCTCTACATGAGATGATAAACACAAATTCAAACGTGTCTTTGGGTATGCTGGAAGACGCGACAGTGCATACGCGTACACCTGCGTCTCCGCAGCAGACCGTCCGACGCTTATGCAACAATCCCAGCGAATCCGAAATATGTACATATTCATTGACATGCAATACTACGCTGTAATCTTTAATTGTCAGCCTCGCTTTACGTCCTGTTTACAAGGCGGGCGCGTCATCCGTCTCACGCAGGGGAGGATAGAAGTGAGAAAAAGAAAAGGCAAATCTATCGCAGAGGTTACGCTTTCTACAGTATGTACGGTCAACACCGTCCTCTTCTTCTTCGTGGAACTTCTTTACTCGTGCTCCTTCTTCTTGTTATTCTGCTTCCTCCTTGTCGTCTTTCTCGATTGATACTTATGCGTTTCCACACAACAGATGACTCTATTTACATCTGAAGTCTAGGAAGGAATCAATATTGTGTGTATTCACAGGATCACAAAGCGCCTCTGCCCATGCAAACGTCCGAATGCTGTAGCATCATCTCCACAGTGGATAATGTGTTGAGACAGGCGTACGAGGTGTCGAGATTCAGCTGCTCTGCAGTACGCCTGGCCGGTGGAAATTACGGTTGTTTCGCCGAATAAATATTCCTGAATTTTGATAGAAGGGTAAGTAAAATCCGTCAGAACAGGAAGTCACATCTCTGCCAGCAGGCCTTCCCCTACGTATACGCTGGTCGGTCCCTACTTAATTTCATTCTAGATTGTGGAAATCACTGTACAGTGTATACACAACGGGACCAAGTCTCTGCACGCTTCCTTCTACACGCACACGTATTCAATCGCACTTTCGCGTGCCTACAAAACGTCGCACACAGGTGCTAGTGTTTAAAGGTGTATGCGCAGGGCCTGTTGTTTCACGTTAACGCATTCAGTTGCATCCATTGGTCACTTGTAGATATGTGTTCCACGGAGGATACGTCAAGCGCCTTCCACCAGGTAAGGAAATGGCACAGCTGCATACAACGAAACCTGCATGAAATGACGTGCGGCACCACTACAGAAGGAGCAGGTAGCGACTTGCACCACTAACGAAAACAGCAGGCGGTGTGAATCTCTAGAGTACTTATGGGACATAGGTGACATCATCTACGCAATTCACTCGCGGGGCAAACGGTTCGTGCGTACTTATCATTTTCCGTGGGTTTACAGGTAGCGAAACAGAGTATCCGGCTACAAACACATATGTGCACGCATATCTAGGAACACCAGAGGGAGATGACGCACACCACAAAAGGACTGCGTTCTGCGTAAGATTTCACGGGGGCGTTGACGAACGGACGTCTTACAACAGCGCCACTTATTACGCACATTGTATGCAAATACGTATTTGGAATCTACTTCCAATGCTTTGAATTCTACAGGGCCGTGTACAGTCTACGCCCTGAGTAAACGGCTAATTATGTAAATGGAAGAGAACGCAAAGGACAGGAAGCAGCTCATCGATGCATACAACACTGAACATCGAAACACCGTTTCTGTAGATGACTTCTACAGGACGCCCGCAAAGACGCTTAGAAAATATTCAAGTATACTCATGTGGAGGAGGTCTGTCGCAGGCCCTGTTCACCACCCTCATACCATGCAAGCAGGCGAAATGGAACATTCAAAGTGAGACCTACGCAAAGTGCGAGTGAGCATCCTCAAAGAAGACCCTGCGTAACCTCCATGTGTCACCTCTGCGCAGCAAAGTCAACGTCGGACAAGAAAGTAGACTGTAGGAATGACTTGAGTTAGTTGGACTGCGCAGGAAGCAGCCTACATGCACAGAAGTACCATGTGTGCATCTGGAGGCCTGAGTCGGCGTATGTACTTGAGTATGTAAGCCTGAAGGTGTACATGCCTTAATATATATACATCTTATTATTCACGCACACCGAAGCCGGTACACTTTTCAGCAATGATTCAGAACGAGCCAGTCTGCGGACGCCATTTTTAAAAGTTATACAGGAATTTAAAATGGGCCTTCCGGAGCTGTGTAATGCTACATACTGAAGAGTATCAGGCCCCTCTGCATCAACCAACAATGATACACCTATATATGTATATGCATGTAAGGAGCCATGATATAACTACGTCTGCCTGTACCTATATATATATATATATATATACATGTACACATATATGCGCGTGTAGGGGAACGAAAACCCGTTGGGCTGGCAGGTGACGGTACACAAAGTTGGAGCGATACCACCGGTAAGAGACACGTGCTGCATTCTGTGGAGATGACGCCATCAACAGTCCTACACATTCTTGCCTTTCGTGTCAAGGTGTAAAATCATGTAAGAAGCATTCTACGCGTCCTGTGAGTTCAAATACTATCAGGGCAGTGTACGTATGCTCTGACAAGAATGTTGACGAACAGGCGTTCATACAGATGCCAAAAGCAGACGACTGCCAGTACAAATATCGAACAGGCTTTCATACAAGCGCCAAAAGCAGACGACTGCCAGTACGAATACGTGCATGCAAATTTAGAAAAATGCGTCGCACTGGTGCTGCACACATACGAATCAATATGTTGCTGCGTGCTACTGCCTATGTTCCGTTATATGTATTCACGTAAACGTTTGCCTATGAGCGACCACGGGATCCGCTGGCTGCCGCACCACAAGTTCCGCTCCGCACAAACGGGCGTTAGGGCACCAGAAAGGATAAAATGACCATTGAGGGCCAAAAACTAGACTCAACGTTCATCCGTTCAACACCTCTAGCAAAAACTGAACTGAGAGTCACATACACACATTGCTTCCTCGCCCGTGCACGTTAATCGTGATTTTCATCTACGTTATAGCTGTCGACCGTCACATCCACGTGTCACAGATATATAAGAATTAAGTAACGCCAGCAGACTGGTTGAATTTCTCCACCTGGTGACTTCACTAGGGCCAGAACGACAGACGGTTCATGCGATTGGGAGCGAATGACTGAGTACTAACATTATTAGTCCCTACTGTGCTCTTCAAACTGGAATGTGCCGTTTTAGTGAAAGCTCAAGTATTTCAAACGTAGAAGCTATCGTGCTACTGCGCCGCTTTAAATACACTTTTCAAAATGTATTGTGTTATACACCATAGATGGGTCACGATGTGTACGAAGCAGTATGAGAATCCGCCGGCTGCTCTTCCTGCTGACGACGCTTACTACTGCTACGTAGTCGCCTATTCGAAAAGACAAGTTCCACATGGCGAGTCCGGGTGATCCCCTTCATCTTCTATCCAGGAAGAGGCTAAAGGGGCATGCTGGGGCGTGCAGCTGCGGATTACCCCAAGATCGTGGTATTCGTGGGCTTACGCTCACCGCGCGACAGTGTGAAGGTGGACCGACTCTAGGTGTGTTGTCGGCGTCCTCGTGAAAGGGCCTGCTAACGTGAGTTACACTCTTTTGACTTGAGTCTCTGACAGAAACACGAACTAACGTGTTTATCCACAGCGGCAAGTCGTCGACACGCAGACCTTTACCAGGTAGATGCGCTATAGTTTATGTTCCCCTCCCTTCCCCCTTAGATCGCTACTCTGTTGCTGTGCCACTACGACACTGACCTGTCTGCATCCCTCTGAAGAATATCCCCCCACCTTCCGCTTCAAGAGACCCTCGTTGGCCAGCCCCGGAGTACAGACCAATATTTGTTCTCACGAGGCACCCCTCTACGAGGTGCGGCGATTTGTTGAAAATAGCGCGACGAATATTCGTTCTCACGAGGCACCCCTCTACGAGGTACGTCGATTTGTTGAAAATAGCGCTTCTGCCAACTGGAGCCTGACAAAAGCGGGCCCCCTTACGCTGCAGAACTTTTAGCCCTTTGCCTCCCTCAAACCATCAGCGAATGCCCCAGTGGTCGTATGCTACAAAATGAAAAAGGATGTGAGGTGTTTCGCTGTCCGTGATGTGCATGACTCAGTGACGGCTTCCTTCTTTGGCTAGCTGACCCGTCAGAGCAGCCGGCTCTCAATTCCTGAAGTGTCCTCCTTATAAAGACACAAAAGCTAGTCTTCTCGTGGTTCAGCTGGGAGACAGGTTCTTACGTGTTTCCAGTATATGATAGAAATGAAGATGTGCCCAACGTTGCGTGCCAGTTTGTGCAACTATGTGACCAGCGGAGGGGTAGGATGGCTGTGTAGGTACGGTCCGCGCGTTTGACCAAGCTGGCGCCGTCCGCGTCACAGGTATCTGCGGCGCTATTGCACTACTTTGTGTTTGTTCAAGCTACCCTCACGTGGTAGGATACACGAAGAGGATTAATACTGCTAAGCAGCGGATGCCGTCTTACGCGTGTCCGCATTAGGCGTGATCGACGTTAATAGCCGAGTAAGTCAAATGTAACCCACGTCAACGGGGTGCTCGCTGGCATTCAATTTGTTAATATGGAATTTTTGAGTAATTACATATGGAAATATGTATGAAGTGGCACCTCGTTTCTCAGTGAAAACTGGAGGCAGACTCCTGGAGTTGCTATTTCGAAAGAACTCCGCGCCGGTGAGAACACCAGAATTTTAACCCTATGCATGTACGTGGACAAACGCGCTCGGCTGTTGCTACCTTTGAAACATATGGCCCCCTCTGCTCTTCGGTAGCAGAAAGTCACACAGTGGGTTTTTTATGCTGTGGAGTTACTTGCAGGGTTTCCATATACTCCCAGGCTACTGTGGCTGACCCTCTCATTCGTAACAATAGCTTCCGGTGTGAACTCGTACCGTCACGCTTCCTCTGTACGACAGATTGCCTCGTCGAACGCTTTTACTTGTAGCGACGCTCCAGAGCGTCACCTTTGTCCATTATCTGTATCATCGGTGCCACTCCGTCGGCACTGCCTGTCTACTCATACGCGTGGGCCAGATACACCCTTTCGCGGGACCATTCATTCTGCAGTCCTAAGCTTCATACCTCGAGCTCCATTATACCTGCAACCGTATGGCTAATGAGCAGTAATGTCCCGCGCGGTTGTACCTGTGGGTGGTTGTAGTGGCTTTCAAGATGCGAGTGTGGCAATATTGGTCGTAGCGTCGTTAATATTCAACCACCTACCTCCTCAATTACAAGTATTTCTCGTAGACTCAAGTCGTTAGAGACGTGGTCGATCAGGATGTGAGTGTGGCAATATTGGTCGTAGCGTCGTTAATATTCAACCACCTACCTCCTCAATTACAAGTATTTCTCGTAGACGCAAGTTGTTAGAGATCCGCGCGGTGCCAGTAGGTGCCATCTGCCAGCGTTCCGTCCCGTAAAACTGAAAGCTAGTGGCTACGGAAGTTAGCGTTCTGTAGTGACTGGCTTCTCGTAAAACCGAAAGTGATCGGCTATGGAAATGGGTAACTTGGGCTACTTACATACTACAGGAGGCGAAAATGAACGCTATCCACCGAATGTTCTGCGTATGAAACGTAAACGTCAGGAGTGATTGCGCAGCCGAAGACACGACCTGCAAACACACAAAACTTCAAATAATCACATGAGTGCAACATCAAGAGGAAAACCCACTACAGCACTGCTGCTCTATTAGTGAAAATGTTTGGGCGGCGAAAAAAAAGTGCTCAAAGAACGGTTTTGGTTCTGTACTTCCTGGCTAGTCGCGCTTCACCATTGTGTTGTGGCTCCCACGCTCATGAGGCGGGCTGTTTCGTTAGTAAAATACGAGTGCTTCTGTCGGCAAAGTGAACCGCGGGATTAGACGCATTAACCTGTATCAAGGGGAAAGGAGTGCACATTCTAGGCTGGAACGCCACACGATACTTTGTGCTACGAGGGAGCGTCTGTGGCCTTGTGTTTTGTCTTGCTGCCCGACATCGGAGAAGTATCCTTCACTCTTTTTGGAGTGACAGGACGAGTGACCCACAGCACTCACACGATACTGAAAAATCCAGTAGCCATTTCAGCGGGAACCGGTAGAGAAGAAAATTATCAAGACTAGGCCAACGGACTACACATTTACTCGCGGATGTCAAGTCGCGCACCATATCGAGCATGTCATGTGACCGCTTGAGCGTCTCTGAGCTTCATTACTGCAGAATACATCCTACGACTCCGCTACTTTAGTCATGTATACAAAGTATACTTACAGCGCCCATAACGCCTATATCTAAGTGTATGGACAGCGAGCCAGTATTTTCCACACAACGTAGTTGCTGGACCGCCATTCCACTTCTTGTAAAAACAAGTCAAGCAGGTGCGTCCTACCTTCCGGCGAAAACGTCTACATGCCTATTCGTGTGTAAAAATACACACGCACCCATCAGTAAATTGACCATATTAGCAGTTCAAGGGTTAAAAAGGATACGGATACGTCTGCACGCGAATGGCAAGTCCGCTTACGCGAAGTATACACATGACTGGTGGGCAGACCGCAGGCCACTACAGTCAAAGTCGGACAGATGGCAACGTCTACATGCGAAGCAACAGGTTCCAGTTTCTAGCAGAGAGTATCGCTGATCGTAGTTTACGCCTACTGATATGTATGCTACTACTGGTACAGCTACTTGTAGCAGCATCGCCACTGCTACTGCCGCGACTACTCTTAGTACTACCAGTGCATGAATAGCAAGTGGTACACGTACACGATTGTGAACCGCAGTGTAGTAGGGGCACCGCTGCTGAACATTCTCTGGTAAGAGGCGAGCACAGACATAATTGTGAAACTCTACTGCAGCAGCTGCGGGCCCTTACGTGTGCGAAAGAGCCGCAGTGAAAGTGGCGTGTTCAGTACTGTTTTACGTGCGTACGCGTACACGTGCAAAAAGCCAGCAGAGCCTACTCGACGTTTTGTTGGATTTTGGAAGACTACACAGAATAGGAAATTAAGTGAAGGAGCACGTACACACCACATCTGCTCTATATGGCTACATTTGTATTTACGTGGTTTCGTATGTCCACATTTTTAGAAACGGTGCTTGCCTATCTGCATAAACGCGTACGTGTGGATGTACAACTATGAAACTTGTGTCTGCGCATATGTGCATATTTACACACGTATGAGCTTGAATAATATATATTGTGTATGTACTAAATTTGTGCCGTACAAGCCATCCTTGTGTGTGTGACGAAGTCTTCCTGTTGCAACTTTTTCAGGGACGCCCTCCGACATGGCTCCCCACCAGTGGAGAAGGCCTCAATCTACTAACGTATACGCACGTGTATGTTCACAGGACACTCTATCTTTGCACCCACCTATCTCTAGATAGCTACGTATCAACTTGCCTTCAATGTGGCCGCTGATGTCTCACCGTCCCTCATTTTGGTGTCGCTGACGACAGGTGCTCTCCAACGACATCAGCCGCTAGTTCCCTGCCGTTACATTTTTGGTAATGTTCGCGTGTCAGTAGTGCAGAAGCAGTCATTAAGTAGGCACTTCCCATATGTGTGTAGCCACGTAAACGTATCCGTATGAATAAGCCGTCGCTGCCAGCTGACTTTGATGACCGTCTATGGGCCTACGCGTGCAGCCAGATCCTTTTAACTTGTCTTCGTTTGGTTCGACCGTCTTCTTGATGCTTTGAAGCTCGCCTTTATACCCGTTTTCTCGTCGATTTATCTCATGTACATGCTTCGAACCACTTGCTATTGTATCCGCGTAAGTTCTTTCGTCTGCGCAGATGAATACACGTGCACAAATGTACCTACATGTATTCATCCATATGTGTGAAAGCATGCCGAGACGATTCGACGAGTGAACGCAGGGGGCACCTACTATATTGGTCTCGCTCTGACTGTGGACCTCTCATTGTCTCACCTGTATTCTGTTTGTATATTTTCGACGTACATGTGACACTTGCTGCATCTGCCTGTATGCCCGCATACTTCTCTCGCTCTTACACACACACATGTGTTTATGTTTACTAAATAATGAGTTTTACTTGCCTTTATCCGTCTGTCTATCAATCTACCTATTGAGCGGCTGACGCGCATCCATACCTATATTCGTGTAACCATGACTTCACTAAAACCGCCTCCAAAGCCCCTGCTTCTGAAGAAGCCCCTGCCGGCGCCAAAGGTCAAGGCGTCACCACCAGCAACACTGGGGACAGCGGCGTCAACAGCAGAAACAGGAACAGCAGAGGGAGTAAAAGCGAAACCAGCAACGCCAGGAAGTAAGTAACGAGGCACTCGGAACGTGTTTCGTACATCTGCGTGCACTTGTCAGCAATGCCTATGCAACTGCTTCCTCTTCGGTTGAAATACGTGTGCACACCGTACACGTACTTGTTTTTACACTTGGAATATTTATATGCACGTCGACGATTTTCTCTTGCGTTTCTGTCCTTACTATGTCCTCCAAGTTCAGCAGGAATAAGAGAAACTGTTCATAACTGCGCACGTATTGTAGAGAACTGTGCGTGTGTATGAGTAGAAGCACGTCTGCATACACGTGTTAATTATGGCTATTTAAGCGCGAGTATTCTCCTATCTGTATACGTGCGCGTGTCGCTGAGAAAAATGCGCAGCGCATCTTAGCGCCTTCGTCTTTTGTTGGTATGTGTGTACCCGTGCAGTTCGACAGGGTCACGCAAGTGAAGCAAGTTCAGAGCAGCAACATAACCAGCTGCTGCACCTCTGCATAGGTGTGCACCTGTACGTATATGCTAGACACAAATAGTATATGTACAGAGGGAGGTACACACACAGCGGCTACATATACGTATCTGTGCGTAGATGTCGGTGCGTAGGTCATGCACACGGTCTACACACACGCACGTGAATGCAATCACATGTACGCATACCCGTGTGGGCGTAGCTGCTCTGTGGGCACGTGGAGATATACACATGACACACATTCGTATACGCACGCACACACACTTGCATACATCTAAGTGTGTAGCTGCTCTCTGTGCAAGTGTAAACACGTATTTATGACGTATGTTTGTGTACGTAGGGACGTACGCACACACGCGATTGCGTGTAGAGACTGAGAAGCGATGATAGCAGCAGTAGTAACAAGGGCTACAGAAAGAGAAAGGACAGCTGCGGCTGAAGAAGCACGCACAGAAACCAAGAAAACTTGCCAAGCAACAGTAATGCAAAAGCAGGAGATGCAGCAGTCAAAGTAGCAGCAGCAAGAGCAACAGCCACACAGGAGTAGTTCTTGAGAACAACTAACAAGAGCAGCGATAACAGCGATTGAGCAGCGTGATCACCCCCCGGTGTGAGACAGCACGCGAAGCACACCCAGCCGAAGAGGCCCCAGCCGCAGCGGCAAAAGTCTTCAGAGGCAGCAAATACAAGCAGCAACAGCAGCAACCACGCCAGTACGACGGTCAAGTGTGAAGCAGCCAGCGCTACAAGAGCGACGTCGATAGGTCCGGCAGGACCTATCATCACGCGCAACTGCAGATTCCACCAGACTGGCTGAAAACAGCAGAACACGAGCAGGCGCAGAGGCGGTAGGAGGACTCTCGGTAACTCTGCACCAAAAGAGAAAGAGCAGCAGGAGTAGCAACAGCAGAAGCGACTGCACGATCCCCGACGTGTAACCCACAAAGGCAAGTGCCGCAGCAGGGACAGCGCCGGACGCCTTAGCAAAGGTAGCAGCGGCAGCAGGAGTAGTACCTTTCTGCATTGTTAAAGGAGGGGGCACTACCGCAGCACGTGTCGAAGCAGAAGCTTTCGACGATTATTTTGACGTCGCCATTAGGCAGTCGGTAAACGGCAAAACCGGTTTCTCATCTTTGATGCTTCCGCTTCGCGCGTGATTTTCTTTTCCCCACGTCTGCTCGCTTCTGTTTGAAAGAGTCCGAAGTTTCATGGGAGGTAGCTGTATTACTGACGTCTGCCGGCACATATACACTCAACTGTGTATCCCTGTGCAGGCGTGAACTTACGCAGAAGTACGCGTGTTGTTATGTATTCCTGTTCAACTCGTGTATTTCCATCTGTTTCGAACAAGGCCCAGTTTACGCCTGTGCGTGCGTGTACAAATATGAAAGTAGTTGTTGCATGTGTCGTCCAGTGGCCGTACGCCTGTACATGCGGCAACTAGGCGAATACATGCGACAACTTGTACGGTACGGACAGAGCCCGCAGCGGCTGCGTCTCTCTTCATTTGAGGAGTGGAAAAGAAACAGCTACTGATGGTGACGACGTCCTGCAGGTATTTTTGCTGCAGGTGGAAAACTGCCTCTCCCTGCAGCAAAGAAGGGACCCTCCCTGAAGATCGCGAAAGCGCCTGCAGCAGTAGCAGCCGCTGAAGCGGGTGACGTGGTCAGCAAACAGAAACAGCCCCCAGGTGCGAAAGTGTCTGGGGCAGATCTTCAAAACCAAAATGTTACACCAGCAGAAGGCAAGGCGGGAAATCTCAAAGCAGGTTTCGGCAAGGGGAAGGCAGCGACCCCGGAAGCAGCAGGACGAGAAAAGGCGATAACGACAGTAGGGAAGGGGGGGAAAAAGAAGCAGCAGCAGGCAGCGAAGGGAAGGCCGCGGCGCCGGCAACAGCACCAGCCGCAGGAAAGAAAGGAGACGGCTCAGCAGCAGCAGCAGCCAAAGCCTCAGGAGGAGAAGAGAAGACGCCAGCAGCTGCCAAAGGCAAAGCAGCAGCTGCAGGACAGAGCGACAAAGTCGCAGCACCAGCAGCCGCAAAAGGCGAGGCAGGAAAGGGAGCGGGAGAAGCCGGAGGAGGAGGAAAAGGAGCCTCAGTGAAAGAGAGAGCAGGAGCTTTGGCTCCAGGAAAGCTAGGTGCGGCTGCGGCTCCGCGCAAGTCGCTGCAGGAGCTGCTAAGCAAAGATGCACCGAAGACTGCTGCTGTGGGAGGTGTCGCTGCCGATGACCCGGTGGCGGTGGCTACGCAGCAGCTGCTGCAGTACTACGACAAGTCGCAGGAAATGCTCACACAGCAGCAGCAGTACTACGTGGACGCGGAGAAGCAGCAGTTGCTGCAGCAGCAGGAGCTGGCCATGACGCAGGAACCTTCTGCCGACCAAGTTGCTCGCCTGCGAAGGAGTGCTGGCATCCAGGTCGAGGATGCAGCACTCCTCACCGCTATCAAAAACGTCTGCAGTGCGTAGCCCAATATACACTTCCCATCAACACGTGCTTGCTGAACTGCGCCGCAAATTCTTTCCTATACGCACGTCTGTATATATATATATGTATATATATATATATATACGCTGGTATATGTATATGGATGTGAACACACATACACACGTATGCACACATATACGTATACGCTTGAATGCATACGTGCAAAGAGATAGAACTGCCTGTGTACGCACGCATATGTGTCCGCAAGTGCGCGTACTTCCTCGGGGATAGTTTATGGGTACACACATGTGCATATGTACCTGAAGCTCTCGCAGCCATATCAGCCGCGCAGCAGCACGTGCTTCCCACAGATGGAACAGCTAATGGGCAACTGCCTCCGCAGGAGGAATCCACCTGCTGGGGCTCCTGCTGCTGCTACTCTCGTGAGGGGTGTGCTGTTGCGGGTGTGCTCGCCCATGCTGCTGCTTCAGCTTTCCCGCCACTGTTGCGTCCCTGCTGCTGATGCTGCTTTCATCAGGTGGTGATGCTTCGCGTAGTTGCCGCTGCTCTTCTGCTGGTGCTGGTGCAAAAGGCTGCTCAGGCGAAGATGCTGCATTTGCCCTGGTGCTGCTCCTGCTTCTCCCGCGATGCTCTCGCTGCTGCTACTTCTGCTGCTTTTAGCTGTTGCGGCTGTCTACCTGTGTGCGGCTGCCGCTGCGCCGCAGGTCCACTGCTACTGCCGTCTGCTACTGCTGGTGGAACTGCCGCTGGGTCGACTCCCCCCTTTGCGTATTGCCGCTGCCGTTGACCCATGTTGCCGCTGCTGGTGCTACTGTTCGCTGTCGCGCTGCTGGTACCGCAGCTGCTCCCAGCTGCATCTGTTGTGTATTTGCTGGTATGCTTTCAACCCCTGCCTCTGCTGCGGTGCGACGAGGTTTCCCCGCATCTGCCGCCGTGATGTTACTGCTGCTTTCTGCTGCCGCCGCTGCCCTTCGTCGCTGCTTCTGCCGCTGCTCTGTGCTGCTGTTGTGTGAAGAGAGGGAAATCGGACGTCGCCGGCTGCGAGAGTATATGCTGCAGCACCGCAAGGATAAGAGGGAGGACCTGCTGCAGGGAAAACTTTCTGCTGAGGCCGTGGGGGCTGATCTGTCAAAGAAGCATGTAAAACTTCTCAACGCTAGAGAATGGTCTGCTCTCGTACAGGAATTTAAAGGTGATTAGAGGGCAAATTTCTATCTGCGTATCTACCGATAATTCTATTGTATGTATATACACACCTGTATATATATGTATATAGGTAATGATTCAAATGCCTGCGGGTATATCTCAGTGCATGTTCATGCACCCACGTATCCGCATATACGTCTACGTACAATCACACATATACATATATATATGTATATGTATTTATCTACATACAGGGGTAGTGCTTGTATATGCGTGTTTACGGGTTTATTTATCTCTCTATCTATCTACCGATCTATCTATCATCTAGATACATATGTATGTATTCATGTGCACATACGTGTGCACTGATTAATGCTACGTATTTGTATATACATGTATATATACATATGTACATACATAGGTGTATGCTTGTACAATCATCCAAATGCGCGTGGGTATATATGTACCCATATGTTGTCGTATATTGTATGATCATATATATATATATGTGTATATATATGTATATTGTCACTTCATGTTCCTGCGCCTAAATATGTGCATAAACATGTACGTACATATATGCATGTGCATATATTTTTTTCTTTTATATACGTACACCTATGTGCCGGTTCACATATATATCTATTCACCTATACATACATATATGGATGAGCACACATTAGTGCTTGTGTACGCCTGTGTACCTGTCTCTCTCTCTATATATACATACATATATAAATGTATGTACACATATGCATATGCATATATTTTTTTCTCTCATATACGTACACCTATGTGCCGGTTCACATATCTATCTATTCACCTATATATATATATATACATACATATATGTATGAGCACACATTAGTGCTTGTGTACGCCTGTGTACCTATCTCTCTATCTCTCTCTCTCTCTATATATATGTGTATGTACAATCATCCAAATGCATGTGGGTATGTCTCACTGCGTATTCGTGCGCCTGTTTATGCAGATACACGTGTAGGTACACACACGTGTGCATATATATATATTTTTTTTTTCTCATGTACGTGCACTTATATGCCCGTCCACATCTATCTACCTATCTAGCTACCTATATATGTGTATATATGTGAGTACAGATTGATGCGTGTGTATGCCTGTGGATCTCTCTCTCTCTATATATTTATAAATATCTGCAGGTTATTGCTTATATATATATATGGGACATAAGTTGCTTGTCATCTACGTTCTCTGTATCCTTTTTGTGGATCGACTAGTCTGTTTTGTCTTCTTCAAAATTTGCTGTGTGAGTATTCTTCAACGGTCTGAAGAAAGAGGACTTCTTATCTTCTCAGTCTTCACAGTATTTCTGCCACCGCTCAGTGAGTTTCACGCATTAGCGGCCCGTCCCTCTCTCTTCGCCATCTCTGTGTGTCGCTCTCCTTCGTGTCTACACGTCTACGTCTTTCTTCTGTGACACCTATCTCTAACCCCTGGGCACAACGCATTTTGCGTATTAACTCTCCAGCCGCACCGGTCCCAAACACCCGCTCGGGAAGACGGTCCTGCTGCAGGCTGCTCGAATTTTCAATCCTTCGATCTATGTCTCCTTTTCTCTCCTTCTCTCTCTATATATATGTATATGAATCTGTTAATTTTATCGAGCGACTTGCGTCTAGCTGTCCCGCGCGTCCGCGTCTTCTTGTCTGATGTGGTCGCCGCGCTGTCCAAAACTGAGAGGAGTCGTCTGCCTGCCTGCCCACGTCTACTTGCTGTCTGTTTGTAGATCCTCCCTCGCTGTCTGTCGTCATCACGTTGAAGCGACCAGCGTCCCACCTGCGGATCTCCCCTCCCTGCTGAAGCTGCTGCTTGGTGCTTTCATCTGTCCCGTACATTCACGGCACTCCCTGTATGTTGTTACGTAGCCGTCTCCCTGCTATCACCTGTCTCCCCCGGCCAATTTCTGCAGGTCTCTACCCAGCGGGCTGCAAGTGGTTTTTCTGCCGTCCTTCATTTCTTTGTGCTTCGTAGATGTCGAGACTGACTCCGGCTGGGTTTGTCTCTCTGTCTCCGCGTTGACACGGAGAAAGCAAGACAGCGATCGTCTCGACGCTGGATAGCCAGAAGTCTTCCGTATCAATTGTCTTTTTCTCCCGGTGTTCTCCACCTGAGTAGACCGCTAACAAAGAAGGATTCGTGTAGCTCTAGGTATACCCATGTATATGTATATATATGTATAGATTTGTACGTGTGTTTAGCACGTCGCACAGAGACACACACGTAAACATTCGTATTGGACTTCTTCATCCACACATGTGTGTCTGTGGAGTGTTCTGTTTCTAGCTAGACGGGATACAGAGAAGTATTTATATCGATCTCCACAGACATGTATATGTGTCTGTACCTACATATTGTATGTGTGTATATACGAGGATATGTATATACGTATATAGTGAAAGAGACACAGACACAAAGGGGAACATTCGTATTTGACTTCTTCGTCCGTATATGTGCGTCTTGGAGTGTTCTCCCTCCAGGTAGAGTGCGTACATAGAAGTATTTGTATAAATGTCGTATACGTATGCGTGTATATATATATGTATATGCATACGTATGCATATATATATACACGGAGAGAGAGAGACACACACACACACAGATACAAAGGTAAACATTTGTATTTGACGTCCTCCTCCATGTGTGTGTGTGTGTAAAGTGTTTCTTCTCCAGGTAGACTGAGTAGTATTTGTATAGATCTAGATACACATATATATGTACATGTATGTATGCGTGTGTACATACATGTATATATATATATATATGTATGTCGAGAGAGCGAGACACACACAGACACAAAGGTGAACACTCGTGTGTTTGACTTCCTCGTCCATATATGTGTGTATATATGTGTATTTGACGGGGCAACAGTGTGGCGCAAATTTGACGACGGGTATGGGTATAACGGAGACAGCGTACGGCGGAGTATATACCGATCTCTGCTTCTTCTTCCCCGGTGCAGCCGAGGCTACAGCGCTAGAGGCTTCACTTGAGAAGTTGAAGAAGGAAAACAAAGAGAACTACGAACAGTTGATGGCGACCGACTTTTACCGTGACGCTGCAAAACTGCAGCAGCAGCCGCAAGTCGCGACGCTGCTGCAGCAGCTCCTCGCCTCTCCCGGGGCCTCCTTTCGGACGACGAGTCTCTTAGAACTTCTCATTGACGAGATAGGTAAAGAACGCCGGTGCAAACAATAAAGTGCGGGGGCCTTTCTTTCGTTAGACTTCGCCGCGCCACCGGTTCTTTGCTTGTTCCTGTGTCTGTCTCGTCAGCAGCTTATTTGTTCTCCTGGGCATGCATGCGTTTCTGCCGAGCGCGCGCGCGCAGATACAAGAAATGTGAACGCGTATATGGATAGGCGTCGGATACTTCACAGCCACGTAAAAGAGAGAAATCGTCCCTTCTACAAGCGTCTGCACCAGTGGGACGATGTAGAAGTAAATACAGAAGTAATAAATAGAGGCGACGGAGGACACAGATAAACGTGGCGTCTGTGCCTAGGGGCCACATGTGCGAATGCCGGTCCGCCGACGAATTCTTCATGTGCAAATTTCTCATCCAACACCATATGCGTATGTATATATATGTGTACATGTGTATGTGTACATATGTATGTGTATATATATACACGTGTGTATATGTACGTATGTATATATATGTATATATATGTATATCTATGCATATATATGCGTATGTGTATGCATATATATATATATATGCATAGAAAGAGGTGTTTCTAGTGCGACTCTTGTGTGCGTCGAGAGCTACAGTATTCTAGAATCTGCTTCACCGCTGTTTAAAAACCGAACTGCTCTATGCACTTCCACTTATATATATGTATATATATTTATGTATGTGTTAGACCGTGTATACAGATGCACGAAGATAAAGGCATACTGTATGACAGACTTGACTGTTTTTCCACCTCAACGAATAGCATAGAAATGTATGACCTCCCGTATATCCACAAAGATATGTGGCAGGAGGAGGCGCACGCAACCGCTGTTCTCTTACGCGTCCATATGCACGCGTTTGAGGCAACGCTTCCACGCACGCGTTTAATAAATTGCTGCCGCAGACGTGACGAGCCTTGCAGCGTTGACACCACTGCTGCGCTCCAGCCCGCCGTGCACGTCATTGCACATGTGTAGCTCTATACACATACGCTCTGCGGCGTTTTCAACTACAGCGTTGATGGTCCTGCTTCACCATTGCTGGTGTTGCTATCTCTGTATTGCCGCTGCTGTCTTTACTTTGCTGCTGGTGTGCCGCTGTATTGCCGCTGCTCCTCCTGCTTGGCTGCTGCTGCTGCTCCACGTCTTGCTGAGGCTGCGAAAAGAGGTGTCTTCTCCACATGAACCTTGATATGTGACAGTTTCTGCTAGATCGCTGTTGTTATTGCGTCTCGGTTGCGGCTGATGGACCGAAGACTGCACGTGGTATGTGCGTTGAAGGACGGCTGTGATGCTACTGCTGCGGTGCGACTTTCTGACGCTGCTGTGACCGCTGCTGCTGCTGCTGCCTCCGCTGTTGCGGGTGCTCACATGGTGATTGGTGCTTTTCTGTTGCCACGGCTGTTACAAGTACTGCTGGTTCTGCTGCTGCGATATTGCTGCTCCTGCTAAAGCACTGCAGCTTCCCTGGCTGCTGTTGCTGCCGTCACTGCTGCTGCTGGAGGCACTGAGTCTGCTGCTTAGTAAATGCTGTTGGTGCTGCTGCAGCTGTTGTTATCTTCCTCTTCTGCAAAGGTAGTGCGTGTGTATCTAGAAGTGCCGCAGCTGGCAAACGGTCGTCTGCATCTAGCTGTGTCAACATTCTGTCGACGCTGCTGATGAACCTGTCCTACTTCTGTAGCCCCTTCCCTACTCCCGCTGCTGCTGCTGCTTGCGGCGGCCGGATTTCTGCACCCGTGGGCCTTTCTGCTGCTCCTATTGCTGCGGCTCCTCCTGCTTGTTTATCTACTATTTCTCGTCTTTTCTCTAGTTTTCCTTCTTCCCACGTTTCTCTCGACATTGTTTGCTGCTCTTGCCTTCGCGGCCCCTTCTTGTTCTGCTGTTTCCTCTCTTCCCTTTTCTTTCCCGCGCTTCATCTCTTGTGTCTTCCCCTCCTATATTGTTCGACGTCTTTCCGCAGAATTTGCGCACGCGTTGAAGGACGTGCGGGCATACCTCGAGACTCAGCAGGAGGTGCTGCGTTCCATCGTGGACTCTGCCAAGTTTTTATCTCCGTCCCGCAGCAGCAGGGCCGCAGCGGCTGCTGCCGCTTCTACTACTTCTGCGGCGCGAGGTGGAGCAGCAGGACCCGCTGGTCGAAGAAGCGTCGGGGGCTCGGGGGCCGCAGCTGGAGCCAGAGACGCAGGAACGGCAGCAGCGTCCGGGAAGACAGCGACGATAGCAGGCGCCAGAAGAAGCACCACACCAGGAGGCGCAGCGACCGCCGCAGCAGGGAGGGCAGGAGGCGCAGGCGAAGCTGCTCTAGCCTCATCTCGACGTGGCGGCAGCGTGTGGGGCGGCGCATTGGGAAGCAGCAGCGGCAGGGGCGTGGCTGCGATGGGGGCACGTGGAGCAGGACGAACGGCAGCAGCAGCAAAAGGTCCTTCGGCCGAGACGCTGAGAGTCATGGGAGAGAAATTGTTTGCAAGTGCTGTTGAGAAGCTCCAGCAGCAGTTCTCTCAAAAATATCGAATTGCGACTCTTGTAGGCGCGGCGCATGCGCTCGAAGGTACAAATGATACTCTGACCCACCTCTCCAAGAGGAAGAACGAAGAGAAAGAGCGAAGCTGCGAGACATGTCAAATTCGCGAGTGTGTGAGCCCCGCATTCCGCACACCTGGGTTTAGTCTCCGTACACAATCGGTTCACATATATATATATATATTATACATGTATAGACATATACATATACATATACATATCTGTATATATATATATATATATTTATGTATGTATATATGCACATGTGGGCTGACTCTCCGGACATAATGGATTCATATGTATATATTTGCATATATATATATACATATATATATACACATATGCGTGTGTGTATATATATGCTTTTGGTGTAATTCTCCGTAAATGATTGATTCATACCTATATATCTATATATATATATATCTTTGTCTAGAGAAACACAGCCACAGCATACGTGAGTGTACGCATTTGTATGCCCACACGCGTGTGTGCATATACACAAAGACGCGTCCTTATATTCTTGAACACATACAAGTGTCTTTGTATATATGAGTTGCACGGAATTGTCCCTGATCCCAACCAAGTTGTATGTATGCGTGTATGTGTGTGTGTGTATGTACGTACGTATGTGTGCGTGTATGTGCGTATGTATGTATTTGTGTGTATATGTGTCTACGTACGTGCGTACGTGTGTATGTAGGTGTGTGGGTGTGTGTGTACCTACGTATGTATGTATGTATATATGTTTGTAAAAATATGTGTACATATATGTGGATGTATGTATGTGTGTATCGATGGAGGTACGTATATACGTTCATTTTTTTTGTGGGGCTACGGGTGTGTATGCGTCCTTGTGTGTCTTTGCAGTCCTGCATGCGTGGACGTACATCTGTGTGGGTGGAAGTGTGGGTGGATGCACGTGTGAGTAAAGTGGTGTGTAACCACATGTGTTACTTCGTCTTTACTTCATATGGAAGATCTACACATATTTCTGCGCATGCTACGCGTGGAAGTACAGGACACCTTCACATAAAACAGGTGCAGATGTGCGCATACAATGCTGCTGCTGCCGCGGCTGCTGCTGCTGCGGCTGCTGCTGCTGCATGGAGACGCCGGTTGTGTGTGTGCGCTGCTTTTGCTTCTGCTGGGGCCCCGTCCACATATCGCTGCTGCCGTCGCGCGGCTTGGCGTCGATAGTTGCTGCTTCTGCTGGCCCTGCATGGGGACGCCGGTTGTGTGTGTGCGCTGCTTTTGCTTCTGCTGGGCCCCCGTCCACATATCGCTGCTGCCGTCGGGCGGCTTGGCGTCGATAGTTGCTGCTTCTGCTGGCCCGTGCCGTTTTCTTTGCTGTTGTACCTGCCGCTGCTGACCTTGCTTCCTGCTGCTGCTGCTGCAATGGCTTCGTCCCGAAGCGAGACACACGGAACCTGTCGCTCGTGGCTGCAGTGCTGTGTCGGCATCTCGTCTTTCCTACGTATATTCTGCGGCCTTCCTCCGCACACCGTTCTGCATATGTGTGTGTACCTATCTTTGCTCCTCCTACATGCATGCACGCCTGTAGAAGGGGACCGCTCTGCTCTTCTTCATCTCGGTCGCCGCTAGCTGTCCACTAGTAGCTGCCATTACACTACCAGGTAGTGCCTACACCGCGCTGCGCAACTTCAGGAAACAGCCACCTCTGTTTTCCTCTGTCATCCGTTATTCCACAAAATACACACATATGTGTACATGTTTATATACTTACCGTGTCTGCCTGCGTACATAGCGGGCAGCAGCTATTCGAGAGAAGGGGGCTGGTGTGGATACGGGCTGGTCCACGTGAGCTATACAGAGACAGTCTTCGTAGCGTCTGCCGTCTTTTTTGCCTCGGGAGTTTTCTGCGTCCTTTGCTTGCCTACCTCTGCCGTCCAAGACTTTTCTTTCGCTCCCCCTCCGCCTCCTCCTCCTCCTGTTTTTCTTTCTCTACACGCCTCTGCAGGCGCATGTGTGACGCTTGTGAGAACCTCACGTGCGCTGCTGTGTGTACACGTGTCTATGTGTATATCACCAGCAGATATGCCCTCCTCTTTTTGCTCCTCCTCTTCTGCTTCTTGCTTCCCTGGGGGGCCGCTGCGGCTGCTGCTGCTCTGCTGCACAGACCTCGAAGTCAAGACGGAGCCATGCTGGCTAGCCAAGCTGCTGCTGCGCGTCGATGCAGCTACGGGCATCTTCGTGCACCACCACGTCATTTCCTACATGTTGCTCTTCCTCCCCACCGTCAGCTACGTGCGCCTGCAGCAGTGCAGTAGCCTCACCTACCGAGCGGTGGAGACAGATCTAAACAGGCGCCTTTACAGGCTGCCTCTGCAGACCGTCCCCCAGCGCACCGACATCTCGTACTGTAAGTCACAGTGCGGTACGGTGCCACTGCTACGGAACACCAGCAGCAGCGGCAGAGGATAACTTTTACACACGCACACACACACACACACGTACACGGAGCGGCACAAGACCGGCGGCTGCAGTAGCAGCAGAAGCCGCGAGAGACACGCAGAAGAAGAAGCAGCAGCAGTGAATGTGTGGAGCAGGTGCGGCAGAAATAGCGGCAGCTGCAGTGGAAGCCCCAGTAGCAACGTCCTAAGAAGCGTGCGAGAACAGCAGCGGCGCGTATGCGAAAACCAGCAGCAGCGGGTGTACCGGCAGCAGCCGCAGAGTGGGGCATTCGAGCAGAAGCAGCAGATGCATGCGCAGGAGCAGTGCAGGACTGACAGCGCTGCTGCAGATATGAGCAGCACACGCGGCACCTTTTGGGGCTCCCTAGTCTGCAACAGGGAAGTCTGTCGTCGTTTTCCCACAGGCTGGAGCAGCACCTGTCTCTGTCTATAAAAGCCGTGCACTTTCTCCTGCTGCTGCTGCTGCTGTCGCTTTCTTTAGGAGCCTCCTGATGGTTCTGCTGCCGCAGGCGTTTTGTGTGACTGCCCTGTTGTACTCTCGTTCGCTCTGCGTGGGGCTCCGGCTTCTGCTGCTTCGCTGCCCCGTTGCTCTTCCCGAGTCTTCGTTCTCCGGCCCCTGTCTGGGGCTGATGGTGTTGCATGTGCCGTTGCGTCTGTCCTTCGGCGTTTGCTGCTCTGCGTGCTGGTGCGCGCCGCTGCAACTGCTCCAACTTCTTTTTCCCCTTACATCGATAAGACTGCAGCGATGCCTGCCCCTGCGGCCTTGCGCGTCCGTCTGCATGTATGCATCTGCTATATTTGCTGCTGGTTCATCTTCTGTGGTCGTTGCTGCACTTCTACGAGCTCTGCTATTGCAACAGCTTAGTCCTTGCTGCATCTGCTGTTGCTGCAGTGCCAGGCGGTCCTCCTGCTGCTAGCCCTGCGCGGCGTCTGGGCTTCCTGCTGCTACTACCGACACACTTGCTGCGGGTGGTGCGTCGAGTCCTGCTGATGCCGCTGCAGTTGCTGCTGCTGCGGTGTGTTGCAGCATCTCCTCCACTTTCTGTGTGGTGTGTTGCTGCTGGTCGCGTCTGCCCCACCACTGCGGCTCCCGCATTCTTCTTGTTCTTGCGCCTCCTCCCTTCCGGCTGCCCGCCTACGTCCGCGTCTTGCTGCTGCTGGTGCTGTCCGCGTGCCTGTTCCTCCATTGCACACTTGTCTTCTCGCGCCTGCTTCTCCCCCCCCGTCTTCATTCACATTTGTCTCCTCTGGTCCCCGCGTTTTGTCTTTGCCTTGCTCTTCTCTTTCGTCCTTCCTTTCTGTTTCTTCTTGCTCTTCTTCACACGTCTCCCTCGCACGCCTCGGCCTCACTTCTGCTCGTACCACTTCATACTCGCCTGCGTACCTCATCATTGCGGACTCCACTTTTTTCCCGTCAGTCTTTATTCTTCCTGTCTGCCTCTATCCACACTTGCTGCTTCTTTCTGGCCTCTCTTCTCCCTACCCCACCCGTCGCCGTCTGTTCGTTCCTCTCCCGTGTCCACCCGACGTCATGCGCTCTCCTCGCCGAAACGTCTGCGCCTTTTTGTCTGCATCGGCTGCTTCTCCTGCACTTCTCTTTTCCAGCTGCTTCTTTCCCTTTCATCGGTCTCTTCTTTTTTCGTCCCCCACACCGCTCCCTCTCTATCGTGCCTTCCTTCTTTTCTCCGCCCGTGGTGTGCCGCAGTTTACCACGTCGTCCGCTTCTTTTTCCACGACGGCGTGCGACTGCTCCCCATCGATCGCTTTCGCTATCGGCCAACGCAGCAGGCCCTCGCTGCAGCCAATCTCCTGCTGCCGGTTTGCTCCTCAGATTGCCGTGCGCATCTCTATGTGTCGCTGGACGCTCTCTCCCACGACATGATTTCCTCCCCCGACGCAGAACAACCTCTTCCTCATCTGTGGAGAAAAAACAAGTCCGGCGCTCATTTTTGATCTCCAAGTGCACACAGCTCTCTCCCTACAGATATTTACTCATAGACGCACACACACCTGGACAAAGCGCGGTGCAGCCACGGGTGTAGGAGTTGCTGCTGTCGCGTTTATGCATGCAGACGCATCCACGACGTTTCGCGTGAAGCTCGCTGCCCCGCTTCGACTGTACTCTCCCACCTCTGCTTCCTCCTGCTCCACAAGAAGAAAAAACAAATCGCCTTTTTTTTCACTTGTGTGTGTGGACGTGTGTGGACAGGAGCTCTTTGTATATATGTATACTTTTGTAAAGTGAGACACACGCTGCTGCCGATCATTCGAATGAGCCCCGCGTGCTTGTGCCGTTTCTCTCCTGGTGGAGTGTCTTCAGGTGCTGTACAACAGCCTCTTCGTTTTTAACAAAACAAGCTACAGCTAACGCACTGTACACATATTAATGTGTATATATATATATATATTTGTACACATGCGTGTGTTAGTAAATGTAAATATATATACATATATGTATATTACAATGTGTATAATTATATGTTTGTTTTGCAAGCTGCGAGAGAAGTCGTGTGTCATTGCAGTTTTTTCAGCGTGTGTCCGTAGCCAAGGCCACCTGTGTGATGTGTGGTTTTCTGCAGCCTGTAGCAGGCAACAGTATGGGGCCGCCACGTTGCTGTTGCGTGAGTACGTATACATCCGACAATATAGAAGTGTGCCTGTACACGTAGAAATATCCGTGCAGATCTACGTACGTTCGCTGCGTGTGTGCGTATTCATCTACATCTATGCAGTAAACGTTAACGCATATACACGCGTATTTTTGGCCGTGCAGACACACACGCATGTAGGGCGTATCTTCCGTGCAGCAGCTGCGTGTGTGAACACGTCTTTGAGCAGTGACTTGCAGATGCCCACGTACGCGTATTTCGGTGTGTGGGAGAGCGCAGATTTATACATTAAAAGAATTGAGGCTGGCGCACACAGATCTCCTCACAAGCAGCCTTCTGCGTTTTTTTCTGTACAAGAAGCGCGGGAGCGGAAAAGGAACGAAACGTTGTCGCGAGTGTGTGGCGCCTCTGCAAAGAGCAGCGCTTTCTTCGTCAGTGTGTTTGTTCGTACACGAAAGACGCACAAGCCCAGCGATGGGTCGTACGTGCCCATCTAGTGTACTTACACCAGAGTCGAACAGGCTTCCTGGTGATGCAGACAAGCACACACACTGTACATACACACCAGAAACACACGGACGTACTGGTGACATTGGTGTATGTACGTGCAGTGTGAATACACCAGAAACGCACAGGGTTCCTGAGGACGCCTATATGCACATGCACCGTGCATGCACCGACGACGCATAAGGTTACTGATAATGCGTTACATATGTCATTTTCCCCATCTGCGTCTGTGTCAGTTAAGAGGCATAGAAGATCCTGCATGTTTCTGAGTCCTGTGTGTGCACGTGCACAAAACAAATAAGAAGGGTTTGTTCTGCGTACGCCAGCGCGTCACTGCGCCGTGTTATGTCGCATTTCAGCATACACTACCATATATTCTGCATATATACACACGTCTGCATATACGGATACATATGTGTGTCTATATACGCGTACGTATACGCACGTAGGTTGCAAACACTCTAGGAAAAAATAGCCACTTGGGTGTATGCGGGCGTGAAGCAGGAGCCGTTTTCGTCGTGGGAAAATATCGCAGTGCTGCTCTGTCTCTGTGTATGTGTATGTGAGTGAGTGCGTGAGTGTGTGTGGCCCACCCGCGAGACTTCTACACAAGCGCAGACACAGATATCGGCTTAGGCTGGCATTCCTCTGCATACACGCATCAGCGTATACGTGCGGAGGACGCATGTCTGTGCCTCTGCCTGATCGCTTCCGTCGAGGGTGTTCTACTTGCTCTGTGTCTGCGTATCCTGGGCTGCCGAAAGCAAGCAGTGGAGCCGCCCCCACGTGTGCGTCGCTGCCTCAGTGTGTATTTGTACATGTGTTACGAATACTTGTACGCACATTAGGAGATACAACCACAGCAGCGCGTACATATCGGAATACGTGTGCGTAGACGTGTACGTGTGCCTTTTTCCCTCCGGGCGACTAGTTGTGTCTGTACGCTGTTTCACCTGAGTTCCCCTGTGTTTGACACGCAGGGCTCAAGCAGGAGCCCTGGGCAAGTCAACGTCGCAGGAAATATCGCTGCTGCAGTTCATCGAAGAATACAAAATGCGTGCCCAGGTCCGGAAGGATGATCTGGTGTGGCAGCAGCCCGTTGATGGCGTCGACGTCCTCTTAGTGTCCGTACTTCTACAACACGTAAGCTCATTCGCGTATGCACACATACCCATACATGTATGTATACACATATTCAGTATATATATAAATTTGTGGAAAGGGACTTACATGTAGGGACCGAGGCAGGGGCAGTGAAATGTAAACACACACATGTGAGTATGTATGTGTGTGCAAAGCGGTTTGCGTCTGTTCAGCCGTGCACCTGTTACTTGATCGATTCACCCAGACGTATATACATACGTACTTAGACGTTCTGTACACAGAAATACGCATATATATATATATATAGAGAGAGAGAGAGAGACAGGGAAAGAGGAGAAAGAGGCAGAAGCAGAAAGAGAAGAGGGAAACAGATGTGAAGGTTTCTGTCACTCTTCCTGATTCTCCCTCGGTGTGCACACAGATACACACGTGTGTACACACATAGCACCCCGACGGAGTTCAACGTGAAAACGTATATACATCCATACAGGCACACACGCTCGGGTGTGCTTGTTTGTTACCAGAGTGCGTATTCCTGTTCGGCTCTCGACATGCGTATACAGTTATACACACCTGTGTCTCTGTGTAGGCGCACGTAGATGCACATATACGTACAGTATAAAATTTGCGTATGGAATAGATGTGTATGTACATATGTGTATGTGTCAGCTGCTAAAGACGTTGACTGATACGGTCGTGCGGCATCACGGGCAATGTTTTTTTCGTCGAACGGAATATTTGATGAACAACGATGTCCAAATTTTTCACCGGATATGGCTGCAATGCAACCTTCACTGGGGAGGCAAACTGGAGGATCCCGGCAGCATGAAGCGACTACATTTCACTGTGGCCGACAACTTTCGCTGGGAAGGATGAACCGAAGCAAGCGAGTCAAAAAGCGGCCAGGCCTCGTGTATACACTCAGCGTGTATGTATACGAGTACTGTACCTGTGTATGTGCTGCCGTATAGGGCTACTTTCCAGCCTTCAGTTACGTTTATTCAGCCGCGTTTCGTGATCCGCTTACTTCGTTTTCTACTAGCAAATTCCTGCCATGTATGCAGTCGCGTGTACGTCCACATATACTTCTGTCTATCTATATATGTGGTATATGTGGTCACCTGTATCCTTGCACAGGTTGATGTGTAAACATGGTAAAGGGAAGACGGCAGGGAAGTGTAAACGCTTGCACTCGCAGATGTCTGTGTGTTCATCTGTATGGAGGAGTGAATGCGGGCACGTATCCAGAAGTGTATAACTTGCTGGCTGAAAACTCGCATGGGTGTACGTCGCCGTGCTGCAAACATTGCGCGTGTAGCGCAGGTAGCACTGTGGGTGGACTCTCAGCAGATACGTTGAAGACAAACTTGACAGAAAGTTATATCTAGGCACACATTCGACACAGTGAACTGCTTCATTTCCTGTTGCGTATCCAACAGTGGTCCCCATGAAAGAGAAGCGGAAGTCAGGTCAAGTGTCCGCCTGCTGGCATAGAACTATGAACATGCGTCTGCAGAGGCGTGGAGAGAGGCAACAGGCACCCTGAAGGAGTTCCAGCGACTTTCAAACGACAAAGCGCTTCCAGGTGTCTGTATCACGCATATACACACTTGTACGCGAGTGCCCAGGAGAAATTGTCAGTTACGAGGGTGTGCATGCTAATTCCAGGATGATAGGTGTATACGTGGCATAATAAATATTTGCACATAGACATATATAGGTATACGCATTCACTACTGTTGGAAAGGCGTGCCATGGAAAGCCTTCGATATCGACACGCCAGGACAAGTTCTCTGCAGATGTACGCATGGCTCCAGGTACAGGGGTGAAGAAACACACCAAGAAACCTTCCAAAGTGGTCTTGCTGCGTGTGCGTATGAGTGAGTCTAGTTAGACGTACGGGCACAGGTATCCACCACAAGGCTCTGCACACGGACGTCATCACACGCGATTGCACGTGTTGAGACGTTTAAAGATGCACCGCTATCACTCTTCTCCCAACAACACACGTTCTTCTTTCCGTAACATGCCCAAAAGTCTTTGCATCCACCTACACATTGAGAATACGGCAAGGAAGTACGTCTTACTGCTGGACTCCTGCTGGAGCCACTTTTGCATGGTTTCCACAGAGCACACCTGCTGTAGCGACTTTTAGAGCGGGTGCTTCTCTGCTCGTTTCCGGTGCTCATTCTGATGCCGCTGTCTTCGAGCGAAGCGGCTGCCCCTCCCCTTTCGCAGGCCGATTGGTGTAAGTGTTCCGGACTGAACTGCGGGTGTGCTCCTTTTGTTGCCAGTGCTACTCTGTTGTGTGTGTTGCTGCCGCCGACTTTGCTGTTGTGACTGCTGCCGCTGGTGCTACTAGAATGCGGACAAAGCAACAACCGTGCCCTATCAGCAACGTAAGGGGCCCGATTTTGCTTCTCGCTGTCCTAAAGGCGGAAGCGCAGAAATGACAAACTCTCTTGCTCTTTTTGTGTGGTCGAAAACGCTGTGAAACTGACCTCCTGCGCTACCATGTGCTTGCAACAGAAGACGTACACAGCTCTGGCGCACATCCTCGGGTTGGGCTTCTCCTTTTTTCTCTACTTCATACTTCCCCACTGTGCCTCCGTAGAGGTGTACACCTGCGGTTCATTTCTCTATGTATTCTACGAAGAATCCACAGTGTGTCTGCACATCTAGCGCAAGACGTGTAGAACAGGACATGTGGAAGTACCCCCTACACCTTTGCGATCTTTCACTTATGGCGTGTCTGAAGGTAATAAACCACGCGTATTGTTCGAAGGAGTCTTGCCCAGTAACATCTAATTTGATTCAAGAAACAGACTGTACTATTTATTAAAAGGATAATTCCTGGGACCACAATGAGTCGCACTGTGTGACACACTACGTGGTAGACGATTAGAGACAACGCGTATTCAAAGCTGAAGCTGCACAAATGCGCACAGTAGCTACTGTTGATCTGTACCACCCCACCACGTAGAGAAACGAATTTCACTACAGGTGCATAGAAACTTGTTGGCGACGGTGTATGTACGTGTGTACATACACCTAAAAGCGAAGAATTAACAGTGGTATAGAAGCTAGCGACCTCAACATGTCTGAGAGTGCATAATGGAAGTCGTGCCCAAGAGAAAAAGCTTAGATGGATAATACAAGGTGCAGTACGCTAGTGCCTTTTCAAGGTACCACCTAATGAAATCGTTACCGTGAGGTCATTGAAGACGGAAACACATTGCCTACAGTCTAATGCACACAGAACATATATGTACATAGTCGCGCGCAGAACAAGTCTGGTTACTCTAACATATGGCATGGAAGACGCCACGTGGGCTCCTCCGTATCCAAATACGCGTGTCGCCACTGCGTGCGAATGAGTACACACACGTATTTATTTTTGTATATTCACTCGCTCGTGTTAAAGGCCATTCACTGTGTAGAACCAAGGTGTCGACGGACTGTGATGTCTTTCCGAATGCACCCGTCACTACAAAGATGCGTGTACCTACTAGCGTACAAGCACGCCCTTTGAACCATACCCGAACAACAGCGTACGCGTATATGTGTGCGACTCATATATCTTTTGTCGTTCCATGCTTATGTGTACATACCTAAATACATGCTTTTGTATATAAGTTGACGGCGGGTTGGAGTAGTCCACGAATGCGCGTGTAGTGATTATAAACTACAACTATACATTACACGCGTATATATATATACATATCTGCTAGTACACACTTGATCCCTGTACAACATGTGCGCACTCGAAAGACAAAGCATTAGATACACACACTATTAGGGCATACACCTACGCACACATTTGCCGCATACGTTTGTCCTGTGTACGTACACAGTAAGGCGACGACACCGTAGGTGTGGCGCGTCGTGAAATTCACACGCAATCGTATTTGAGCTGTAGCGGTGTGTTCCGGTGCTGCAGATGGGTGATAATACACAAGCGGCTTCTTCTGCGCTAGTATCGAAGATGCCTTGTAATCCATTCGCAAAGTCCAAACAGCGGTCCAATAAAACTTACAAAGCTTTGACTACACGGGATTGTAAGGGAAGTCTAATTTCAATACGTCTACCTTTCAGGGACTACTGCAGTTTAGCGTAGTCGTGTATCCTGTCTATATCTGCATACTCTTCACCCCGTAGACTGTCGTACGCGGCTCGTAAGAATCAAGAAAAGAGGACGTCACCACTATCGGCCGGCTAGCAAATCCGCTTCTAGAACTCATCCTTTTCAATTGACTTACACTATTGTTCCCGTTTCTGTCTTAGCATGTGACAAACACAGCTGCACCATCATGATAGATTACGGATTCACGAGGATGTTGTGTACTAGTTGATATTCTATAAAAGCTAGAGTCACCAGCAGGCTATATAGGGTGTAGGGTGACTGTGGGCGCCGCATTCATACAGTAGGTTAAAGCTGTGAGGGACACTGGTGCACCATCGTGATAGGTTAGGGGTTCAGAAGAAAGTCGTGTACTAGTCGAGATTGCACAAGAGCTAGAGTCAGAAGGCAGCTGCACTCTATAGGGTGTAGTGTGACTGTGGCCGTTGCGCCATCATTGAAACAGTCGGTTAAAGCTCTAAAGTCCGTTGCTATCGGCGCCAACAGTTAACTGGGTTATACGCTGCAGCTGATTTATTTCAGGTCGAGTCTTCCGGTGGTGGCCGTCCACTGGGCACACGCAGCTGGAAGATTCACTCAGGCAGCCATATAACGGTCACTAAGAGCCTTGCCGCAGTCTGGTGAACTCACGGGAAACGTGGTACTGTAAGCTGATATGAGTTTCATTCAGATTTGCCCTGTCCGTGGGAAGTCGGCGGGGGAGGGAACGAAATTGTTATCAACGCTGTGTCACCGGGTGACGTTCACATATCTGTTGAACGGCACGTATATGCGTACGCGCCCCTGCGTACAAGCTTTACACTTATTGACTGGATGAATGCATCCTTATAACTCTTTGCTTTGCACACGGCAGAATGCATTATACAGTACAGAAGCAAAGGATGACCAACTGCTCTTCTATGCACCGGTGTATCTACACACGTCTCTTGCGCACATGTACAAATATTTGTTCAGATGTACGGGTGTCGAACTCCATTTATAGTATCACTCATACACTTACGAGAATGATGCTGGCGCTTTTAGCTAACGGGCGACTACGCCCACTATTGACCTGCAGATTTGCAAAAATCCTTATTACGCCAGCTCACCATATCTCAAGCTGCAGGTTGGCATTTGGTTCTCCTTCAAATCATTCGCCACAATTGTGTTCAAGCGCGGCTGCTGAGGTGCTGCTTCAGCACACGAAAGATATCCAGGCCGGTTGCCGTTTCTGTATGTGCACAGTCATACAACTTGCTGAACGTGTGGGCGCTGTGCCCACAGAAACACGCGCATCTTGTCCGTAGCCAGTCAGAAGCATTTCAAACCGACTTGTGCAAACCACTCCATAGCCAAGGACCTTAAAAAGAACCGATCTTCAGTTCTAACCACCCCATTTCCGCCTTGTAGCTGCACGGTGAGTTCCGTGACGTCCCCATCCACCGACTGTAGATATGTACCACGTTGCCGCATCTGCCAGTGGTAGCCTCGCTGTGTTCGCTGCTACTCTACGGTATACCACGTCGCCGTTCCCTTTCCCGCAACCGCTGCTCCACGCATGACTGCTTGCTAGTTGACAGCGGGATATGTTGTATACGCGGGGAGAGGATTTTTCAGGAGGCTCACACGTTTTCCCGAATTTTCTGCCCACATGAGCAGTTTCTTGAAAATGGCCTCTGGGTCAGCATTTCCTGCAACGTCCACGCGCTGGGCATTCAAGTCAATTTTTACATTTTTCACTCCCTGCACCTGCGAGACGACGCGCTTGATGGCCTCGCCGCAGCTCTCGCAACTCATTTCAACCGAAAAGGAGTAGACCACCATTGTTGTAACTGCTGCTGGAGCGGCGGGGAGAGGAGGATGGCAAGAGGAGAAAGAAACACGACGATCCTTGTTCACAAACCTCCCAGTCGAAGTCAGCAGCGAGCGGACGCCCCCTGTGAAACCACCACAAGCAGCAAAACACCAGCGGGAAGAACGAAGGCACTGGGGGAAATAAGTCAATTCTGACGCAGCCCCAGCGGTGCCTGTTACGCCTCACAAAACGAAAACCAGGGATGCCTCGAGGTCGATGTGATTTGGACGGAAAACTACGCAGAGAAGGCGACAGAAGTACAGAACGGAGATGGCATGATGGAAGGTCAATTCTGAGCGAAACTAGAGCACTCGGAAGACGTGGCGCTGCAAAATAGACACAGTCGGACTCCAGCAGGCGTCTGACGCAGCACGTGAAGTGGCAGCGATGCTTGCATCACGCGAAACAGCTCCAAACGCAGAAGCAGTGGCTGGACTAAGGCGGGCTGTACACAAACAGGGGTGGTGGAGCGTGACCCTCTCAACAACCCAGCTGTCGGGGGTGCCGTGTAAACCCTGTCTCTTGTTAGATCAAGGAAGAAACACATCGTAGACACGGGTCGTCCACCCTATGAGTGTCCAGATTCTGCGGCCGTGTTCCACTTCGTGCCCCCTCTTGCTTCGCCACCTACAGTCAGTTTCCTGTTACTCCACGTCACAATTCCCTGCCCTTGCTATAAAAGCCTGAGACTGCTGCGTTCGAATGTGTATGCACCTGCTACAGTTCATTCGACATCGGCCTTGGGATAGTGTAACACCTGTTTCTTGTATGCTTCCAGCGTACTTGCCGCGACATCAATAGATATGGTCCTTGCCACGTCCGCTGCGTAGCTGCGCGGTTCCGCCCATTCGACTGCTGTTGCGTTGACCCAGGCGGACATTCGCTACTTCCTTTGTTACTTCCGCTTTCGACTGTCACCGTCGCTGTTCTGCTCTTATCGTGAGTGCTAGCGCGCACAGAAGACGAGGTTCCAAGGTGCATTTGGTGTAGTTTGAGGAATACTTCCTGGTGCGTGATGGCTTGTGATTCAGACGAGAAGCTGCTGATGTTTCATGTTGTGCTGGCTGTCAATCTGTCCACCTTCCACCACGCTCGTGATGCAGCTGCCATTGCTGCTGCTGGTGTCGCCTCTGCGTCGCGAATGGGGGTGGTGCACGGCGTGCGTCGCCAGTGCAAGGGACACTTAGCTGTTGCCGGTTCTTCAGCGGCATGATGGCATGACAGTTGAAGTTGTTCCTACCACGTGCACCCTCGAAACCTAGCCCGCAAGGAACGCATCTCCTCACAACTCATGAAAAGGGGAGGTGCCTTGTCTTGCACGGGCGTGTGGCCGGTATTCTGTACACGGAGCTGGTGAAAGGAGATCTTCGTGTTTGTCTGCTGGAAACTGGCATGCTTCGTGTGCTGTTCTTCCCAGTGGGCCAGCTGCTAACGACAACGGACACGGGGCAGAAGCAGTCTGGTATTGCAGAGTGCAGAAACATACAGACCGGTGCATTCTTCTGTAGTGACAAGCCTTCGAATCGAACACGTTAAGAGAAAAATGTATTTTTCCGTAAAATCTGCAAACCGCTATTCCATTTGAGGCTACTAAAATGTCGAACTAAGACTTCACATTGTTGTTGTGAGAATCGCAAAGCCGAAGTTCACTTCCTAGTGTCGTCTGAAGCAGGCTCTTGTAAGCACGCAAGTGCGTCTGACCTAAACGAGAACACTCTAATGGGTGCCCCCTTGGAAGATGAGGTTGCTGGAGCGGCTTGTGGCCAGAGAAGTGTGACGTGAGTAGCATGTCGCGGAGTCTACCTGTGGAAAGGGTCGGCGTTCCGAGCCTGTAGGTATTCATATAAGCACGCGCGTACAGCTGAACGTAAATGCTCCTGTGCTTCCATTTTCTGTGTAAATCCGTGAGTTACACACACAGAGTGTGTATACGTGAGCTGCAAACACTCTGGAGGAGCACTACGAAAACGTCGGTGCTTGTTCACATGTCATAGGAGAAAACCGGAAAGGCAATGGCTGGAACTACGGGTAGTCGTCACCCTAACAACGACGAGTGACCATCAGCAACACCAGCTGTCACATGCCCAGAGCAGCAGAACAGAACAACCGCGAGTAATCACTAGCGCTGAAACAGAACAGTCCCAGAGCAATAATTACTGGGACGTCATCTGTCTACCCGCTTTCTCTACGGACCCTGCGTGTACCCATTTTATTTTGGAGGTGGGCGGGAGAAGTAAGGGACAAACCCTCTCTACCGAGATGATCACGTGTGTATTTTGTGTCTGCACTGTTCTATACATGAACTTGCCACAATGTACCCATTTTATTGTGTAGGTGGGCCAGAGAAGTAACGGACACACTTCTTCTTCCGAGGTGATCAGTGTGTATTCTGTGTCCGCGCTGTTTTTTAGATGAACTTGCCGAAATCTCTTACTCGCGGCAAATGAGGACCTGCAGCACTGGGGAAAGGGAGAACTGCCTCATCCCCGTAGGTCTCTTGGTCTTCAAACGCCCGAGACCAAAGCCAGGAACGTTTTTACAAAGGTGGAATACTTCTACAGGAGATCGCCATATGGCCATTCACGCTGGTCGTTCGTATACACTTATATATTGATGTAGGTATATACAAGCACATACACGCAGATACATAATTCCCTCGTCGCACTTCACGCCGGCCTACAACCTACGCCGAAGAGTGCGTAAGCGTCTGCGGTTCTCCAGTGTATGTCTGCGTTTGTAACCAATATGCACATACGTATGCGTATATACATGGACAGTCGACGAAGGCTCTACATTCACATTGTGGGCTTTTCTCGAAGCACGCTGGATATTACCGACGAACAGAGTAGTACCGAGGACGCGAGAGTATAACCAAGAACATCTAAGTGCGCTATCTGTGGAAAGAGGACCGCAGCGGCGATTCACGACTGCGGCTCATACGAGCGCTGAACGATAAAGCACTTCCCAACTGTTGCAGATGTGTGCAGGATCATGGAATTCTAACACACCACATACATGAATGTGTGTGTAGAAGCAGACAAAGCGTTACGCAGGTGTCGGTGTACAGTGCACGTACCGTGTGTGTATCTTCACCAAGCATTTACGTAGATATATATATATGTAAATACGCATGTGTGTATAAGTATTTTTGGCAGTATGTGTGCACACGCAAGGCGTCTACGTACACGTGTATGTACCTACTGTGGCCTCAGCTACAAGTGGGCCTCGTGTGCAGTCGAGTTGATCACTTACCCAGCGGGACATTGAGCGAGTGTTGCTCTGTTGTTGCCGGCATTCGACGCAAGTGCACCGCACACGCAAACCAGTGGAAGAGTATAAAAAATCTATGGAACAGTGAAAATGGCGAATTGCAAAGCACGTGACCCTTTCATTGAACAGGTACGCGCTTGTTGCGTCCACTTTAGAGTTCCTCACACATCCCAATGGGATGTAAAACCGGCAGAACAGAGAGCATTGCTTCACGCACTTGCGTTTTGGGCACCCCACCTAGAATGCCTGAATTACCAGAACTTCGTACGTAGTTAGGCATCATCGAATGGGATCAACCGCATGCAATCCAGAGATTTATGTCGGTCCTCAATGCAAGTGTATACCTTTGCATACAGCTTCGATACGTCGGCACTTCCTACGACGTAATCCTTGCTCAAACGTGTGTGTCAGTACCGCTGAAAAGGTGTTTTTGTCCCAACAGTGTGACCCTCTCTTTAAGTTTTTACACCTACTCTCGCTGCTTCCACAACTGCAGTGCCTTTTCTCCGTGCGTGCGAGCGTATGTTAAAGTCACCGTTGGAGGTTGGGAACGCACAACAAGCGTTGACACGCATGTAAGTTTTCAGCTTGCATAAGCTATTGCGAGCATGAGAGTACACGGAAATCGCTCTTGCGGAGCTTGACGGCCGTGAGACACAAACGAAAAAGTGTATCCCCTGCTTGGCGGACGTTACCGCTCGTTGTGCAGTCTTGGGGAACACCTGCAGAATGTCACGTGGACAGGTAGGGCAGCATTACAACAGCGACCCTCCCGCTGATCCTTGCTTTACTGGTGACTAGAGTTGCTCCCAGGTATGAAGCACATTACTTCTTTTATCACCCGTGCACTTGTGAACCAGTAGTAATGCGCTGATGTTTCGTGGTGGGAACGCTTAACGAGCCTTCAAGGCAAGCCTTCAACCGACATGTATACAAAGGTATATTTAGACATAAACGTAAATATAGGAGCGTATATATGCATACATAGGTGTTGATTTTCGTATGGCCATACTGCCCGAGTGCTGTACGTATAAACCCGCGTAGACAAGGGATGTATGACAGCAGCGCGAATTGCTAGAGTCTACGGCAAGGGCTGTCTGTACCCACGCCGGTCAGCCTTCTACACAACGGCTGAGATGACACCGAGCTGCTCGACGAAGAAGTGCAGCACAGCGCTAAGGAATGTCAATACGTCTACGTGAGAGGGCGGGACGTTTCAGAAACAAAACGTAGTTTACTCAGATTTTCTTTTTTAGGCACGTGGCCGAATTTACTGCATGTGAGATACGTGCGTCCCCATGACCACTGGTCATGCCCAGATGTGAGCCCTGTGGAAATTCAAGCTCCCCTTCAGGCTCAGATGAACAATACTCACCTCATCGCACGGCAATTTAAAATTTCGTATTCTCCAGAATGAATTCGAAGTGCTGCAGCCGCTGAGTAGAAGAGCTGAGTCACTGCGACGTGCAGTGAATAACCTTTAGTTCCTGTGTTGCTACCGTGAGCACTTTTTGGCAAGGAAGGACAAAGATTCAGCATAATGCAATATCTCACGGACTTGTAGGACTTCCTACAGATAAACAAAGTGTATGTGCCTGGTTGTAAAACTGTACGTACACATACGAGTAGGGAGATATCATGAATATCTGTTACCGGACAACTGACGGCAAAACAGTGTATTTCACCCCACTACGTCAAATCAAACGCTGTGATGACGTGCCTTCCCCCCAGATGTAAGTTTGTAGGTACAGGGCTCATTCCTAGCGTTTGCAGGCCGCCGCACTGCTACCACCGACGTCCGAGTACGTAAGATACACACGCATACATATGTAATTATATAATATACATATATACACGTATGAACTGTATTGTTGCTGCTGGAGTGTTACTGTGTCGCTTGCAACATCCTTCAATTATCTAGAGTTCGTGAGACTGATCCCTTGTGTCAGTTGTGAGTGGGTGCCGCGAGCACATAGCGCCCACCACTGGTTTGTATACACGCGTACCGTGTAATCATACGTGCTTCTCTGTGGAACCGTACGGACGTGGCGCCATCACGAAAGGGTGACAGATGACAAATTCTTTTAATTCCATAGTGGAAGCGTTGCGGTCCCGTTAGAGTCATTTAGGAGTATTTGTCCACTTTCCGCAGCCAGCACTTGTCGTAAATAATGGTGTACCGATGTATGAAGCTGCATACACATTTTCTGGACATCTGGACTCGGCAACTGCCGCCGTTCCAGGCAACGGGCTTCGGGCGCACGTGTCTTTTGAACACCATATTTGTGACATACATGTCAATGTGTAAATATCGTTCGTTGACACAACCGAGGGCTGATACTCGTGTAAGTAGCTCACTTCTGTCCTATGTCGTAACTCGCTGATAGCAAAGTTGTCGCTTCTGTCGCTGGGACGTACCCCTGTCAGAAGGTAACGAATTCTTCCTTGATTGTGCGTGAATCTTTATTCGCCGCCTTCCACCAGCTTGAGCATATCCACATACATGTATATACAAATATGTATATATCTGTGTATTCATATATATATATATCTGGACGTTTTTTGCATGGCAGGAAGTTTTGCCTCTTCCTAACCGCGCGGCACTCGCCTGTTTGTGAACTACTGTAGAATACTCATTCTTACGCGCCACGCTAGGCGGAGTGATTAGCAACTGAACAGGTGTAATCCATGCGCGTTGGCGGCCTCTCTACCTTCCCTGATGTGTGACCTATCAGTGTGAGGAAACAGAGGCGTTCGTTCACGGGGCAAAGAGAGAAGTACAGGTCACCAAGTGTATGCGACTTCTGTTCTTCCGTACACTGGTTCAAGTCTCCTCATTGCGTAACGCCATGAAGCAAAAGAGAACTAACTTTAGGATTCAAACCCGTGTTTTCAGGGCACGCGGCGGGCGGCTAGCTAGCCACTCTGTGGGGGAGTCCAGGCGGATCGTTCAAGTCCCCTAGAGCATCACAACGCGAGGACCGCGAGGACACACCTTTTTAACTACACAATATTCTGCTGTTCGTGCAGCCCAAACATGCAACAAGTACATGAAGATGTACAGATCCAACTACGCGTATCGTTCCGGCAATCAAAATCTCCACTTGTTCCCTCACATTCTCCGGCGGCGGAAGGGGAAGGGTAGGAGTTGGGAAGATTTGCGTACAGTTCGTGCTATCTTCGCTCCTAGCTATTTATCGTCTTCAGCCGTCTACAGGCATCTGTTGACCATCTCTTTTCTTAGTAGGGTCCGCTCTAGTATTTGTCTATATTTGACTGTTTCATAATTGATCCCATCATACACCCAGATGTGACTGTTACTGCCAATTGTCCTCTCTCTCTCTCTTTATGTGTTTGTACATACAATCGTGTCCATCTGCGCGTGTCAGTCTGTCTGTCTACATTTCTCTAACCGCGTCTACGTACAAGTGCACCTAGCAGTGTGCAGGTGGCCGCATTTCCTCTCTTGCTCATATGCACCAGGTAGAATGGCCGAACATTAAGATGTATAACGCTCTGCAGCCGCTTAACTGGACCGAAGATCTCAACTCGCTTTTTTTTACATAGTTAGAAGGGTAGTAATGTAACGCTGACCTGCAGGACGACTATTGTAAGTCATAGGGTTTCCTCCCGTGTGTGGGACCCTGTACGTCCGCTCTTTACATCATCTCCACTGCGCAGAGCAGTGATTCGGTAACTACAGGAGCACTCACAGCAGAATTATCTGTAGGACTGCCACCACTTGTCGCAGGTGGAGAGACGTTAGTGAGATGTAAAGCATACCAGCAATTGCAGCTGCAGCAGCCCCAATGGCCTTGTCCACCGCGTGATCATATACTGGTCGTAGTACCGCTGGCGGCTCTCGGCGCATCAGTAGTCACAGTACGAGAAGAATTACCTCCTCGAGTGGTAGCAGTAGCAGCCGTATAGCCCCCTGCAGTATTAAGACCAGCAGTAGTACGACGAAACCTGTTGTCGCAGCGGCAGGAACAGCACCAGCAGCAGCTGCGACAACAGCCACAGCAGCTGTTATAACAGCGCCCCTCACGGGGGCAGCAATTGCAGTACAACCGCAGAGAAACGGACGTCAAAACAGCAGCAGCAGCAGCCACAACACCTGTCACAGCAGCAGCAGCAGCCACAACACCTGTCACAGCAGCAGTGGCAGTCACAGCACGAGGAGCAGCAGTCTTTGTTGCAGCAGTTCCCACCACGATAGCAGCGGCTGTCGGTTCTCCGTGTTAAGTCAAAAGAAGAGATTAGCACAGGCAGCAATTTTTATATTCTTGCGGGCGAGTTCGATCTCGGGGGCCGTGCCGCGGCTGCAAGCGTACTGCTGCAGTGCACTGCTACATGTCATCGGTATATCAGACAGGAAGAGTTCCACATCCGCGGTGAACATTTGTATTACCTTTGTGTGGACGGCTGTTTCCCGGGCATATTCTGTAGAATATCTCTTTGCAGCTCCTCTGCAGTAGCAGCAGCCGCACCAAGAGTTGTAGCAGCGGCGCTGCGGGCTTCAATGGAGCTCTTCATGGGAAACATGAGTAGGAACCGTCCTTTCTTCACGTTAGTCTTCAAGTGCTGAGTCACCAAGCCGTGCGTATCTCCCCGGATAAAACCACAGCACCACTAGCAGCCCGTTAGTAGTTGTTCCAGCAGTAACTGCAGTCTAGTGTCAGTAGCGACACAACAACAGCCACAGAAGTAACCGGAGGAGCCTTGGCAGAATCTTCGTAATCGGGTGCAGCGTGTATTCGTGAAAAAACGGATTGAGGACGGATTCAGCCCAAAGTGTCGAAACTGTGCTGAACTGCTGCTACAGGAGCCCACACTAAGGTGTCCACATTTCTTCTACACACAGCGGTTCCGTCGGTGCCGCGGCCGTCCCGAGTATACCCCGTGTGTGACTAACGTGTGGTTGGACGCGTATCTTGCATTGAACTTGCGATGTGTAGACCTGTGATAATGGAAGATGAAGTGCGTATCAGTAATTGCGAGGAGTTCACTCCCTGACCTTGAGGGTTTGTTTGCGTGTGTGCTCCCGAATTCTGAGAAGCCGTGTAAGCTGCAGTGTGGATTAGGCGACTCTGCCAGTCGGTAACATGTAATACACCGACAGTCGCAGTTGGAGTCAAATTCTGGGGACCTCTACAAATTGTGCCTTTCCTGCTGACCCAGATCTTTTTGCAGACGACAAGATTTGCAAATTTGTTATGGGGCACACGTACGTGTGCGCCACGCTGTGCCTGCACGAAGGCGTTTCTTGCTGAGAGCCAAGCTGTCGGGTAATTTCGCGTGTACGCAGCAGACTGACGACATGTAATGCGTGCGTTTCTATACGGATCCGGAAAAATTGCTCCCTTCCATGTGTCCATGCTGTGGGGTCCTTGCCACATCCTGCCTTTCAGTACGTATGTGCTGGTATGTCATCCACAGATGTATGCTGGCGTATATTTCGGGGCAGATTTACATCCGACGCAGGTATTCTGCGCGTGAAGATGCAGCACCGGAATGCACATGACTTGCTTTGGAAACGCATTCTGTACGTGTCTGTATGTATAACAGCGCTCTACTACTGCAACGTCTACGTCCATATACGTGCGGAACTTATTCGTGTAGAGGCCACTTCAATACGCGTAAATGCAAATATTTATATATATATGCATTCCTAAATGTATAAATATATTTATTTATGCGTATGCATGCGCAGCTGAAGACTTCCCCTTCGACACCCTCTAGCTACTGAAGTACCTCTGTATAATTCGCATGTAGATCTCTGTATGCCTGACCGGTTGCCTCCAATTTAATGCGCATATATAACATACACACAGGAGTGTGGAGCTTGGAAGAAATGAATGGATTCGTGTTTATGTGTGTATGGCTCGCTACCCACTAACGTATCGAAACAGATGACAGTAATGCCGTCTCTCGTTTTAAAGGAGTGTCCGACTGTAGCTGCCTATGCTTCGTCTTCATCTTCAACATATGCATACATATATATATATATGTATGTTCGAATGTGTGGAAATCAAGACGCACAGTCTCATTAAAATATATATATATAAATATGTATGTAAGTGTGGAAAGCAATACGCACAGTGTCATCTCTCCGAATCGCCGCGTACAAGTTTTGACGCCTCTGCATTTGTGCCTTTATTGAAAATCGCCAACGTACACGCGCAACGTGGGAAATTACGTTCCTTTAGGATTGCCGCGGTGCTGAATTGTAGAAGTAATGTTTCTGGGGATACGTTAGCAGTTTTTTATATACTAAAATGTAAATTTATCTCTCTTTGTATAGACGCAGGAGTTTTCTTTGAAAAACGTGCTTCGTCCGTTGGTTTCTGTCTTCAAATGTGTGCGTGTACGCGTGGCAGTTTGTGGATTCGCTGTTGTGCATTGACTGTACAGCATTTTGTCTTTTCTTGTGGGGAGTATGGCGACGCTCTGTTTATATATATATATGTGTATATATAGGTTTATATGTATGTGTAGGCGCACGTATTGTTCATACGTGTGTGGGAAGAACTGTGTGTATCCCCATGAGCTGGCCTGCTTCTGCATCTGTCTGCTTCCTTTTTCTTGCAGGCGCGCCTCGTGCACTCCGTTTGCTTCTTCGCAGGCGACCATCTCAGTGTCTGTCTAGAATAACCTCAAGACGTCATTGTCCTGGCATCAATCCCGTTGCATACTTGACGTGCGTCTTGCGCGCTTCTGAGAGCGTCTCTCTGTACCAGTGGCTCTTACTCTGCTCGCGCAGTTTATCCGGCAGACGCGTGTAGGCTCGCTTTTCGCGGAGGCCTGCCTGTGATATCGCGAAGGACGCAGCCGGTGGCATAGACGAAACAGCAGCAGAAACAGCAGCTGGGTGGGACACCCGTGGATCGAGAAGAAGCAGCAGCAGAGCCAGCTGTCAGAGGAACAGCGACCGCAGTAGAACCAACTACGCAACGGGACAGTAGATGCAGCAGCAGAGCCAGCTGTCAGAGGAACAGCGACCGCAGTAGAAGCAACTACGCATCGGGGCAGTAGAAGCAGCAGCAGAGCCAGCTGTCAGAGGAACAGCGACCCCAGTAGAAGCAACTACGCATCGGGGCAGTAGAAGCAGCAGCGGAGCCAGCTGTCAGGGGACCAGCGACCGCAATAGAAGCAACTGCGCATCGGGGCAGTAGAAGCAGCAGCAGAGCCAGCTGTCAGAGGACCAGCGACCGCAATAGAAGCAACTACGCATCGGTGCAGTAGAAGCAGCAGCAGAGCCAGCTGTCAGAGGACCAGCGACCGCAGTAGAAGCAACTACGCATCGGGGCAGCAGCAGTAACAGCAACAGCAGAGGCCGTAGCCGAAGAACGAAAGAAGCAACAGCACCAGTAGGGGCAGAAGCAGCAGCTCAGCGCCGAACGCGATGAAGGCGCATCAATCAGAAGGTGCCAAGGCGAAGACTGCTGCTGGGAGACCAGCAGAGAGTCTGCCTAAGAAAAAACCCGGCCCTTCTAAAGAAGAACAGCAGAAGCAGCAACAGCATCCGGGGAAGATGGACGACGAGCAGCAGCACAAACCGGGTTTGCTGATGGGAATAGAACTAGGTTCTCACATGTCCGCGATAGTATGTGGCACAGCAAAGACGGCAGAGGAGACGGCCTGTGCAGAGAGCGACCCGCGCATCACAAAAGCGTACGCTGCCTCCTGGGTGGTCTTCGACAAGAAAATAATGTAAGCTCAGCGGGTTTTCTGGGAAGAAAAGGTTTGGCTCTTCCGCGCTGGAGCAGTCATACGGCTTCTCACGCAGGACAGATTCTTTAGAAGAAGGCAGTGTGCGTCCGTGTGCGGCACAGCAGTACGCAGCACCACTTGTTGTAGAAAAGGGCCGGGGCCGTGTCACCGGTAGCCGCTACTACAATGTGGGCTTCCGTGGAACTGGCAAAAACCGGATCCACGTGTGCGCTTGTAGTAACCCCGCAAGTGGTGGAGCAATCCTGGGTAGCGCTGGATCGTCGACGTTTGCTGTAGATCGAGCGCCGCTCACTCAAAGATTTCTTTTCTCGGCTGGTGTACTTGGTGTGAGCTTGTGACCTTTCTCTTGGTTGCTTCTGGAAGAGGAAAATGGTGGCGGCAGACGAAACATGCCGTGGATAATATCAACGTTCTCTGCCACACTTTTGTGGAAACAGTGGAATCAACGTGGAACACGGTCATGGACGGCACACCAAGAGTCAAACTTTCTACGCGATTGCTAGCTGCGTTGACGCGAGTCGCGTTTGTGAAGGTTGTGTCGACGCGGTCGCGCTTGCACACACAACAAGAAAACGTATACAGGAGGTTGGGGTGTCGTCTTTTGATTTGGTCACGCGGGATGGGAAAAATTGGAGCGGAGAAGTACCAGGAATTTCAAGTGCAGTTTAGCTCGTGTGTGAGCTGGCGCGACCGCAAAGGCAACAACGCCCTCCTCTCCACTCCCCGCGCCTTCCTGAGCACCTGCACGAATTGGGTTTCCTCACTGACCCTTTATAAGTAACAATCTCGGGGCAACATAGGCAGATCATCCAGCCGTAGCCGAACATTTTGGGGCGTTGTGTGACGGCGCACGTGCGCCGTCCCCTCAAAAGTGCGGCAGACATATACCTGGAGAGAAATAGGGAGAGAGAGATAGAGCGCCAAGGGAAGATGGAAACAGAGCTACAAAGATAGAAAGAAATATAGAGAAAGGCTGACAGAGCGAAAGACAGAGGAGAGCTACAGAGGCGAAGGTAAAGAGATGCAGAGAGAGATAGAAAGAGAGACACGTCGCGAGAGGGAGAGACAGAGAGAAAGAGGTGGGATTAGTCGACAGACAGCTTATAGGGGCAGCGACATGAGCAGGTATTTTCGGCTGTGTGTGTGACCTTCGAGTGGTGACTCTTCAGAAAGCTGAGAGCAACGTAGGCAGCTTGTCACGAGGTCGCAAAGGAAGTGGACAACTTGTCTTAGCGGAAATTTAACGCAGGCCTCCCCTCTTTGTAGTTACGGTCGTGTCGTAGACGCGTGATGGGCTGTCGTCGATGCGCAGAGAAGTGTTTGGGAATCGGGTAGATACCTAGTTGAGGGCCGCACGAGAGCTTGAGAAACCTGCCGTCCTGAGTGTTCCAAGCGTAACTTGGCTACGAGTTACACTCGATGCAACAGACCGAGCGCGGATTAATTCGGCGAGATGCAGAGTGACAGGGCGGGCTTGGTGCTTTGGGTGGCGGCGCAGAGCTGCGGAAGGCTGGGCCAGTCAGCAGGTGCAAGTGTAGAAAGCGGAACGTGTATACATGTGTATATATATATGTAGATACAGACATACGTGCGTTTATGCCTCTAGAAGTACACATCCTCTCGGTAGACGTACAGGAAAACGTGTACAAACAATTGTGGACAGCCAAAGATGGAGTGGAAGGAGGTGTACACCGTCCATCTGTTTGCGTCTTACCACTGGTGATACTCGGTGCTTCTCGCAAGGCAACCGATGCGCTTGCGTATATGTGCATACACTTACATGGAGTCCTGCGAGGGGCGGTGGTTTCACATGCGCGTGCTGACCTATCATCTAGTTCTTACTGTATATATTCGTTGTTCGCGTGAAGCTGTGGGGGAAGCTATGTAGGTGCCTTTTCACACTGGCCACGACCACCTATCCATGCGTGTCCTTCGCGTAAGTACACATATGTGTACATAGATAGAGACTTGATATACCTAGTCCTATATACAAGTACTTACATATACATTTATATAGACGTAATATACGTACAGAATTCTATAGACATTCTTGTATAGGGACACAACTGGACCACTGGTGCCGTTTATACCGCGCACGTCCGGTGACTCTGCTGTTGGTGTTCATCCGTGTATGCTACAGGAGTGTGAGATGATTCATCCGCGACCTACGCACACCTCCCGACGGCTGCATCTTTACGTATGTACATATGTATGTCTATTGATGTTCTACACATATGTGCGCAGGTGTCTGAAAGTTCGACCTGTAGCTTACGTGTTTGTTTCCCACACAGCTGTACTTTTACGTATATGTATGTATGTATGTATGTGTGTATGTATGTATATGTCTGTTGATGTAGTATACGTATATGCATTAGACGTCCGAGCTGCAGGCTGCACACGCGTCCGTTTGTACGGATGAGAGGGTCTTTGAGTGCACGTTGCAGGGCGACGTTTCGGCCAACGCTGGCTGGTTCGTCGGGAGTGCACGTTAACGCATTAGCAGCAGCGGCAGCAGCTGTGCCCCATACATGTTGCACGCGCGCAGACATCCTTCACACACGTCGTAGGCAGAACGACAAAATCCCGTGGACACCTACGTGTAGACAACACAGAGGATCTACATATATATATATATATGTGTGCACACGTATACGTATATACTTGTAAATACGGACTACATATATATATAGATAGATAGATAGACAGATAGATAGATATGTGTAAGCACACGTAGACACGTGTAAATGTGGGCCAGGGGTGTGTGTATATATGGGCATATGTATGCGTATCCTATACGTAGACACGTGCAAATGTAGGCGACAGAGTGTACACACATATGCATGTACACGTATACGGAGACGCTCATCAATATAGGCTACATAGGATATATATATATATACATAAGTATACGTAAACACTTACAAGGACAGACTACAGAGGGTTTGTGTATATATCTGCATATACATAAGTATACGTAGACGCTTACAAGGATAGACTACAGAGTGTTTATATATGTCTGTGTGCCTGTGCATACGCAGAAACTTGTACGTATTTTCACAACCGCGTATACGCTTGTGTCTAAAACGTGCTTGCTGAAGCACGACACTTGGGCCCACAGGTCTGGGTCCACACGTGTGGGCCGACGTCTATTCGTGAGCGTTCGTAGGAGTACGCGTACATCCCTGCCTGCCCGGCACCTGGGAGGAGGCTTTATAAACGGGCATCGCAGCCCGGCCAGCATAGGCAGAGAGAATCTCTGGGCGACAGCGGGAGCAAATGCATACCTCGCAGCGGCTGCAGCGGCAGCGTTATCTACGCAAAAAAAGGGAGAAACGTGGGGTCCACGGCAGCAGCAAAAACAGGTGCCAGCAGGGCTCCACTGGCCGCGACGGCCACCGCAGAAGGACAGCCCTGGCAGCAGCTGCGGGAATTAGTCGTAGGAGAGTCGGAGGAGCACGAGCAGCACACCGGTAGCGACACCTCAGCAGCTGTACATCGCAGAGCAGTGACAGCAGCAGCCGCAGGGACGGCAGCGCGTACTTCAGTAGCGCGGAAGGCGCAGCATTATCGCGTGTGCCGTATACCTGTCTGTAGAAGCGAGTGAGTACATTGTGTGGGGCATGCGTGCAGAAAATACGGGGCAGAGGCAGCGGCGTACACGGCGATCGAGCCACGAGAGACGCTAGCGGTGAGACCCACTTCTTCTTGTCCTTTTCCCAGTTGTTCCTCTCTCCCTCTGTTTTTCTCGAAACTTCTCTCAGACTCCCTTCATGTGCGTGCCGCTGTGTGTACCGTCTTCTTCGTGATTACGTAATGCATGCCGTTCTTTGCCCTTTCCAAGGCGCTGTTCTCTGTCGTGTGCACACCAACCAACTACCTCTCGCACTCTTTGTGTCTCTGTTTACGTATGTACGGGCGCACACATTCAGGCTCTGACGGCGCCTACGCCAGGGATGAATTACATGATATTCTACGGCTTTGCGGTCCCCCGACGGCTTTTATACAAAGGCGCTTCACCTGCTATTTTGACGAGCGAGGCGCCGTGCACGTGGAAAGAACGTGTCAGCAGCTGCTGGCGCAACACACGGGCGCCTGTTTCTCTCTCTGTCTTTATGCACATGCATGTGTGCCTGGACAACGGGTTGTACATCGGTCTCGATAGAGTGTCTACGTGGCCCGCGGGCTGCTGCCTTTTGCTCTGCTTTCCTCAGTCGTGTCTCGGTGAAAATGTCGCTGAAACGAAGATCCCTGGCACACGTGCGTCTGTGTGCATGCGCCCGTACACTTCGCACCCCGTGCAGACGCATTCAGCGCTGTAGACTATCAGATGTCCTCTCTGTCGCCATCTGCGCTGACTTTCCTATGGCCCTGCAACACACGGCAGCGTGTCATCCGCCGTTGTTAAAAGTGCTCGACCTTCAAGGCCGTCGTACTTCTTGACAAACGTGCTGGTGCCTAGCTGCGGACTATACACACACACGCATACTCTTACGCATGCGTGGACAGGTGTGTGGCCGCCTGCATACATGTAGAATATACAATTATGTACATTTGTGTCCTTGTGTGCTCTTGTGGAACGAAGTCTAGCTGCTGCTGCATTGTGTACATCTGCGCACGTATATCCAAATGTGCCTGCGCGCAGGTGGACGTATACAGAGGTCTGTTCGCCTGTGTGAGTTTTGCAAGTGTTTCGTGTTGAGCTGCTGCTACGCGGGGATGCGTTCCCGCAGATTTGAATATTTGTCAAGACAAAGAAAAGAAAAGCTTCCGTCCGTTGACGCTGAAGCAGCCTGGCGCCAGTTCAAGATCCAGATGTTTCTAACTGTGTGGCTTGTTCTCTTGCATGGCTTCAGGATCTGGCCGTGATGGCACCTATCGTCTTTTCTTCGATACGGACAAATATACAAAAAGCATATACGTATATATATATATATGTACACAGGGGGTGACACGAAGATTCCTGTGAACGTGTCAGACACGCATAGGCACTGCAGTTGACAAGTACTGCGTGTGCTTACCAGTGCATGGACGCATAAGCATATACACGTGGGTAAAATGAAGCAAGACACAAAAAGGGAAATTGGACTCCGCTGCCGCGCCGCTTTGCAAGCCCCACTGCGGACCACTTGCTGCTGCAGCTGTTGCTGCGCCGCTGATGATCTCGTACGCTGCGGCTGTACCTCCGTGCCCCGTCCTCTTCGGTAGACACCTTTGTGTCTCCTGCGTCTGCGGTGACCTGCCCGGACGCTTCTAACGCTCGGAGTTCTGGTCCTGCTCTGCCTGCTGCTGCGGCTGCGACTGCTTCACCCGCTGCCTGTCGCGGTTTCGTACATGGTCCTCCTGCTGCTGCGCCGCCTTTCTCTTCGGTGTCTTTTCCATCCTGCTCGTCCCTCTGCAGCTGGCGCTGCTGAAACTCGTGCTGGTGTTTCATGTCTGCTGCTGCGGCTTCCACTGTATCGGTGACGGTGCCGCTGTTGTTTCGTCGCAGCTGCTGTTTGCCCTCGTCTGCCTGCTGCCACCCTGTGCTGCTCCGGCTCCCGCGCTCCTGTGATTTCTGTGGGGCTGCCCTCTTTGCTCCTGCGGAAGCAGCAGCAACTGCTGCAGTTGATCTTGTCTGGCTGGCTGCCGCTCCGCTCCTGCCCGATAGCTGTGGGGACCCGGCTGATGAGCTGTTGCCGCTCCCCCGCTGCTGGCCCTGCCCTCCAGGGCATCAGCTGCTGCTGCTGTGCCCCTGCTGCTCTGCCGCTGCTCCTGCTACTGCGTATGCGACTCGGCTGCAGAATCTGCCGCTTTGGCTAACAGTGGACGACGTGGAAGGGGCACGGGAGCTGGAAGAGAGAGTGGGATATGCGCCTTATCCCCATGTACGCTTGCAGCGGGGACACATTTTTTTTGACTTCCACCAGGCCGAAGAACGCAAGGAGGTACAGGAATACTTACTCTCTTTCTCAGCCAGTGGACAGTCGGGAGGAGGGGGACGGGTCAACCAGAGACAGAGAGAGATAGAAGATAATTTACAGGTGTGTAGAGAGTATGTGGCGCTCATTAAATCAAGAAGAGAGGAGAAACAACAGCGCTTCTGTTCAGCTTTCTCACCCTTTGCCAGACGGGTGACTTGAAGGAAAAGTTGCAGTCTAGAAAGCAAAACAGAAGCCAGTGTGTGCTTCTTCTTCTTCCCAGTGAAACTTGCAGGTGCACACAAAAGACACGCATGCATCTGCATATGTGTAGGAATGACCTCTTACTCCGGTGAACCCCGTTCGGGATAGGCAGACATGAGGCTTCTACGTTTACTGAACGCCGAGCAGCATGTAATATATGTATACATATATGTATATGTACGCCTGTATTTGTAAAGTGTAGATGTATTATGTAATTATATATATACACACGTATCTTTAAGATGCAGATGTATGCCACGTATATATATATATATGTATATATGTATATATACACATAAATGTATGTAGGATACAGCTGTAGTATACATATATATATATGCATATGCAAAACATAGATGTATTATGGTTCTCTATCACGTATTTGAAAGGTTCATACATACGTTTATATGCATTTATACATAAGACGTAGATGTGTTCTACATTTGTATGTGTTTTTACTTAAGATGGAGATGTATTACATATATACATATATATACAGGTGTGCATACAGTATACGGCCTATTGTAAGTTTATGTACGTCTGTGCGTTCGTACCTAGAGTGCACATGTATTCTACGGATATATATGTATATACGTGTGTCTATACCGTATATGAATTATTGTAAGTCCACGTACCTGTGTATGCGTAGGATGTACATGTCCTGGATGTATGTGGTAGACACCCACACGTAAAATGTAGGTGCGGCTCTTCAAAGACCTCGGCCCACACGTTCGTATAATAGGTGTACACGCAAAAGCACAAGCAAGATTTCTCCGTCTTGTGCTCCTGCTGCTGTGTTTGGCTTCGCTGTTGCGGTGTAGTTCTATTACGTGGAGCTCCAGGCAGAAGCACGTCGACGTTTCGACACACGTCTTACACATACGTGTATATATGTATATGTGTGTAGACAAGTCAGGACGCAGATTCACGCAGAAAAATATCTATACCGTCTCCAAGTAGAAGATGCACAATACATATAGACGTGTGTACGACTTTATGCGGCTGGGTGTGAGCAGTGCGTGCGTATTATAGCGGTACTCCCAAGGGAGAGGGGCCGAGGAAGCACCAGTGCTGACACGGCGGGGAGCAGGCCAGGCGTCTTCTTGCCCTCGGCAGATTCTTGAGAATGGTGTGTACAATTATGAAGTAGAAATATTTCGTAGATCCAGCAGCCTTTTCTGGCGACCGCGTCGGGCCCGTATTACGACGGACTGATCCTCTCAGTTTTTTGCATCGCATCCTTCTAAGAGAAAGGACCGTCTCTTTTCCCTCGAGCGAGAAGGACGGTCGGCGACGTTTTGTCAGAGAGGGAGACACGTGACACATCATGAAGCAGCAGCACTCTTGTGGAAAGGACATTGCAGCAGCAGCTGCAGGACGCCGAAGAAATAGGCCAGAACGTCGCTTCCTATAAAGAGACATTTTACTTTGTGGTGTGTCTGGGAATGTAGGCTTATTATGCGACGTGTATGCAGGTCCTGCGTCTCCACGTAGGAATGCTGCGGGTGTACGGATGTACGTACGTATGTATCGTTGTGTCTGTGCATGTACGTATATACATATATATATATATATATGTATACACGTATGTATATGTATGCAAGTGTATAGACTCACTCCCGACATAAATATATGTATTTATATTATGTGGGGAAGTGTGCGTTCGCGTGGTGGCAGCAAGAGGACGAGAGAAAAGAGCCGCGAGGTGTTTGTGGCGCGCAATACTGAGGCGGTGCCTGTGTGTTTGTGTGTCTTAAAGTAACCTGCGTAGTAGTAGACACGTGATTCGTCCTATTCCTCGTTCTTGTGAGAAACGTTTGCTTCTCCACCTGGACACTCCAGTCTATTTCCACGCTTTTGGGCCGTCTTCACGTCTCGCTTTGCTTGGAGTGTACATACGCGTAAACGTAGTACTTTCTCAGGAGCGTTTCCGCAAGAGAACTTTGTACTCCCTTTGCAGGGGCACTTACTTGTCCTATGAGAAGTCTCCTTGTTGCAGCAGACGCCTACCTGTTTAAACTTTGCTAATTTCCCGTTATGCACTTGTCTCCTATATTTTGGGGTTCCCCATTTATGTTGTTTTGTCTTCGTGTTCTAAGTTGTTTTCGCTTGAAATCGACACGTGGAATGAAGAGATGTGTCATCTTCAGCAACACTACAGGCGGGGGGAGCACGTGAAGTCAGCTAATTTTCTGCTGCGACGCAGCCGCAGCTGAAAATCTGACGACTCGTCCGTGTCCACGTTTGCAGCAGGGAAGTCAACCGGCCTCGCCGCTCGTGGACCTTGTGCTGCTGCTGCTACAACACTTAGGGCCACTCTTTTTCCTGCTGCTTCTGATGATGTGTCTCGCTGGTTCGTCCTGCTGCTCGTCCTTCGCCCCTCCCACGTGGCCGCTGGTGCTTATAGTCTCTTGCCTTCCTTTGCTTCTCTCGTCGTTCTGTGCTGCTGCAGCTGTTGTCGTTTTTCATGCTGATTCATTTCTCCTCCATGCCTCTTCTTGCTGCTGCGACCCGTCTTTGCCCTCCTCTGCTGTTGCTTCTGTGGTGTTGCTACCGCACTTCTTTTCCTCCTGCTGCAGCTCCTCTTCGCGTTCATCTGTCTGCTGTCGCGGCTCCTTTTCGTCTCTGGTGCCGCGGCTTCTTCCGTTCCTCAGGTGCTGCTACTGTGCGGTCACTGCACAAACTGACTCCTGCTGTTGCTTCTTCGCCTCCTTCCCCAGCTGCTGCTGCCTGCTCCTGTGATGCTGTCGCGCCTCGGCCTATGCACCCCGTTGTGCTGGTGCACTTGCTGCATGAAACACCTGCTACCTTGCCGTCTTCTCTGCGCCGTTTGTCATGGGTCTCTTTCGTCTGTCGCTCCTGCTGCTGTGACTCCTGTTTCCTCTCGCGCTGCTGTGGCTGCTTCTTCTACTTTCGGTCCTGCTCCTGCTGCTTCTGCTCCTGCTGCTGCATTTGCCACGACCTCTGCACGGCTGCTGTGCCTTCGCCTTCTTCTTCTCCTCCGCTGCGGCTAGCTGCTGGTGGGGGGGAAGGGGGGAAGGACCTGGTCCTGCTGTTCTTGCCGCTGCGTCTTACTGATGTTGCAACGGCTGCTGCTCCGGCATCTGCAGAGTTGGCTGCTGTTGCTGGTGGTGACTGTTCAGGTGCCGCTAGCCGTAGCCCTGGGGCTGCTGCTGCAGCACTTGCAGGTCCTCGGGAACCCATCCGGTGTGGAGCAGCAGCGACGAGTCGTGCGGCTAGCAGGATTTCTGCACATGTGTTCCTACGACAGCGCCAGCGGCCACATCCAGCACCCAGCAGCTGTGTGCGTTGTCGTTCCGTCAGCCACGTCTCGGCGCAACATCAAAATTTTGGAGACAGCCGCGTGCATTGCTGGGCTCCCTCCTCCTTTTCTTCTGAGACGGATCGACGCGCTCATCAACCGTTTCGCCTGCGATGACCTCCACCACATCTACCACCACTTCGCGAAACAGCAGCGGAAACAGCCATCCCTCCACTGTCCCCATCCGCACCGCAGAAACTCCCAAGAAGGAAGAGTAGGAGTAGAAGAACGGGGAGAAATGGACGTCTACGTCGCTTTGCTCGACTTCGATTTCTTAGAAACCAGCCTTGCCATCCTCAGGCTCCACGCACTGACTTCCGCCTCTTCTGTTGTCGAAATGGTTGCTGCGACAGCCGGCGAAGACGGGGCAGGAAAAGACAAAACGCAGAGACAGCCGCATGACGTCGCCTGCGACGTCGTCGCTCGGCGCGTCGATCCCTACCTCGGATTCTCGGACGTAAGTGAAGAAAAAAACTAAGAGAGTGTCCCGCCATCTGGTCTTTCTCTCCTTCGTAGACGCGCAGTTCTCGTTTGATACAAGAAAGGGTCGGACGCAGACATGTGAAAGAAAAAGAAGAAGTGACGCGTGCAAGGCGCGACACTCACAGCCGCCCACACACTCCATAGAAACAACACCAAGAAGGTGCAAAGTCGCGCATGAAGGACGGGGAGGAGAAAGTCTGGGCATGCAGGTTCACGCATACTTGTGTGTTCGGCTATAGGTCTGCGGGTAAGAGTATGGGTCGAGATAGATACGCAAGCTTTTCTTGTGCCACCGTTCTTCAGCCGAAGAAGCGCCTCCTTCCCCCTGTACACACGTGCACACACTTGTGCGATTCTAGGGGAGGGATAACTCAGCGAAACGCCCTTGTGTTGTTCACGCGCCTCGAACATACATGTGTACCAGTAGCACTGCGATGCACGCTCTCACACACACATCTGCGGGGACAGCAGGCGTAGCGAAGCGAACTGGGCGATTTGCACGAGGTGCTCTACTTCACGCGCTTGTATACGCTCACGTATACATATGTGTATATATATTCATATATCCATACATGTGTACCTTTAAAATATATTTCTGTATACACTTCGGCATTTATATATATAAATGTAAGGAGAGACAAATTTGATTGTCTCTCTCCTTCTCTCTCATATACATCTATGTACCTATATATATTCTTATATAAACACGCACATATATATACATATATACATATATTTATGTTTATATATGTAAGTGTATGTATGTATGTATGTATGTATGTATGTCTCTAGATGTGGAGGCGTATCTGCAGTCACACGTAGTAATATCTGAGAATAATGATCGTTTGAAAGTGACCAGAGGCCTCGGGAACAGGCGATGGAGCAGCCGCGGTCATAGATTACGTTGTTTTGCCCGAGAAAGAATAGCAACGGCAGTAGGAGGCAGCGAAGCTGCGACAGCGACAGCCGAAGCGACGCTGCAGGAGAGAGAGGCAACCCACCCAGCAGGAGCCGCAGGAGCAGCGGAGCTGCCACAAATGCCGCGGCAGCAGCTGGCAAGCACACAGCAGCGTCGTTACATGCAGCAGCAGCAGCCGGTGTCCACGCGATGCTGCGGCTGCTACTGGACGCGTTGTGCTGCTGCTCTTCTGCTACTACTCACGCAGCCCTGCTGCTATTGTTGCTGGTTTGCTGTTGTCCGCGCTGCTGCAATTTTCGACTTGTTGGGCAGGTGCGGCCTTGTTCCTCCTTTTGCTGCATTTGGCTGCGCCTGACTGGGCTGCTGCTGCCACCGCTGCTGCTGCGCCTGTGGAGACGCGTTCTCCTTTGCTGCTGCTACGCTCTCCTAGGCCCCTGCCACGCCGAATTGAGCGAAAGGTGTTGCTCTGCGGCTGCTGCTGCTGCTGCCCTTCACTGCCGCTTCTTCTGCTGCACCTCCTCCTCCTCTTGCTGCGCTTCCGTCCCTGCGGCTGATGCTGTCTCGTCGTTTCCTGCTGTCGTTATTCTTCGTTTTTTCTCTGATTTCTTCTTTCTTCTCTCTTGCGGGTCTCGCAGGGACCGTTGCTGCTGCTCCTGCTCCTCTCCACCAGCATTTGCTGCTGCTGACATCTGTTCCATTGCTCCTTCCTCTGCTGGCCTGACCTTCCTGCTGCAGGTTATAGCGAGAGTGGCGCGGCATGTTGCTGTCCACCTGGAGAAGCACTACAACGCTGTTGTGAGGACACACAGCCGTGGCAGCTGGAGACTCCAGGCAGCTGTACGCGCATGCAGGACTCGTACCTGTTCTGAACCCAGAGCGTCTCTCTCTCTCTCTCTCTATATATATATATATATGTATATACCCTCGCCTACTCTCTACACATACATTAATCTCCATGTCTATGCCTCCTACATATCCATCTCTACTCACCTCCGCATATATGTATATATATATGTATGTGTAGACGCCGGCGTAGAGAGGGACATGTGTGTGTGACACACTCTCTGCATCTGTGTTTTCGGCTGGGCAGAAGCTACAGGCCTGTGGATAGTGCTGACGACGCAGCAAAGTGTTGTCCAGCTACCACTGCTGCCCCTGTTGCATAGGATATAAGGTGCCTGGTGACCTGTATATCCATGTACACGTACAGATTTCTGCGTGTGTGTGTGTGTGTGTGTGGATGAGGACAGTCATACATATATGCATATGCCTGTAGTCCTACAACTACCACTACTACTACTACCACAACTACTACTACCACAACTACTACTACCACGACTACTACTACCACTACTACTACTGCATACATATATATATATATATACATACATACAAAGTCCTGCGTGTGTATATATGTGTGTATATGTATCTGTGTACATGCGTGAACTCATACATGCCGTGCACATATGTGTCTGGCTGATTCGGTATACCGAGCCGCAGGGGGAAGCTACTCAGCATGCGCCGATTAACATTTTTGTAGCGTCCCGCAACAGCAGCAACAATACAGGGATATTCTCCACATGTGTACTCACAGGTGAAGATGGAAACGAGCACCTTCGCAGATTTTACACGCATGTGTGTGTGCACACGAGTACATGTGTGTACGAGGACATGTAAGGGCAAGAGTTCTGCTTTAGCTGAAGTCGCTTTTTGCTGAGACCACTGCTTCAGATTCTGCGACTTCCTCTTCTGCTGCTGCTGCACCGCCAGCTCGTTGGTCGTGCTGCTGCGTCACCATCAGCTCGTTTAAAATTGACGTCCCGATGGTGCTGCTGCTTCTGCTACTTCTGCGGGCCTATCAGCGCTTCTTCTGCTACTTCTGCGGCTTCTGTGCTGCTCATGCGGCCGCTTCCTCCTCTGCTGCCGCTGGTGCTACAAGAGCTCCTGTTTGTGCGGTGTCGCCGCGACGGGCTGGCAATGGTGCTGTTGCATGCGTGTCAATGCCGCCGCTGCATTGACTACTTGCGTCGCTTTGTGTTCACCTGCTGCGGCTCCGCTGCTATCGTTGTTCGTGTGCCTCCCTGCTACCTAACGCGGCTTTTGCTCACGCTGCTGTCGCTGTGTGCTGCTGTCGCTTGACAACGTCCGACTGTTGCCGGTGTGTCTCCTGCTGCTTCTGCTGCCTTTTCTCCTGCGGCCGCTGGTGGTGTCCATTCTTCTGCTGCTGCTGCCACTGCCCTTTCTCCTGCTGCTGCTGCGACTGCCCTCTTCTCCTGCTGCTGCTGCTCCGCCTGCTGCTCCTCGCCTTTCTGCTGCTGCTGCGCGTTGCAGTGTGTGCGTGCAATAGAAGAGTTGTATGATGCGGAGGAGACGACAATCGACCTGGGTGACTTCGCGGTGGAAGGGACGGATATGTTTCTTCGCTTCACCCAGCGTCATTTTGAGGAGATATGTCAGCCTCTGGCAGTAAGAAACCACACAGCGACTAATATGCTCCCGTGTTTCTGCATCTCTCCGAGTACAGGAGGTACACACTGCTACATCTTTTTTATGCATACATATACACTTACATCGACATCAGCATATGTATATATATATATGTCTTTATCATATGCAGGAATGGAAAGACATATGTACATGCTGCTATAGATGTTTTATATGCAGAGACAAAGACATAGGGACGCACGTGTGTGTGTGTGTGTGTGTGTGTACACGTCTAGTTTGTAGAGAGAGAGTCTGGGTCAGCGACGACGTGTACGCCGGGGTCCATGAGCAGTGTCGCGTTTCTCTACGTGAACACATACTTTCCTTTCTACGCATGCGTACGAGAATACTCAACACGCAGGGACTGGGAGGCTGGCCGAGATACACACCTTGTTACACGTGTGTCTAGGCTTGAATTTGCAACACTTCACGCCGATCTCTGTGCGCGTCTGTGTGTCTATGTGTGTCTCTGTATACATGTGCGTATATCTGTGTTCTATATATATGTGTGTGTGTATGCGTGTGTCTGTCTCTAAGTGTGTATACATATGTATGTGTGTGTCTGTCTGTGTGTATCTCTTTTTTTCACTCTCTCTCTCTCTATATATATACGTGTACGGGTGCCAGCGCGTAGAAAGCAGCTACAGCGGCATGAAGGTCTTCATCAGGGCGAGGGTACGCGACCCGGTCGTAGCGTGGGCCTGCAGGTCTAAGTTGTATCGCGGCTGTCTACAAGTGAAATGCGTCTGGGTGCTGCACTTACCATTATATGATTTTTGTGGTTCTTCTTACTTCAAAAAGGCGACCTCGTCTGTTTTCTGTAGACACATGTGCGTTTGTCTAAAGTTGCAAATACAAGCAAACCTTCTCACCCACATATAGACGTGAAATATTGTAAAAAGATATGAGGGCAGGTATACATATAAGTCCACTCCCGTGTATATACGCATGTATACATATATATATATATCTATATGTAAATGAGTATATGTGGATGTGTGTGTCTGTACATGGATATATATATATATATATATATGAGTACTCACAGCGTCTGTGTGTCTGCTGTGTATCTAGACACCTGCACGTACTTGCACGCATATAAAAATATTTTATATACCTCTGCAAGCGTGTAGTTTCACACACGCGCGCTAGCTCATTTCCTCGCAACACAAGCGGAAACAGTGGAACATTTATCTTTCATATGGCTTCAAATATATGTGTCAGTACTCTGCATAGCAATATACTATCGCGTGTATCTCAGGGGGTACATATTTATATATGTATATATATATACACACATGTACACAGATACACGTATGTGTGTACGTGTGTATATATGCAGCTGTACATAGTCTTCAGTGCGAGCCTATAAATATACGCCGATTTCTCTGTCTGTCTTTGTAGCTGTATGTGTGTAAGGCTGACGGATACAGATTGAATATCTTTGCTTGTGTGGTAAGAAACTTGTGCACCCAACCTGCTGACCGATACACTCGTGTACCTACATGTTTCCTGGCGGGTCCACTCTTGCTCTTGCTACCGCTGCTGCTCCCGGTACTGCTGTTGCTCGTTCTATATCTGTTGTTTCTGGTGGCGCTTCTGCTGTTGGTTTTGCTGCTGCTGCTGTTCCTCTTCCTGCTAGTGTTGCTCCTGCAGCGGCTACGCTGCTGCTGTTGCGACCAGGGCTGCTATTGTCGTTGTTCCTGTAAGGGCTGCTCCTTTGTTGATGCTGTCGAATGTGCTGCCGCAGCTGCGGTGATGGTGCTGCTGGCGCCGCTGTTGCTGCTGTCCGGCTGCCACTTTTTTCCGAGTGCGCAGCTCTCCGGGGTGGTGCTGCCGGGGATGCTGTTGTTGTGGGGTGCGTTGTCGCTATGTTGGGCCGGCAGGAAAAACTACAAGGATTTCTCGGGGAGACGTTGTACAGGGCGGGACTGTCACCCCGACAACTTGCACTAATTGAGGTGGCTTCCGTGAGCCGCTGCGCGCGTATGCGCTGGCTGCTGCAGCGTCTGGATCGCATGCGTGGCGCAGACGCTGCAGCAGCGCCGGAAAGGGCAGCAGCAGCAGCTGAAACCGCAACAGAAGCAGCAGCTGCGGCAGTAGAGGAAGCCGTGGTCGCAGAAAGCGCATGTCCCGCGGCATTGCCCGGCATCTCACCCACGCTTTTCGACTTTCCTGGCCCGTTGCGGTTTCTTCAGTCGTCCGCAGCAGCAGCCGCAGGTGCGCTTTATTTCTGCGCTGGCCGAGGACGCTTCGTGACAACTCTCTTGCAGCAGCAGCAGCAGCCGGAGTGCGGCATAAAGAGACGTGATAAAGAAGAAGAAGAAGAACCGGGCACGGCAGACAGCAGCAAAGCGCAAGGAGTAACAACGGAAAATTTGGAAACGATGGCAGCTGCAGCAAGAGCAACACAAACGGACGATATACGGGTAAGCTGTGTGGAACATCAGGCAAGCGGTGTACCGCAGCAGCACGACGGGCAGAAAAGAAGAAGAAGAAAGCCGAAGCAGCCGTCCGCACGTCCAGTAAACAACTATTACAACCCTGTCACGTATGGAGTGTATTTTTTAGCCATCGTGGATGAAAATGTTTGTGTAGGCTCCTGGAGCTATCCACGTAGTAATAGTAGCATTAGGAGGAGGAGGAGGAGTTCCTGAGACAAACGCTCATGTCCTCGTCATATAATAATGTAGGGAGAACACACTGCTGAATCTGCGAAGAAATTCCTGGCCCATCTAAAGTTGTTTTTTCCGTCTACGTGCGGCGGTGGTTCTCTTACGACGAGAATCTCTCTGCTGCAGAGACGGAGATGTTGCTGTTTCGTTGTACCTGTGCGCAGCTCTGTCGTCTTCCTCTCTCAGTCACACACACACATCTACATGCATATACATATATATATATATATATATGGAGAGAGAGAATGTAGAGAGAGGTACGGAGTCGTGTGTATAGGCGCAGGTGTGTAATAGAGTGTGTGTTTCCGTCATAGGTCGGTGGCGTCTATAATTATTCACCGGTGGCTATTAGAGGGTGTTCAACCGTTTGTAGGTAAATGCTTCAATAAACTAACATGCGAATGAGGGAGATAAGCTGAACAGCTGCACCGGTGGTGGCAAAGAGGTGGACATACACAGCTGCTACGCAGGTAGCTGATGAACTGGTAGACTTATCTACATGTACACACATATATATACATGTATATGTAGTGTATCTATGTATACGTGTAGGCGTTTGGATTGGTGTGTATTTCAGTAGGCATATCGATGAATATCCCTGACGTCTGTAAATATGTATATATACACAGATGTGTATCTATGTGTGTAGTGTATCTGTATGTGTGTGTAGCCGTTTGCTTTAATGAGTATCTCTGAATGCGTATCGATGGATACGTGGGACATCTGTATCGGGATACGTATATATACATGTTGTAACTGTATGTGCCTATGTGTTTAATTTGATGAGTATCTTTAACAGCCATGTCGGAGGATACCTGGGACAACTACATATATATATGTGTATATGTATATATATATGTATATGGATGTAGTGTATCTATTTATGTGTGTGAGCGTTTGAATTGACGCGTATCAGAATAGGCACACGGTTAGATACCTGGGACATCTGCTTATGGGCATATATGTATATACATATGTATGTAGTGTATCTATCAGTATGTGTAGGCATTTGCATTGATGCTTATGTGAATAGGCGTATCGTTGAACTTCTGCAACGTAGAGCGTATCACGCAGATAGATGGGCAGACAGACCGGCCGGCGTGTGGTTCCACCGAGATGGTAGAAGAATGGGAGAGGCTGACCAAATATACTGCGTCAGCAACGCGTGAAGAGAAAGAAAAACAGCCAGCTGCTCCCACGCCGGAGGTATAGACATACAGGCAGAGAGAGATATATGTACTGCTGCGTCCTCGAGACATACGCAGCGGGGGTACAGAGGTGCACAGGTCGTCGGATGAAGAGATAGAGGCAGATGCGGGTAGCTCACTCGACAGCTCAGATACGCAGCGAGAGGCCTGTTTAAATAGTCATTAATTGAAACGCACGCACATTTATATAGGTACACTTCACATAGAATATATCCGTATGTAGAGGGACATATGTATATGTACTCGAGTGACGACGCCAATGGGAAATCACACGTGGAGCGGTCGCTGCTGAATTAAAGAGCCGTAGGTGAAGACTTCGTATAGGGCGACGGAGGTCCGATGAAACGCAGCAAGAATGAGGTGGGTAGAGACGCAGGCAGAAAAAAAGAGGAAGGACAGCTGGGACGCTGCGTGGGAAACAGGCAGGAGTGAAAAAGTGGGTCTTGCAAGGGAAGAGAGTCGATAGAGAAGGTTCCCCGGTGTAGAAGTCTCTTCTCCGTGGGGAACGGGTAAGACAAGAAAACGTAGATAAAGAGAAATGTAGGCGCATGTACTGCAGGAATACAAGGTAAACAATTCTTCATGAAGCGCAGACGCCTACAGGAGGGGGGAGAGACGCGAAAAACGGAGACGTTGAGTCAAGAGGAAAATAGGAGGTGCCGGTAATAACCGAGGGAGGTTGCACAAACGACTTCACTCGTATATATGTGGGGGCACGTTATGTGCAACTTGGTGAGTCCCGAGACAAATATACAAGCGGTGAACAGAGAGGTAGGGAGACAAAAGGGTAGGTGGAAGATCGTGAGCAGCAGAAAAGTCGAGGTACGGACAACGGGGGGATCGGAGGGCGGGGGCGGAGCAACGTGGGAGAGATGAAAAAAGACGACTGAGGAGAAGAGGAAACCGAGGTTGTGCTGGAAGGACAGTTTTGTGGATTTCTGACAGATAGAGAGCGGTGAAGATGCAGAGGGAGAGACACAGAGAGAGGGAAGGACGAGGACCTCGAAGTCCCGTGGGAATGTTTCCTGCTTTTTTGCTGTTCAGCAAACTGTCTGTCTGGAGAAGGAGGAAGAGGAGAACCAACTGCACGTGACCTCGATCTTCGCATGCACATACAGACCGCTGGAATGTCAACATATTTTTGTGTATTATTCTGCTGAGGTGTGCGTTCGAATACCACCACGTTAACACACGTGTGTGTGAATATACACTTATTCGTTTATGTGTTTGTCTTTCTATGTATATAAATGACAGCAAACTTGTCCATCTATGCGTTTGTTGTTTTGCTTATCTTTTTATCAACATATATACATATATATATGTGGGTCTGTATGAATGTGTGTGTGCCGGCATCAAATGTGAATGAATACTTACCTGTCTGTGTGTGTGTCTGTCTGCCTGTCTCCCTCTCTCTCTGCCTCTGTCTCCCTCTCTCTATTTATATTTGACTTATTCGTCTGTGTGTTTGTCTCTTGAATTACCTACCTATCTATCCATCTGTCTATCTGCCTATATGTATAGAGAAATGTGTATATGTGTGCGTGCCGGCACGCACTCAAATGTGAATACAGAATAATTACCTATCTGTGTATTTGTCTATCTGCTTGTCTCCTTCTCTCTCTCTGTACAGAGCTGCCTGCAAACTTGTCCCTACATGTGTTTGTCTGTTTGCTTATCTATCTGTGAATCTACGTACACGTATATAGAGGTGTGTGTATACACGTGTGCGTGGCGGCACGAAAAGAAATACAGGAATATACCTGGCAGTTGAGTGACTGGCCATACGTCCCCAGGCTGTGCCTCAATGGTAGAGAAGCAGCAGCAGCGGCAGCAGGGGGTCGCTGCAAGCACAGCAGCGACATCACCGGGACGCGTCCCCACCTCTCTCTACCGAGAGGACCAGGAGGAGGAAAGGAAAGCAGCGCCACTGGGCAGCAAGAGAACTTCTTGCAGTAGCCGTGGGTGTAAGAGTTTCTACGTGCACGAACACAGATACACAGGCGCCGACGGTGGGGATTGCAATTTTCTTCGACTCTCTGTCTCCTTGTAGGCATTCTCCCAAATTGCTCACAACCTGCTCGCAGAAGAAGCGAAGGAATTGCGGCTTCGCTCGATCGCCGCCTACGTGGAGAGCCACACGCGTGGCGTATACGAAGTTTTTGCGAAGCCGGAGGAGTTGCTGCATCATCGGCGTCAAGGCAGCAGCCGCAGCCGTTCGAGCAGCGGCAGCAGCAGCAGCAGCAGCAGTAGTGAGAGCAGCGGCAGCAGCAGCAGTGAGAACAGCGGCAACAGCAGCAGCAATGGCGGCACCAGCAGCAATGGCGGCAGCCGCGGCAGCACTGGGGGGGGAGGGGACGCAGAAGAGAAAGAAGGCGTGGTGGGGCGCATGGAGAGTTTCTTGAGACGGGCGGCGACTGCCTCGTACGACGAGGTGCAGGCGAAGTACGAAGCGTTTCGTACATTCCTGCTGCAGCAGCACACGCAGGCGGCCGAGACGCAGACCGACGACGCCTCGCAGAGTGCGGAGAAGCGGGAGCAGAAGGCAAAAAGGCTAGCAGAGAAGAAACGGCAGAAGGAGAAGGAGAAGGCTCAGCAGCCTCACGAAACGACAGAGGAGGAAGGGGAGCAGAGCGGGAGAGACGAAGAACCGACCGCTGCAGCAGCGGGCGCGTCCGAAGCCGAGGACGACGGCGCGCGCAGCAGCAGTAGCAGCACTCCGGAGAAGCAGCTGAAAAAGCTGCTGCCGCGTGGAGGGCCGCCGAGGACGAAGGCCATGGAGCGCTTGATACTCGAACTTAAGATCAGCGAGGGAAGCAACAAGCCGTTGCGCTACTATCTCGACAGACTCGAGGAAGACGTTAAAGAAGCTAGACTGCGGAACGACAGTACGCCCGACCACACGCTTTTTTCCACGGCAGCGGAGTCAACAGCGACTGCTGGTAGAGAAGGATACACAGAATGTAGATGACACGTGGTCGATCTAGACGTTGGCAGGGACTCAGACGAGGGAAGAGAAACAGATAGAGAGAGGGGTTGTCGATGATGCACGAAGGTGACCCGGGATGATAGGGAGAGAGGGGGACACAGAAGGTAGATGACGGATGTCGACGTGACGGCGTATGTTGTCGTTATCGCACTACCGGAGAGGCAGACGGAAGAGAGCAGCAAGACACGCGTATGCCTCCTCTCACATCGTCACGGTGGAGATGCACCTCGACGTACCAGTCTGTGTGTGTGTGTGTGTGTGTACACGTATATATGTGTGTGTATGTGTGTGTGTATGTGTGTGTGTGTGTATGTATGTGTATGTATACGTATCTGTGTGTGTGTATGTGTGTGTATACGTTTCTATGTGTGTGTGTGTGCGCGTGTGTGTGTGTATGTACGTGTATGTGAATGTACGCATATGTGAATGTACGTGTGTGCGTATGTACGTGTATGTGAATGTACGTGTATGTGTATTTGTGTGCGTGTATGTGTATGTATGTATGTGTATGTGTATGTGTATGTTTGTGTGTGTGTGTGTGTGTGTGTCTGTGTATGTGTGTATGTATGTGTATGTACGTGTATGTGTATTTGTATGTGTGTGTGTATATATATATATATATATATATATATATATA
>KL647294.1:1848244-1877540 GCA_000727475.1 Sarcocystis neurona | reverse complement strand
TGTATGTGTATTTGTATGTGTGTGTGTATATATATATATATATATATATATATATATATGTGCGTGTGTGTATGTATTTACGTGTATGTGTGCGTGTATGTGTATGTGTATATGTGTTTATATATATATATGTGTATGTGTGGGTGTACGTGTGTGTGCACTTGCATTCCCCACGTTTTTACACCGGTCTTCGGTATGCTTTTGTGTGTACCCCTGGAGATTTGCATATAAAAAGCCGATGCGATCTTCACGTGTCGTTTCTGAGTTGAGTTGCAATACTTCATCGGCGAGTGAGTATCAAAGAAATGCACTTGCAGCATAGCAGCTACATTTCTAGTGAGGTGGCGACATACCGTGGAGGCACGTGTACACGTCTGTGTACATCTGTAATGCATCTAAGCATATAAAATTCGACGTAGATTTGTGGAGGCATTCGTCTTTCTCTCTCTGTATCTTGCAGTCTCTCTGTTCCCCTCTCTCTCTCTACATATATATACATACATATAGATATATATATACGGAAGTGTATGTTTGTAGAGGACGACGCTGGTGTACATTTATATATATCTATATATGTATATCCGTGTGTATGTGTATGTACATGTGGACGGGCGTGACTTGTTCAGCGCTTCGCAGCAGACAGGGTTCCTGTGTGTGCCGCCTCACTCAGAGAGTTCAGGCACGCTCAAGTAGGCCCCGTACGTCTTGCAGCGACAGGCGTAAAATTTATGTCTCTCGCCTTATATCCACGTGTTTCTGCTGATGAATTAGCTCCTTTATGCAGAAAGAAATACCTGACTTGTACGTGTTGTGGCATCTGTCTACCATCCTTTCCACTTCACACATTTGTAGATATATGTATGTATATTATTGCAGGAGAAGGTTAGTGGCCACGCGTGCATCTGCCGGGACTGCAAAGCTTTTAATCCGTCTACACATGTATACCAGTTGTGGAAACGTAAATGTTGCTGCTAGTTCTCTAGACGCCGAATAGAGGTAGACATTTCACATACAACAGACATACGTGGAGGTATACATAAAGTGAATGCATAAACGTTGTCACACATGCATATCCATATATATGTATACATGTGTATGTATATTTATATATATATATGTGCATATATTGTATACGTATATATCTGTGTATCTATATATGTATGCATACATATATATATATATATGTGTATATATATATATATATATACATACGTGGATATATTATTTATGTATACATATATATATACATGTGTGTATGTGTACACAGATATATTTTAATGTGTACGTGTATGTATAGAGCACCCCGTTGTATAGCGTTTATGTAGAAATGCGACGCAACTGCGCACCTGCGTAGAGATACGAGTCTCTTCAAAGTTCCTCTCTCTGAACGTCCTGGACGTTCCGTTCTTCCCTCTTTCGCATGCAAATACATGCCTACACATACGCGCATGAATTGTTTGAGTGTGCATGCACCGACACTACACAGATACGTACGAACGTACTCGTGGATACGCGTGCACCGTCCTTGCACATCTCCTGAATTCGCAGATACCAACAAACAAATGTGTAGACGAATATCAATTTGTCTATCTATCTGCGTCACCGTCTCCCCATGTCTACACATATATACACAGGTGTACGTAGGTGCCGGCGTTAATCCAAACTCACACGTGAGTCCGCTTGTGCTTGCGCACCCACATACGTATCAAGATGTATATATGTATTTGTGTAAGGCAATCTGATTCAGCGACGCTCTCGTTGTATGTGAAATGTCTACATCCATTCGGCGTCTAGAGAACTAGCAGCAATATTTACGTTTCTACAACTGTGTAGGGTCGTATCCCTACAGCTGTTGCGGCTGCGTCATTGCTTGCTGCTCCGGCGTCACCTGCTGCCGTGGGGGCATCTGGTGTACAGGGGCTGTTGCCTTTCCTCTTGCACTAGCTTCTGGTCCTAACGGTACTCGTGTTTCGCAGTGTATTAGCCTCTGCTGCTGCTGCGGTTCTCTCGGGGAGTTCACCGTGCGGCGCTACTGTTGCTTTTGGTGCTGCGACTGGTGCTCCTGCGGCTGACGCACGTGTTGCTGCTGGTGGTGCTGCTGCTGGTGCTCCTGCAGCTCCTGGCGACTCTTCGTGTGCTCTTTCTGCTGGTAGTGCTCCCCTTTCTGCGGCGGGTGCTGCTGCTTCTTGCGCTGCTCCCAATGCTACTACTGCGACCCCTGGCAACGCTGTTGTTGCTGTTTCTGCTGCTGCTTCTCGGGCTGCTGCTGGCGGTTCTGCGGCCGATGACGCTGCTGCTGCTGCCGCGGGTGTTTCTGTTTCCTTTTCTGCTGCTGCGGACAGACGGTCAGAGCGAAGTGGCTATGTACTTGGCAAAGCGGGCGTGGGAAGCGCTGCAGCACATCGTCCATCTGCAAGAGGGCGCGGACTACAGTCCCAGCAAGCAGAGCCCTTGGCTAGAAGTTATTGAAGTAGATATCCACGTGGAAATGGCGCGAGCTTCTTTAGCGTCGGCGGAGGCGGAGCATGCGGTGTCCGTGCGCAGGCAAGAACTGGACGACGTAGTCAAGCACTGCGACTGTGCCCTCTCGAAGAAGTGAGTAGAAGACGAAGTTGAAGTGGGTGAGACAAGACGAAAACATAGAAGGAGGGGACAGGAGAGGGAACTGGAGAAGAGAAAACTCAGCGAAGTAGACGGAACTTTGAGAAAAGCAAGAGGGGGCGGAGTGCGAGGGGGGAAGGGAAAAAGCAGGTGTGAAAGAGAAGAGGGGAGAAGATGAGAGAGCAGACGGAAAAGGAGGACGAGGAAGAAAAAGAAGGAGAGGAGAAGAAAACGAGAGGGAGAACCGACTGCGAACAAAAACGGGGAGAAGTTGAAGACACGGAAGAAGAAGACGAAGAGGGAAGAACCGTGTAGGAAGCAACGGAGAAGAAAAAACAGGAGGAGAACGTAGAAATGAAGCAAAGGGAAAACAGGAAGATATAATACTGAAAGGGAAATACATGTGTCAGCGAAGAAGAGAAGCCAAGAAGAAGAAGGAGCCAAAAAGAGGAAGACGAAGGAAGCCGAAGACAGAAGGAAGGAGAAAGAGTGAAAATGAGAGAGAAAAACAGAGGAGACAGTAGAAGGCAAGTTCTCTCTGCATGCGGAATGTGGAGTCACTATAAGTGTGTCTGTGAATACACTGGCATACGCGTCAGCATAACTGGACGCAGAGAGAAGAAAGGAGAAGAATTGGGAAGGGACCACCTTTCTATCCTCTCTACGATTATACAAAATTGTGAACCACGCCTAAGCGTGCCTGCAGGTATGTATGTATGTGCGTGCATTGCGTACGAGTCCGAAGACGCCGCGACATATATGCGTATATAGGGGAATCTATTTGCGCGCAGATCTACATGTACCTATGGTGCTTAGAGCTATACGGGTCTCTGGGTCGGCATCTGTTAAGAATAACGAAGTACATATACATATATATGTATGTGTGTGCGCTAATCTCTGTAGCGACCACACAACCCAGGAAGTGCATCTACATGTACATATATATATATATATATATATGTATATATATATATAGATAGATAGATAGATAGATAGATAGATACAGGAGATTCCTATCCTGAGCAGGATACACACTGACCCGATGTGTATGTCTATGTCGACAGCGCAGCAGCAGGCAATTCAGGAGTAAATGCATATACGGAATTCCAGCTATATAAGTGTACTCTACTCTTCTGTAGTATATGTGTGTATGTAGATACGTTAAACGACCCGTAGCGGCAGCTGTGTGCGGATCCTCTTCTCTTTTGGGATACATATGTCGATTTGCAACCACCTGTAGCAGCAGCTGTGTACGGGTCCTCTGCTCTTCTGTCGTATCCATATATCCACATGTTTTTGGCCATGTGTGGTAGCAGCTGTATATGCATCTCTGTTCTTTCGTCCTGTGTGTATATATCTGCGTATATAGATGTGTATCTGTGGTGAACCCCCCGTATATGCATTTGCGCGCTGATGCAGTTGCCTGCTTGCGCGAACGCCTGTCGCCATGTGTCCCTACGTGTCCGTGTGACGGCGCTCGACAGCAGGGCACCAACGCCATTTCTGCGCAAAGAGCGGTCGCTGTTCTGCAGGCGGTGGTGCATGTGCGAATGTGCGTGGTAGAAGACACGGCGTGAACGAGATTCCTCGTTGTGGACAGCACGAATGCGTCTAAGAAGATGCAGCACAGAGAAAGAGAAACGACAGATGCTGACAGTGAAGAAAAGCTACAGACACTTGGGTCCTGCCCCGTGCCGCAGTATACAGGGAAGTTCCGCGTGTATCTGTGTGTATGTGGTGTAACACGTACAAAACACAAAGAAGGAAAAAAAGGGGGACAAAGAAAAATTAATCGGTGTGCGCCACCTGGAGTAGTTGGTGCGCTCTGACTGCGCAGAGGCAGCGTTAAAACGCGATAGATGGACCAACCGAGCGAAGCGTAGTCAGGTAGACAGCTGCAAAAGTGTAGCTACGTCTGTACGTGTGGAATGCGAACGGAGGACCACCAAGGGTCCAGGAAAACACATGTGTTTCTTGTGGACGTGAGCCGGTCTCTGCCGCGCGTCGAGCCCACACGATAGAAGAGAGACAGAGACACGTGTGTTTGTGTGAAAAGTCAAATAAGTAGAGAGACGAAAGAGACACGCGGCGGAGTACCGTGCAGGCTCTATCTACACCAAGCCACATACGCATTTTTTCCTCGTGTGCAGCTGAGAATGACAGCTGGCTTCTCGGCACAGACACACGCAGAAGAAACGAAAAAGAAACACCTGTGTGTGCAGGTGTAGCTCTGGAGGACTAAGTATACTCGGGCTTCTCTTCAGTGAAGCAGACGAGCTTGGAACGCGTGTTTCAGCGAAGGAGATCCACACGTGTCTTCACAGCGGCTCTCTTTCAGTCTGTGTGAGTTGATCCATCCCTCTCTCAACTTTTCCTCTCTAGCGCCCGCATAGGTAAGCACACGTATGGAAAATTTCTGCGCCGCGCCAGGAGCTCTGTGGACAGCTACGGAAGAGCAGAGAAAACACCATGTAGGGGGTCAGCGGAAGGACTGCTCCAGGAAGTCGCAGTCGCACACTAGTTGTGAATATCCGCGGGTGGAAAGGTCTACGAGCGTGCGGACATCTACTCAGCTACATTTGTTCCATAGTGTTTGCGAGCAGAACACATATATTTGCGTATATGTCTGTGTGTTTGCAGTTTTGCCAGGACAGTTGGAGGGAAATCTGAGAGAGATCTGGGTGCGTGTGCTTGTATTCGTTTGTGTTTGCTTACACGTGGTACGTGTACACAGATGTATCTGTATCCTTAAATCTATTTGAAAAGAATATGCAGGAATCCAGACGCGTAGTGCACCTCTGTATGCATTTGGTTCTGTGTATGTCAAAAAGTTTATCTACGGATATGTGTGTACATAAGACTCTTTCAGTCTCTCTGTATGTGTGTCTACGTGCGGGGACCCGTGTCCACGTCTGCGTGCATTGTATATGGATATGTACGCATGGGTCTATCGGCAAAGATTTGCTCGTGTGATTGCGATGCTGTGCGTGTCCAGACGTCGATATGTTTGCGTGTGTACATACATAATATATATATATATATTCAGAGGGCTACCTATCAAGACGATTTCTTTGATACGTATATACATGTATATTGGTGTGTATCTATCTATCAATATATGTGTGTATATATGATTGTGATTCTATAAAAACATACGTGTCTCTGGAGGACCATTCGTATGAGTCTGAGTAGATACGCGGGCTTCATGTATGCAAACACTGGAATTTCCATATATTAGCGGTACTCGTATATATATCCGTATAAAAAGATGTATGTTTATCTATACTTGTACTTAAATATAGATAAATATATATATGTCTGCAATGTTTCCTAAGGGACGTGCACAGGCGTCATAGACCTGTCGACCACCTGTGCCTGTACGTAGAAAACTTTGTCGATAAACCACTTGCGAATGTTTAAACAGATGTGTTTCAACATAGCAACCTCGAGGCCCGTAGATATACATACCTTCGTACTTAAACGTATCCGTGCTGGCACGTAGCCGTCCTGATTCGTCCATGTGTATGTGCATGGATGCGTGTTAGTGTATATGTGAATACGTATGTACATATTTTTGACTCTGTGTGTGCAGCTATAAATATATATATATATATATATATATATATGTATGAGGTGTATATGCATACACATCTGTATATGTATGTGTATGAAGTGTGTATGTATAATTATGTGTGTATATCTATACCTGTGCGTACCGGTATATACCGATAGATGTCGACGCAGTTCCGTCTGTATGGAAGCTTTTGTGTACTCCTGGTGCCGGTGCATCGGTGTGTGTGCATGGTTTCTGATTTGTTGCAGTCCCGATAGACCAGAAGCGTTCTACTACCGCGCGAAGGCCTTCCTGCTGCTCGGAGAATACAGGCAGGCATACGTAAGTGAATCTGAACGTGTTGGAGTTTTATGTACGTCTGCGTAGATGTGTGAAGCCTCATGCTTCGACGCCTCTAGTTTCATTCTACGCAGAGGAACACCACACCTACAACACATCATGTGTGCGCGCGCAGAAACAACTGCGTAGGCCTCCTAGTCAATATTGTGGTTCAGCGCAGTTGCTTGCATGCTTGACACGAACGTCTCTCTTTCTGTGTACATACACAAATCTATTAATGCACGTCTGGAAAGGCCTACACGTGAAGACTGAGAGGAACATAGAGAGACATACACCTACCGTTTGCGAGGACGGATATATATCCAGCACCTTACGTGGAGCTGTACGTATTTGTTTATGCCTGGGCGTGTCACTCCTGAAGCACGGAGGGCAGTTCTGACTGCAAAAGAGTCGCACACGTATCAATACAGACGGACACGTATAAGTGACGCCGACGTACGTGCCGCATCACGGACGACTACTGGCACGCGTGGAACCCCCTGCCGCGACTGCGCGCACGTGCAGGAATCGATCTATGTAGATGTCTGTCTCTCTGATCGTGTGTGTACCTACCAGAAACTGCTGCTGCTGCAAGTGTGCTGTCTGTGTGGCAAGCAGGGACACACGTAGCTCATGCCCAGCGGAAGAGTGCCGGCAGGCGTGGTTCCTGAATCAGCGCAGCTGCGTAGGGCATGGTACCCCTCTTCAACGAAGGAGACTTTGTGTGAGGCAGCCAAACGAGACTGCGCTGACCCACCTGCTACAACCACCTCGTCTCGCCTACGCAGAGCGTGCTACGTGTACGCACTTTTCCGGACACACACAGAGACGGACGCGTGGTCACACACACATTTACACACACACACACACTTGTGAATGCGTGTAGAGCTCTTTCACTCAGAAAATATATTTCTGCCTGCTGATATATTCAATGGAATGCATTACGCGTCTTTGTCTGTTTGTGTATGCACGCGGTTTTTCACGAGAGTGTCAGTCGTCAAAGACGCAAACGCGGGTTGACATCTGCCGTGTGCGTTTTGGTGAAACACAGCGACCTGCCAGGCTGCCGGGATAGAAGCACCTGTTTTTGTCTTGTTCCTTATTTTCTGCCTCGTTGGGTGCTTCCGCTAACGGAAGAAACTGCACACGAGAAAACATGAGCACTGACAACGACAATACTAGCAGTGTCGCACTTTCCTCAAGAGGCAAAACCAGCACCCTGCTTGTGGGCTCTATCAGGTGTATACGCGTCTGGGGAGCTGCTTGGCTACCGAGGAGCAGGAATGCGGCAGTGGGGAAAAGTTGCTGAGTGCTGAGTAGAAGAGGCAGAAGGCGAAAAGGTAGAAGACTAGAGAGGAAAAGAGCTGGAGGGGCAGAAGAACAAGCAGGAGAGGGGAAGAAAGAAGCTGCGGCTCTTCTTTGCAGCATGGGGCACTGTGTTGCACGTAGGTCGCCATGCGGCGCTGTTGCTCTTCCTCCAGTTGCTCTGCTGGTATCCACTTACTCCAGCAAGGGCTGCTCTCTCTTCTGCCTCTGCTGCTCCTGCAGCTGCCCTACGTCCTTCCGCTGGTAGAAGTGCTTCTTTTACTCCTGCTGCTGCACTTCCCCTCTTTACCCTTCTGCTTGTGTCTCTCCGGCGGCAGCAGGAAAAACAACAGCAGCAGCAGGAGCGTTAACTGCAGCCGGGTTTGCGTAATCTGGAGCGATAGGAGCACTGGCAGCAAGAGGATCGGCATCCCAACAACAATAGAATCAGCAGCTACAGACGCTCCGCGGTGCAGGGGGCAGAAGGAGCCACAGCAGCAATAGCAGCAACAGTGGCAGCTGCAAATGTAGGGGTTCTGGCGCTGATGTGTACTGCTGCTGTTGCAGGAGGACTGCACGGCGGGACTCGCTCTCACCCCTCGCGACAGGCGTATGCAAGGAGTCAGTCCACCACAGAAGCACAGCAGCAAGCAATGCTTCTAAACTATTTGATGTAGACCTAAGCAGATAAATGCTTGCGTATGTGTAGACAGAGACTACGATCGTAGCTGTACAAATGTGTACATACGTGTACGTGTTTGCATATATGCGACACATTGCAACCGCATGCAAGTGCATACGGAGAAAGAGGCTTGTCTACAAGTAGGTCGCTGCATTCCCCGTATGTGTGTGTACGCCGACATATCAGGTGCTACAAGTGGACACGTATACAGACATGCGGGTGTGTGGTTGCGTGGACGTGCTATTAAATAGGCGTGTATACACATGAGTGGAGATGTTATTAAACGCCCATTCTGATACACGTGCGTAGAAAATATATCGTATCTGACTTTTATCCCAACTGGCGTATGTATACACTCATACACGGAGGAATACGTGCAAGAATATAGCTTTGCAAGTGCTTATGACTACGCATACGTACAAGTATAGAAGAGACTGAAGAAAAGCGGTAAAGTGAATCGCCGTGCTGCTGAATTGCCAATATTTATCTGGGAGAGAGATCACGGATGTACCCTTATATGCGTATACATGTATGTTGTCGCATACACATATACATGTGTATGCACGGATGTAGCGTAGACGTACACCGGTGGGTATGGATCTTAACGTATGCATATGTATATATATATGTTTGTACTTGTCAATGAATTGTGCAAACCTGTGGAAGTGTATGGATGTACAGAAACACTGATATGTGGAGGGCGAGTTTCCGGAATTCAGCATGTAAATACATTTATATATATATATATATACTTAACACACGGTCACAGGATACGACACCTTCTTCCATACATATGTGAATACGGAGAGAGAGAGACGGAGGAATAATCCGGACGGATACGCACGCATACATAAACAGTTGGAGTGGACAGAGCGACAATCCGTGGAACAAGTAAATATGTGAGAAAAAAGTGCGTACACGCCGTCTATCTAGATACGCATACAGAGGTGTGTGTACATTTATCTGGACAGAGCAGCGTGCACGTTCGACCACTTTGTGTACGATTACTGTTAAATGTATGCATATATGAATGTATTCACCTGCACTCTCCATGGGGGAGAGTACCGCGGTTACTCATGTTAGCGACAGTTGAATTTCGTAAAGAAGCTTCTTACCATGGACAGACAGCGCAGAGAGACTCCGAAAGTGATCTCTGTGCGTGCTGTTTCGCAGCTGCGACTGGTTATTGAGAGATACTTAGAGACGCATGGATTGCCGAAGACGTGATGAGAAACGCAGCACCAGTACGGACGTTTCTCTGCAAAATGGTGGCTGTTCACTCGGGCGGGTACACCCACGTACAATCTACGTATATTCGGAAAAAACTCGGCTCGAGGCCGGACTACGCGGGAGGAGAGGAAAGGGGGACTGGGAAAACAAGGACGGGCAGTCAAAAAGGAATACTATTTGCACGTACGAACAGCTTGACAAGATGAGTGTGATTCGTGAGTGATATCAGGAGGTGGAGGCGTGACTTGATCGGCCGCTTCGTTTTGGGGTCGCATATGTCTGCTTCGATGTTACACTAAAGGATTAGAGGCCTTTTAATGTAAAATATAACTTCGTGAGTACTTCTGTGTCCATTCTTTTTCCTGCCGTACCTGCTCCTTTCTCCTAGAACAGAACAAAAATTTGGGCGCTTTAATATTCATGTGTGTATTGGTGGGGTTATCGGTGCATTGCGCGTTTTTCCCTCTGCACTCTCTATCCATAATAAGGAGCTTCTTTTATAAACCTAACTGTCGCTAACAAGACTAACTTCGTTGCTGTAGAAGCTTCGGTATTGCAAAATAAGAGTTCTATCCGTGCGAGTGAACTGTGTTACTCCCGTGTTCTTCCTGCCGCTGGTAGAGCTGTGACATTTAGTGCAGACAGACGTGTATCCGCGGTGCTGCTGCTGCTTTTACTGGGTTAGAAGTTGTACAATTCGTTGTACAGGTGTACGCGGCTGTACTACGTGATGATGATTCAGTTCTTGGAAGTGAGTTCATTCACTGTAGCTGCTGTGCTGACCTCTTGTGTTGATATGAATGTGTGAGCACCGCCCGCAGTACCACTCACAGAAAGCGTCTACCTGACAGGGGGAGCGCAGAGCAACCGTCTGTACATTTTATCCGAGATCTCGAGTACTACGCATTCAAGTGTGGAGAAAAGTAGGTCGTGGTGGTCTAGCAGCAACCTACATTTTCAGCGTATATGCGTGTGTACATCACAGAGTAAAAATACAGTTACACTTCTGTTCGTTGCCTGTCTCTGTGTTTGTACATATGCACGTGTGTACGCACACGTATGTCTCCGTGCGTGTGTGTACGGCGACGGGCAGACGTTGAGCCTGAGCTGGAGGTGTGTCGCTAAGTGTGCGCACCGCTGTGTCTATCTTATGTCTATACATATTTATTTACACTGCAAACGAAATGCCTACAGGTGGAGCAACTACAGGAGTCGACTCTCTCTTCTCTTTCCCGTACCGCTGTGTCCTCCAGGTGCCTTCTCGTGCATTCTTTCTCTTACATACATCTGCGTACACATACACAAATGTACGTAAAATCGACTACCGTGTACAAAGTAGATGCTTGTGATACGTGGAATACCAGTAGACTTGAGACAGTCTCGGCTTTGCATGCCGTGCTTTTTACAGCGGCCTCAGTGGGCCCACACAGTTGCCTGAATACAGCTATTCGTATTTGCAAAATCTATAAGCGTGTACGTGATGCACGAGCATGTATGCTTGTGGGTGTGGAAACATTATGAACAGTTAAAACAATCCCTGTTTTCCTCTACGAAAACAAGTATGTGTGGTCGGTTTTCACTTATTCAGGCGTTGGTTCTTAACTGCCCAAATCTCCTTTGACTACAGAAATCAAAAAATATGTACATCTTGCTCTGTAGATGACGACTAAATTGGTGTCTTCTCAGTAGGCCTTACACGGACGCAAATACGAACAAACTATCAGTTTTTGCATGTATTCGCTATCGAGTCAAGTGCTTACGTAATGCGTTGCGTTGAAACGGAAGGACACTTGTGTGTACAGGAAGGGAAAGAAAGCGTGGTGGGATGTGAATAGTTGTATATTCTTGGTGTACACAAAGTAAGACGTATATCTCTGTACATTCTTCGCCTTACTTCAATGACCGCACGTAGCAACAGCTCTATATTTCCGGCCTTCCTTCCCCACCTGTGGTGAAATGCCGTGGTACGTAGTTTTATGCATTGTCATTTCTATATATATGCACGTGCACGTTTAGTTACCTCACTTTTCTAGGCTCTTAGCGTACGTATTTGTTAAAGGTGCAATGCTATATGATCAGACGCTTACGCGGATGCCAGTGACATATGCGGTTCGTCAGGCGCAGGTAGCACCTGGATCAAGCAATAGTATCTTCTATCCTCCAGGATATTCCGTGATACTTTTTTATACGTATGAATGTGTGTGTGGTACTGCAAAGGTGACCGACGGTCAACGCTTTGCCGCGTAACTGACCACAGGGGTAAACTTGTGGCTCTGAGCAGCACTGTTGCTATTTGGCGTCCACTGGCGAAGAAGCGCACGTTTACATTTTTAAAGCTCTCAACCGTCGACGCCATGTTCGTCAATCAGCTGTCTGCATTGGACTGTTTAGCATTAGCCTTCATACCAGGGGAACACAGAACGCAGAGAGAGCCCACTTCTGTTCAGCTCCGCACGAACCCTTCAGACGACGGCGTTTCATATTTTTGTAATGCTGTGAGGGGTAGTGAACGTCTTTACTGAAATTTTGGAAGAGACCGCCATTCAACCGTAAGGTGCAAATACGTCCTCATCCTTGTTCTAAAGTGGACGTGTGCATTCAAACAGGCATGCACTTGAAACAGGGAAACAAGTCAGCACGTAAACAGTCAACACGACGGCTGTCGTTTGGCAGTCCCAGCCACCTGCTTCACACCCACCTACCTCGAAAGCGGCTAGCCATGCAAGAAGATTCGAACGCCCGCTCCCCTCTTAAACACACACAGTATTATATACATAACGTATGCACCAGCATGAATATGTCTGAAACATTCCTCATACAAATCTGTTGAAGATCCACACATGGTACAAACGAGGCTAGTTGCGTGCGTTCATCCTTGTTAATTGTGTTGCATCCCGTAGACAAGAAGAGTCTTACAGTCTACGTTCACAAGCACTATGAGATAACGTAGGGTACAGCCTTGTGCAGTGTGGCTCCTCCTAGAGTTGTTTCCGATGTGGCAGCACAGTGCTACACTGTTTTTCCACATGTGAACCCGTAACACTTCGAAGAGCTTATCGCAGGGAGAAAATAAAATCCAGCCCGCCTGGATGTGCTCCGCTTCGTGCCTAGCACATACACAAAAGCCGCAGGTAATCCGCCCCGGCTGCACTGGGTTCCGCGTTCGATCTTCTCTCATGCCGGCCACAAGCTTAGCACCGGCAGGTACGTACATATATATATATATACATCTGCATGTAGGTGTATCTCTACACATATTGTACAAGTTGTCGCCTCTTTGAACAGAGTGCACCGTCGCACGCGCGTAGACAAGGAGTCCTCGCGCTGCCTGTAGAACTTGGCCCGCGCAGTACCCGCATATGCTTGTGCGTGGACACCACATGAAACTTGAGGACACACGTACACGTGTACGCCTACATCAGCGGTATGCAGAAACGTGGACGTATTCGTATACACGTACACGTACCTACTCAGACCTTTACCGACATTGTACAAACAGAAAAATCCCGTGTACTTCTCTCGCCTTCACGTGTCCGGCAGACCCGTAGTTGCACACATTCCCTCGGCCTCACCTTGCATCGCGACTGGTCACCAGACATCTGCGTGTCTACACTGTATGCCTTCTCACTGTCGGTTAAGTTTGAAGCCACCACTCTGGATCCTTGTTTCTTCTAGTCGTATCAGCTACATATGCATCCTTACACTCATGTATGGCTCCGGCAATCTTTCTATCTTTCTTCTGAACTCTTTACACGGATGAAAAGACGCGCTAAGGGGCGCGTGAACGAACGGTCGCGTATGTCTGCATGGCTTTACATCCATCGTATCTGTGAATGTAACCGCATAGCCGCCACTGGCTCTGTACTCTGCCGTCACGTTTTCCTCAAATCGCTTGGTACTGCTCGATTTCGACCCTCATCTACCTTTGTCCTGTTGTCCGCCAGCGTGCCTCTGCTGCACAGCAGGCGTTGTTGTGCGGCCGCACGTTTAGACCTGTAGACACGGCTCCACGAAGCAGCGGTTAGACCGTTCGTCTGCTCCATCAGCGGACAGGGCCGCAGTAAAGCAGTAGCACACACTAGGCAACGCCAACGCAGCCGACCTAGTACGAATAGCTGCTGGTGTTCCGTCAAAAACGAACTAACCAGCACTTCCTGTTGAGGCGAGTGTGTTTCTTCAGCAGCCATCTGCCCACCCTCTAAACAACTCGCGTAACCACCGGCATCGCAACCATGTCCACCCCTAAGACTCGCGTAACGCACAAGCAGGAACACCAGCTGGTAGAGCCTCCTACCGTTGGCGCCCGTGAAGAAGGAAGCCTTATATGAGGACAGAAATGCCGTGGTGGCAGCTGTATCGGCTAATTTGGTGGCTGGCTGACCGCTCCAGCGTGTTGCTCAACACCGACGTCGTCGCCGATCACCACAAGTGTGACGTGTGGCACTACCCGTACAAGGCGCTGGTGCTCCTCCAACGCGTTGCCCCATATGACACCCGGTTTTCGCCTGATCGTAATCTGCAGCTGTGCCGCTAGCGTGGCTGGTACGTCTCACCGTTGCGGTTGTTGTGACAAGTTGCGCTTCTGCTGGCTTGTATCATCCTGCCGCAACGTTGATGCGTCGCTGGCTGGCTGAATGTAAGAAGGTTATGTTTCAGACCCGCCTCATTTCGTTTTCATGAAAACTGCCTCTTGAGTCGTATTCGCGTCTGAGCGGTTAACGATTAACACTGAAAAAGCAACGGAGGAGCCGCCTCTTGCTGGCGCGTGTTCAGTCACGCATCGCGAGTGCACACATGTGTCGGCGTCGCCGCTAATGCTGGTGTAGCATCCCATCGGTGAAATTGGGTTTGTGCTAGTGGTTGGAAGAATTTTTGTGCAGCCTCCCTCCAGAACAACGTGAGGATGTTCTGCGGGTCATGACTTACTGCCAGCAGTACCAGTTCAAAAAAGTGGCGCGTCACTGCCTTCTTGTGACGTCCGTGGCAGAATACGAAACAAAGGTCTGCTTAAACCCGTACACACACAGGTGGGTAGCGTGAATATGCTCTGTGGATTCGTGTACCTGACGACCCCATGAGGTGTCACTTCAGCCTCGGGTAACGGTTCTGTCTGTGTTGGTGCATTGCACACATAGGTTGCACACGTAGGTTGCACCAGAGCTGGAACCTACAATGAGCAACTCCGACTTGCCTGATTAATTAGGTGTATGAATGCGAAGTGGAGTGTATAACTTCGTTTGGGGAGGACAGAGGCGACAGCGACGTGACCTTAAGCGTGCCTGTGGTTTACGCAGCCTCAAAGCTGCAGAGAAGGGCGCAGGAACAAGAGTACAGTTGCCGAATGCTGTCTACCATATACGGAAACTGCGTGAAGATTTGGCACGTATCTAGACAGGGATACTAAGACAGATAAATAGCCGCTGACAATTCTAGACTGGAGGAGGCGTGTCCGAGCCACAGAGGTCGTCAGCAGTTCAGTATACACGCAACCAAACTGTGTCGGCAGTTCCATACGTACGCAGACCTAAGCACCTACAGTTCTGACAAGGACACAGCGAAGCAGCCTCACGTCCTTGTTGTGTCCATGTCCGTCGGCAGTTTCCTATCATCTATGCTGGAAGTGTGATCTGAAGGCACGTCCCCCACCGTCGAATTCTGCTGCTCTTGAGTCATCAGCCTTCAATGTTTTTTGGTTGTCTTCTCCGCTGGTTCGTTGAGTCTCCCCTCGTCTAAGTATTTCTTGGGCCGCGATCGCGGCTTCACCCTCTGCATTTTCGATGCCTTCCGTGGATATGGTTCTTTCGTCGCTCGTCCTTGCGGTTTCCTTCTCCTGTTGCCACATGTCTTCGCCCTCACACTGTTTTTGTCTCCGTCATCCATACTCGGTGTAATACCGCTACCAAGTGCAACACATTTTTCTTTGCTTCTGGGCGTGCATTGCGTCTTCCCTGTGTGTGTTCGCATTACTTTGTCATCCTCAGCCTTTCAAGATGGCAGTTGTAGAGCCGAAACCAGATGACATCATCTTTGGCGTGGAAATGGGCCCTGACGTGAGCGTTGTCGCCACGGGCATACGAGAAGATGTAGAAAAATGTGTGAATGTCGGCGGCATGTCCGCACATTTCAGCAAACACGACTTCCCTTCTACAGTCGCCTTTTCTGGAAAAATAAGGTAACTAAGCAGTCTCTGTAAAATGTACGCCGTCGAGGGTCTAGGCATGGACCGCATAGCACCGCGCCACATTTGTGCGCGCAGGCACTCAGCTTTTGTGGAGGTAGACGGTGCCGCGCCCGCGCGTGCCTATTCATACGTCAACGACAAAGGCTTCGTATCATCGATCCATAGAAAGGATGCCCACCCTGTGTCTACAGATAAATATGCACGCAGGTCTCCCTACCCCTTAAAAGAACACGTGTACAGAGACGTAGACGTTCAAGTATACACAGACCTCTGTGGCCGGTGGACGCCGTTTGTTGTCCGAGAATGTTTGTCGTGTGAAGGAAGCGTTACGACAGAGGCGCACAACACGCGCATATCGAGCGTCTAATTCGTAGGTGAAGATATGTGTCTTCATCGAGACCGGTGTTTGCATGAGCACGCATACGACAAGAAACCACGCGATAAGACGTTCTTCTGCGCGGGGACATGTGTGTGTGTGCGTGTGTGCGTGTGTGTGTGAGGCGTCCGTTCTACTGCAACATAGCCGTTCCGCACGTATCTGGCGGCACATACGCAACCAGCACACAACCAAGGAGGTTTCTGTGTGTACGTTCGAAAGCAGATAGTAAAAACGACCGCTTTGACAGCTGTGTGTCCATGTGTACGTGCATGTGGACCCCCGGACGTATACGCCTGGAGGCATAGACACGCACGCAACGAGTACGTAAAAGCGCTCGTCCAGTAGTATACATTTATTCGTCCAGACTCCTTAGTTTCGAACGGTCAGAGACGATAAAATCTATGTACAAACGTGTGATTCGTCACCCACGTATACATGCTTATACACGTGGACGCCATCACTGCACGTCAAAACGCTAAAGAAGCTACGCCGCTGAGACGGTTGCTGTTCAGGGCACGCGCATCTGAACGCAGAGCCCCCTCCTATATGTTCCCGTGTGGCGCTGCATGAAGAAGCTGATGCGTGTACCCTGGTGGTGCTGCTGCTGCTGCTTCGCGCGCCCCTATGCCTTTGTTGTCTCCCGTCAATAAAAGGATATCCGTTTAAAAGTGAACGAGCACATCCTTAGATCCGTACACTGCTCAGAGAAGTCGAGACGCACACCGCGACCTGCATCCGTGTGCACGTCAGGAAGCTTTGGCTCGGCAACAGGTCCTCGTTTCTCCGCACCCGAGTACCCTGTCATCTAGGTGCCTGTATTCTTTGTGGAAGCTGATACGCAGGTGCGTCGCTCCCACATTTTTCTGCTCGAGACGCGCGTACTAGCAATTCTAGTCACCTCACGTGGAGACGTATAGTCGCATATACGCTTTGCGATGCGTGCTGCGTTGACCTCTACGCGGGGTGTCTGGCTGTGGACGCGATGGCGTTGACGCCTTGAGAACACATGGCCGTGTACCTCGGCTTCTGCGTATTTGGCAGATTGACGTTGTTGTCCATCCCGGCCGAGGTAGTACTACTACTCTATATAACTGCGTACACGTTCGCACACACATTCATTCGTCTACTGCAGCATCTGCACGTGTCCACTTTCAAGACGTGCTCGCGCCTGTAAAAAGACGAACTGCTACAAAAATGTTGGATTTTCATCCTCCTGCGCCCTTGCTGCGGCGTGTTCGTGTTTACACGTGAAATATTTGTTGTACTCCCGTGTAGCACTGGGATAACCGCAAACGGGTCTGCGTGGAATGGGATCCAAATACAAAAGCGGACTCTGTATTCAGTGCCTCAACGTATGTGTACGTATGCATAGGATGATGCAGCTTCACATACTGCCGTGCTCATAGGCGGTATAGAGGACGTTTGTTGGTAGGTGCGTCAAAGTATGCATTTTTCGACTTGCTGACGCACAGGGCTGCGGGACACGAATAGATTTGTGCACAGTCCTAATGGGCACTGTTTAGATTCGTAGAAGTAAGTGATCCGTGTATGTTGGTGTCGCGGACTCTGCGTGTCGGTGGAAATGGGAGAGGGGTCTGCACGAGTACTACGTATGTAACAATTCATGGGCGCGTTTGTGTCCTCTGTGTATCGGTGGGTGTATATACATGACTATATCAGGCGACAGCTGCAAACATATATATATATATATATATATGTAGCTGTAGCGAGAGAGAGAGACAGACGGAAAGAGAGAGAGGGGGAGAAAGAGAACAAAATAGAGAGTCATCTGGTAAGGCCTATGATGATGCAAGAAAGCAGAAAGTCATGCTCGAACTCCCGTACGGGAACCCGTGTACGGGGCGTGTATCTGAACCTCTACAACATGACACGTACTTGTATGTATTCTTATGGAGAGAACAAGCGGGGGGGGATAACGCAGAGGAAGACGCATCTGAGCGCGTCTTACTCATATATACGCGTGCCACACGCACACGAGCCTGTATGTGTCCGCGTACCACGCGTGTGTGCCTACGTCTGCATGTTCATGTTGTTGCCGCACGCAGCAGCGCTTGAAGGCAGGTCTTCCTAGAAATCGTTGTTGCTCGTCACATGCTGCTGTGCGTCCCGCTACTGCAGCTGCTGTGCGTCCCGCTACTGCAGCTGCTGTGCGTCCCGCTACTGCAGCAGCTGTGCGTCCCGCTACTGCAGGTACTGTGCGTCCCGCTACTGCTGGTACTGTGCGTCCCGCTACTGCTGGTACTGTGCGTCCCGCTACTGCTGGTACTGTGCGTCCCGCTACTGCTGGTACTGTGCGTCCCGCTACTGCTGGTACTGTGCGTCCCGCTACTGCTGGTACTGTGCGTCCCTCTGCTGCTGCTGCTGTGCGTCCCTCTGCTGCTGTGCTGCTGCTGCTGCTGTGCATCCCACTGCTGCTGTGCTGCTGCTGCTGCTGTGCATCCCACTGCTGCTGTGCTGCTGCTGCCGTGCTGGCGCGTCCCGTGCATTCAAAACGTGGGTCTGCTGTGGCTGCTCCTCCACGCTGTGGTTTCTGTGCTGCTCCTCCGACTGCTGACGAATAACGTCGTCTTGCTGCCGGTGATGTTGGTTCTCGACTACCTCGTCCTGGTGTTCAGCTACTGCCGCACGCCCGTGCGGACACTGGTGCTGCTGTTCGCTATTCCGTGTATTGTCCTGCTGCCTGCGCTCTCTTGCGGCTGCTTCTCCGACGCTCCCGCGTGACACTGTTGCTGCGACGTACCGCTGCGGGTGGGTGCAGCCTCTCCTGTGCTCCTGCTCCCGTGCTGCAACAGCGTCCCCTGGTGCTGCGCAACCCTCGCGTTGCCTGCTTTAGCGCCGGGGTGTCTGCGCGCACATGTTGACTTCGTTGCTACTGCTGCCGCCGCTGGAGTTTATTGCCTGTCGCTGCTGCTGCTCCTGCTGGCGAGGGTCACCACGCGCAGGAGCCCTGCGGAGGTGCTGCTGCCGTTTCATAGGCTGCGGGTGGTGGTCTTCCTATGAGTTGGTGCAGGCTGTACGGCGAAGAGGCGGAGTGTCGTGTCAACTACGAACCAAAGGATACTCTTGTGGTACTGAGCGATGTGCCTGTTCTGTAGACGCAGGGAGACAGAGGCAGGCAGCAGAGGCTTGCCCATTCCTCAAATCCTTGAAGCTCTTTATCAACCGCAGGGTGACTGTTACGGTAGCAGCAGCCACTGAGACTCCAGTTAGAAATGCGTAGGTGACCGGCATTGAGTTCCACATGTCGCCGTAGCGGGTCTTGTTGTCTGTGTGCGCGGTGCTGCTGATTAGTCGTCGATAAGAAGAGACTTAGAGGCGTCACGGGGAAGACGTGTGTTCCTTTTTTTCCAGCGTCGGTAGCACGTCTCTAGACGTCAGAAGAAGCCACGCGCACATGTCTCAGCGTCTGACTAGTGCGCTAGTGAAACGGTAAAACCACGTGGCGGGTAGGAAGCCAACGGATTCTCTCGTGCCTGTGGGCTGACAGGCACGTATGTATGCCCGTGTATTAAAGTAAGAATATATGGGAAGCGTATGTGTACTTCATTCGCCACACCCGCGCATGTGGACGGATGCCGGACCACAAAATTCTCCATCGCTGTCTCGTACACACGCCTGTTTTCTTGTGCGTCCGATTTACACGTATATATCTCCTGACAATGCGGCAGAGCCGATCGACACGTGGGATGTAAACGCTGTTCTCCAGTGAAGATGGGGCATCACACTTCGCACATGTTTGCCTACGTGTATGGACATATGGACTCTGTGTATGTCTGTTCATTTGGCTGCAGCCACCTACGTATGTGTAGGTGTGGTGGTACACACATGGATATAGATATATATGTGTAGAATTACATACATATGGATGTGTAGGTGTGGAAGTATATGTTTATATGTACATATGTATATATGTGTATATGTGTGGGCGTGTGTGTTGGTGTGTAAGTTGACGATGAATAATGACGGACAGTTGACGCGGGGTGTTTGTAGACCGCTTCTGTGGTGGGGAGGACGCGCAGCAGAAGCCAGAGCATCAGCAAATCAGGAAGAGTAGCAGTGCAAGAACAGCGACAAAGCAGCACCCGTGCAGTCGCAGCAGGAAGAGAGTACTGAGCGAACAGCAGAGCAGCAGTGGTGACTTCTCTTCATCGGCCCTGATACCCTTGTGATGGCAGCGGCACACGTGTTCGGCTGCTCACGTGACACTCCCCCCCTCCTCCCCCTGTCCCATGTGCATCTGCGCCCGTTGAAGGAGAGTCCTCCAGAGGAAGACAAGAACCGTTCGACTCGGCTTCACGTTCCCTGTGGCAGAGAAGTATCTCTGTACACACGTAGTCACATGGAGCAGATACATATGTGTACTTCAGGGGGCTACGTGTGCCGGGACGTGCTTATAAGGGAACGTTACGAGGAATTTCCTCGTCAAGAAGAAGCAGCTGGTGCTGGTGCTCGTTGTAGGCTGCTACTCCATTGTCTCCGGACGTGAACGGCTTTCGTCTCGAAAAAGCGGCTGCTGCGGCCGGCGCTGGTTGTATGTTGCTGCTGCAGTGCCATCCCGTGTAGACGGATGCTCTCTTGAAGAAGAAACAGCGTTTGCTGCTGCTGCTTGCATGGTGCTGTTGGGGTGTTTCTGCTGCCGGTGTGGGCGAGTCTCACTGTTGAACCAGCCGCTGCTGCTGCGCTTGTGTTGCTGTTGCGCGTGTGTTGGTGCCGCACGTGTGTTCCTGCTGCGCGTGTGTTGCTGCTGCATGTGTGTGGGTGCTGCACGTCTGTTGCTGCTGCACGTCTGTTGCTGCTGCACGTCTGTTGCTGCTGCACGGGTGTTGCTGCTGCACGGGTGTTGCTGCTGCACGGGTGTTGCTGCTGCACGGGTGTTGCTGCTGCAGTGCCTTCCGATGTGGATTCCGGTGCGCACGACCGCGGACGGGCAGGAAGTGGAGAGACGTCTGACCCACGCGCCTCTGGTCGAGGTGACCATTCACAAAGGCAACGTAACTTTCCACGTGGACGTGGATCGCAAGAAAGTGGCCGTGAGTCTTCCGGAGTGCACGCGTGTGTGGGTTGAATTTTGTCGCAGAGGGCGGGGTGTTTAGACACGTTCCTAGGTAGGAAGAGGCAGAGGGACGCAGGCACAGATCTAGAGATGTGCGCGCGGGCAGAGGAAAAGCGGTTGACGCAGCTAGTCGGAAACGTCAACCCAACGTGTAGATCTCCATGTAGACGCCGATAGCGGAAAAGGAGCATCAAGCGTCCCTCCTCGTCTCTTTAATGAGTAAAAGCGTCTCCTGTGTATGTGGAGTGTTTGTCTCTGTCTGCCTCGGGGCGTGGGGGTGGGGGGGGACGTGCGCATGTGTATATATATATATGTAAGTGCTCACTCACGTGGGGAGGGAGACCGGCGAAAAGGTGAAGAAGCTGAAGGCAGTTGGTCCGTTGGAGTACAGGTTGAAGGAAGCAGGGAGAGCAGGGAGTTGGAGGTATTTTCAAGCCGCACTCGACTTCCTGTAACTCTACATACGTTCATAGTTTTACGTGTAGTTCCCGTCCATGCGTAGATACGTATATGTGCGTATACGGAGGAAGAGAGAGGGAGACTCGCACATACACGTATATTTGCCGTCCTTAATTAGGGTGTTTACATACACCTATATTTTCTGCATGTACATAGGTGCGCGCCTGCATATATGGAGAGGTGCGTATATCCGCGTGTACGTATGTTTGTCATTTGTACGGAGGCTGGTGTATATCCGTAAATGCGCATACAGTTATACGTTTACGTGTACATCTGTCCCTCGTGTGGACGTTGATATATATATGCGTATGTATGTGTAGAAGAGAGAGAAAAGTGGGGACTTTCGTAGGTACATCCGCGTACGGGTACGTGTATTTAAAATATGTTCGCGTATGTGTACACTTACAGAGAGAAGAAGGAGATTTACATCTAAAATATGATGTGCGTATCTAAATAGTTGTATTTCTCTCTCTCCCTCTCTCTCTCCATATATATATGTGTATGTGTAGGTCCACAAACATCAATATATATGTATGCGTAAAGAGAGATAGACACAGACCCGGCGCCTGTGTAGGGGTCGGGGCCATGTCTAGGTTTCCTTTCAACAAGAAAGCTCCACAAACACAGAGCTGTCGGACTTGCGAGTGGCAGAAGTACGAGTAGGCCGCGCGGTCCCCTTCTCCAGGTGTGAGTTTCTGATACGCATATGTATGCGCCATGTATAAACACAAAGGTATATGTGTGTGAGATTGTGCGTGCTTCTCGTCCTTATGGCGCTGCTGTGGACGCACAGCGGCGGCTGCTTCGGCTGCTGCGTTGCCTCTGTGCTTTGTTTTCCCTCGCATCTTTTTCTCTGTCATGTTTTTTTTTGGTGCTGTGGCCACGTCTTCCCTTCTGTGGTTTCTTTTCCGTTTCTTGTCCCGCTGTTCCTCTCTTCTGCCGCTTTCCTGCGTTGTGCGTCTTCCTCTTCTCCTGCGTCACCTTCCCTTATATCTGCTGCTTCAGTACTTCCTCGTGTTCGGCCCCACTGCCACAGGGTTTCCGCGTATTTTCGCTCTCCCGCCGTATACTTTTCGTCCATTCCTCTGCATGTATGTCTTAGGCGTTTCGCACAGCAGGACAAGTACTGCACTTTGTCGCGTCCTTCGTGGGAGTGAAGTTTCCTTCGTTTCCTTCCTGCTGCTACGACTACTGGGACCACGACTCCATTGCCGTCGTCTTCTTCCTGTTCTTCGTCGCCGCAGGGTCCTCCTCCTCCCGTGCTGCTGGGCCGTTTGCACACGTCACACGTGCACTTCTTCTTGCCGCAACTTTCTTCGCCGTCTCATTTGGCTCTTTATCCGTTGTCGTCTTCCCTTCATATTCTTATTTTCTTTTTCTGTTGCCGCCCTTTGGACGACTGCTGTGCGCCGGCGTCCCCCTCCAACACACACGCACACCTGCCTCACTTTTCTCCTCCTCGTGACTCTCGACCACTGTCGTCTTCTCTTCTTTTTCTCGTTTCCTCTTCTGCAGGTCTTCTCTCCTCCACAGCATCTGTTTTTCGTCCGCCCCACTCCGCTTCCATCTGCTCGCGTGCGCGTTTCTCTCGCCCCCGCTTGCAGCACGTGTCTACGTGTGTGGTGGGGTGTGCGTGTGTGTGTGTGTACTTTCTCGTCGCCTCGCTTTTGGTGGGCTGGTATTTTATTTTTCGCTTCTGTTGCTGTGTTGCGCTCTTCCTTTTTTCTCTTCTGCCCCTCTTCTCTTCCCGCCTTCCCGGCCCGGGTCGTGCTTGCAGGTGCCTTTGCCGGTGGTCCTCGGCGACTTCATGCGGTACCTGCGGTACATGGGCCTGGTGATGAACCCGGCGTTCACGCGACGTATTGCCAATTTGAAGGGAGTGCAGCTACGGCAGCAGCTTCAGCGCCATCACGAGATCGTCAAGCACGTCGGCGTCGTGGTCGTGCCTGCCTTTATCTCTGGGAAAGACTTGCGAGTCATTTCTGCTGCCCTCGCGGTGACAGGAATTCCTATGCAAATTATCAACCGCACCAGTGCTATCGTCAACTGGTGGTGCTGCGACAAGCTGCCGGGCGCGTACGACAAGCTGCTGCAGCTGCGAAAGCAGCAACAGGCCGCTGCAGCAGCTGGAGGCGGGCAACAGACCAAGGACGACGACCCGGCTGTATGCGTCGGTATTCTTGATGTGGGAGCTGCAGACACATCTTTTGTCGTTCTCGAGCTGAAGCCTGGCAACCATCCGGACGTTAATCAGGAGCATCTCAAGCGACAGCCCCAGCAGAAAGTCGCTGTCAAGGTGCGTCGGGGCCGCCCACAGGAGCTGCACGACGGGGGGGAAGAAACAGCCGAGTAAACGGAAGAGAAAAAGCGTATAGACACACGAAAAGCAGCAGAGACGCAGGGAAAGGAGTGTGTGTGCAGAAACGCAGCTGCAGCAGGAATGACAACATTCCTCCTGCAGCAGCACAGCAGGGTAGACGCAGCAGCACGCGAGAGTGATGTAGCTGCTGCTGCTGCTGCCGTGGTGGAGATGCAGCTGCTCTGTGCGGTGGTGATTGACGTGGACAAGTACCAACAGGGCAGCTGGGAAGTTCTGCAGCAGCAGGTGGACAGCGGCAGGAGTGACGCAGCAGCAGCAGAAGCAGCTGTTGCCAACGCAGCGACGCAGGGGCGCAGGGGCGCAGCTCAGCAGCAGCGTCACCCCACTTCTTCTACGGTCGCCGTGTGGTTCTCTCGTGCCATTTCCGGTTCTCTGTGACGCTTGTTTTTTCTTGACCGGGCCGTTTCTCCGACCTTTCTTTGGGCTTCTTCATTCGTGTCTCCCTCTCTCCCTCTTTGTGCGTCCTCTCATCCCCTCACTTTCTCGTATTTGCCGTTTTCTGCTCCTGCCGCGCTTCTCCTCCTTCTCCTCGTGGCGGCACTCGTGCTGCCTGGCTGTTTTTCCGCTCCCGTCTTCTCCGTCGCTCTTGTGAGGCTGCTGTTTTTCTGTCGATGTTCGCCTCTCCTTTCTGTCTCTTCCTGTCTTTTCCCAGTCACTCCTGCGTCCGCTGTCGCGCTCTGTCTCTGTACCTGCAAATATGTATGCGTAAATCTGTCCCCAACATTCTTTATGTATGTATACAGAGCCGCATACGTAGAGGGAGCAGCCGTCTCTTCTTCTCACGTCTACCTGTATATGTACAAGTAGAGAACGAGAGTAATAGCTGTCTGTCATACACGTAGCTATCTACACACACCTACTCGGTCTCTCCCTAGAGAAGGGCCATGTACTACAAACTGCCCCGCCTGCCCGTTTCCTCATCGGCTTCCTCTGGCGCTTGCGTCCGTGTATGTGTAGGTGGAGTTTATTTGTATATTAGCAGTCTGCTCTCTAAGGTCTGTGTCTCTGTATACCGCGTTGTCCTTCTGCAGACAAACGTTTGTTGCTGTGCGTATGTGTCAACACATCCGTGCCTCCTCTTCCTTCGGGCTGCAGGAAGCGCTCTAGACAGTAGATACGCGTTGTCAGGAAATTCAGCAAGCTACAAATACAGCCACAGGGGGTGCATGCGCACCTACGGAGGACTAGTGGAATAGAGTAGTACTCCTTGCCTGCGTCTGGACAGGTTGTTTTCCCGAGCATCCGTTCCACGTCTCTGTGTGGATGGCCAAGAGAAACAGAGAGACAGAGAGGGCCGCAGTTCCACGTTTATATATGTACATAGGTGTATAGACGTACGAAGAGGGAAAAGGAGTCATAGGTACTTTATTTCGTATGTATATTTGTATACCAACCTACGGAAACAGACATGCTTAGAGACAGAGAAACACAAGTGCACTACCTCATGTATATATATGTATATATCTAGATACAGAGACAGGCATATATATGTATAGAGAGAAGCGTAGGTACATTATCTTGTGTGTATATATATATATGTTCCTACGTATAGAGACACACACACATGGAGAACCATGGATCCATTACCTCGTACATATATATATATATATATGTATATATATGTATGTATATACATAGAGAGAGAAGCGTAGGAACATTACCTCGTGTGTATATATGTATATACACAGAAAAACAGGCATATCTGTGCTTGCACGTGTATACATACATATGTGTGTGTACATGTAGATGGAGACAAATAAAGAATTGCACGTGTATATATATATACACACATCTGCGTACAGAGACACACACCTCCAGTTCCCCATATATATATATATATGCAGAGGTACACGTGTAGAGAGAGAAACGAGCTCATCTTCTCAGGTCTACGTATATATGTCTAGTTTTACGTATGTACAAATAGAGGAGGAGAGGGAGAGCTAGCTGTCTTCACTTACAAATGCGGTGACACCACCTAAAAGAGCGGACACGTCTGAGTCTGTGTACACGTTTCGTTTCTCTCGTGTATATACGCATGTAGATCCCTCTGCGAGCGCATATATATATATATACAGAGAGAGAGATACATTTCCTCGTGTATATGTAGAGAGAGACAGAGAGGGCGAGAGAGAGTTGCGTTTCCTCGTGAAGATATATATATATATGTGAAGAGAGACCGAATGTATATGTAGAGAGAGTTACCTCTCTCTTGTGTGTGTACAGGTGTATATATATATATTTGTATGTAGGAAGATAGACACATTTCTGTAGTTCCACGTTGTTCTCTCACTGGGTCGCTTTTGTTTTCCCCTCGTTTTTGTCTCTTGCGCTTCTCCGCTCGCTCCATCCGTATCTCTCACTTTTTCGTCCCGCGCCACCCGGTCGGTTCTTCCAGACTTCCCTCTTCGTTATCATCTCGTTTCTCTCCCGCCTCTCTTCGATCTTGTCCTCCCTCTCCGCTCTCCCTTTTTCTTCTTCAACCCCATGAATAGGAGACCACCCACATTTCGTCGTCCTCTTCTGTCCCTCGGGAAGTGCACTAACAGTGTGGACTACTGCTCTCGCGGGGGCGTCCGACTTTTCTTCTTCGCCTTCGTTTCTCTTCGCTTCTTTAACGCATCCCCCTCTTTTTGTCTTCATCTTCCTCCTCTGCGCCATCTATTCTCTTATTCTGCCATTCTCCATCGTTATTCTCCTCCTTTCGCTTCCTCTCCTCCTTCTCCTATTCTGCTTCCCTTTCGTCCCGTTTTCCTAATCTTCCCTTGGTCGCCTCCACTGCCCCGTCGTCTCTTCCCCGTGCTCGCCATTTTCCCCGGGTCTTCGTTTGGGTCACCGCTTCTTCCCTTGCCTTCTCTTCCTCCTCCCCTTCGTCCTCTTTGGTTTTTTCGCCCAGTTCGCCCAGGTCGCTCATCTTCGACTCCCGCTTTCCCTTTCTTTTCTCTTCCGCCCGTCTCCGGGCTCTTGCCAAGAGCCGCTTTCTTTCTTTCTCTCAGGATGAGTCACCTTTTCTCCTTCCTGTGTGTCATGCCTCCTTCTACTTGGTCTTCCGTTCTGCTGGTATCGTCTTTTCCGCTGACGGCGGCGACATCTCCCCCTGCTCGTTGGTGTGTGCCTGTTTTCCCGTTGTATCGCGGGGTGTATCTGTCGCAGGTGTTGGCTGGGGAGACGGCAGCGAATCTCGGGTTCCTTGACGTCTTGCGTCTCGTCTCGGAGAAGGTGAAGCAATATCTGAAGGAGCACTTCCACGTCGAAATTCGTGAACACACGGAGCGCTACTGGAAGCTGTCTTTGGCCTGCAGCCGGTGCATTCGGACGCTGTGCGACGTGGAAGAGAGCGTTGTAGATATTGACGATTTTGTCGTCAAGAAGACCCACTTGAGGATGGAGTGCAGCCGGAAGCACTTGCAGAACATATGTGCCCCGCTTATCGAGCCGTACCGGAAGTTTCTTGTGAACACACTAGCCAGGGCAGGTCTTGCAGGGAAGGAAGGGCAGCAGCAGCAGCGGCCGCTCACAGCTGTCTTTGCTATCGGAACACTCGTGAGAATCCCGTGGATGCTCGAAGTCACCGAAGAAGTCCTTGGCCACGGCGACCACTTCCCCGGGCTCCCCGCCCCCTGCGCCTCTCCTGCTGCTGGCGAGAAACCAAAGACCTGCGGCTGCTGCTGCGAGGGAGGAGGAGGTGCGAAGGGCCGACTGCACTTCATTACTGAGAAAGGTGGACAAGTTGCGCCGTACGGAGCGTCCTACTTCGCCGCCGGCAAGTCGTACATTCGCTTCTTGCAAGACGAAGGACAGCCCTACTCGGACGCCGAATTGCTGGTGAGCTGCCGTGCACCGGGCTTCCCGAGCGCAGTAGTGCTATCTTCTTCGTCCTCTTGTTGCCTCTGGGGGTGCTGCTCCCTCATCTATAGCGACAGAGGGAATGAGAAAGGGAGACAGATAGAGCGAGGGAGACAGAGACAGGGAGACAGAGACAGGCAGAGAGCGAAGGGGAAAAAGCGGTATAGATACATAAGTGTGCGGAGGGGAGCCGGGAGGGGAAAGGAGGACGGAAGCAGAAAGCGAGGAGGGGATGTGCTCGCGTTTCGGCCCGGATACAGAGAAGAAAACAAGTGTGAAGAACTTGCTGCGTTTCTCCTGGTGTGGCAGAGACTGTCCGCATCGTCTGCGGAAAATTAGACACACAGACAGATGCATACATTGATGCATCTGGCTCGACGGTGAGTGGGTGAGGGGGATGGGAACGTACGTGTGTATACGTATATACATATGTGTGTATATGTATATTTTCTTTAATGTATACGTGAGCGGGGATGCTGCTGTTGTTGCTGCACGTAGGTAGGAGTAGTAGCAGTATTAGTAGTACTACGTAAAGGGCAGGCCTTGTGTAAACGGTGGGGACACAGATATATAGAGAGGGAGGGCGACAGCATGTCTTTTAATACACGTACGGGTGTATTCCACATGCACGGATCAGTACACACGCATAAACGTGTGGAAGGTGCTAGGTAGACGTGCTGATGTCTGTATAGGGACGGCCTCCGTGTGCCCAGGGAGAGCTGCAGAAAGGAGCGATGCCGGGAGGTAGCAAAGACCGGAGAAGGGAGGGCGGCAGAGTGATGCACCGCAGGGACCGCTACCCCTGCTTCTTTGCTGTGAGCTGCCGCAGCTGCGCGGCGTTCTGATTCTTCTGCTGTTTCGTGTGTATGTGGTGGAATATTCGTTTCTGGTGCTGCGATGGCGTTGTGGCTTGCTGCTGCCGCTGCTTCTGCTACTGCCGCTGCTCCTGCTGCCGCCACTGCTGCCGCTGCTCCTCCTGCCGCTGCTCCTGCTGCCGCCACTGCTGCCGCCACTGCTGCCGCTGCTCCTCCTGCCGCTGCTCCTCCTGCCGCCACTGCTGCCGCCACTGCTGCCGCTGCTCCTGCCGCTGCTCCTGCCGCTGCCGCCACAGCTGCCGCTGCTGCTGTCGCTGCTGCTGCTGCTGCCGCTGCTGCTGCTGCTGCCGCTGCTGCTGCCGCTGCCGCTGCTGCTGCGCTGCCGCTGCTGCTGCCGCTGCCGCTGCTGCTGCTGCTCCCGCTGCTGCTGCTGCTCCCGCTGCTGCTGCTGCTCC